>CM069592.1:4617500-5217500 GCA_035771175.1 Paratinospora sagittata | reverse complement strand
AATACTGTTTAAACTGTCACATAAAATAGGAAACCATATATCAGTATATAGCATCAACTATCAAGTACAAAGAAAAATATACCTTCAATGGAAGTCGTCTTTCTCTTCCTGATGGATTGATCAAGCCTTTTTCTTTCAACGACTCTAGTGATACCTCATCGCCTTCTTTGAATCCAGCTTCTGCTATGTCTTTTAAGTTAACTGGAACAAACTTAGGTAGTCCCACACGCATACCTTAAAAGAGTGTGAGTTAGATATTAATTACGGTTCATCAGACAAACTAAAACATCAGATAATACTGACCACTAATGTTCACAGGAAATGGGTATATAAACAGGATTTATTGTACATGGTACAAGAAAAATGCAATATTTATATTTACTAACAAAAGCATTGTAAATATAAGATATACAATTAAGCTTTTAAATTGATATTATGAATGAATTGCATATATCTGTATGATTAGTGAATTATCCAGTTTTAAAGAATTTAAACTGTTCAGCTTTATAAGAACTCTTTCCTTAAATTGCACAAGAAATTATCAAGTATTAAATGGCTCAAATAGGTACAACACTTTTTTTTTTTTTCGAGCATTTATGATATAGAGATTGCTTGCCAATCCCACTCTCCTCTCATCCTTTTCTCTAACCTGTCTATAGCTTGATGAAACAGTCAAAAGAAGGCCACTTGATTGATGTTTATGAAGAAGCCAGAATCATCTATCAAGTCACCAATCCATATGAATAAAAGCCTTAATTTCTCAATTTGTCATCCACACACATAAAGCTATAAGTTCCCTACAATTACAAAACTAAGATGAAATATAAAAAATGCTCAACTTTCACTATCCACATTGATCTTTGATCAATGCAATATGTATTGCAAGAACACTAGCATGCCACTTACCATCTTACCTTTTTTTTTCCTTTAGCAGAAAGACATTCTTCCAAATAGAAGCTATCTAAGTTAGACCTTTGATGTTTCACTGTCTATTGATTGATTCAAGAACTAAACAATTCAATTTTCTGCCCTATTCATTATCAGTTTAAAGTTTTTCTTGAATCCTGCAAATCTGAAAATCTCCTTTCCATTTGAACAAAGCAGTAACAATCATAAATCTTTCAACATCACGAAGTAATCTTATATTTTTTGAATAATCTCCAAACCAGATATACATTTTATAATTGCAGCATTCACAACATATTTTCTCTTCTTAGTAACAAATGTCATTTGCGACCCACTTCAAAACAATTCTTAGGTTTATCCAACCCAACACTATATTCTACACAACATAAGAGCTTCAGAAATCACAACCACTAGGTAAATAAAATTTCGCATCACTAACCATACACTCCATCCACCACTACTCACTCCATTTCCCACCAATAACACAGTATCAGAAATCACAGATAAATCTAATTATAGCTAACCAAATTAGAAGAACCAATCTCAAAATCGCCGCCTACCCACCTCGCCCAAACACATCATAACACCACAATCAGTCAATCATGTCAAAATAGTACCACAAACCATATGAAAAAAATAAAATAAAATCAGCATTTCATCAAACATCTAATGCTCAACCCAAAAAAACCCAATTTTTTTTTTCTTCAAAAATAAATCAAACTCAAGCTTTACCTCCAGCAATTCCTCTCAATTTAGGAATACGACGATAAAGCGGCATTTGCCCACCCTCGAACCCTCTCCGAACTCCAGGCCCAGACCGCGATTTCTGCCCTCTCATCCCAAACCCACAACTTCCCCCTTGCCCTGCTGATATTCCCCTCCCTTTTCTCTTCGCCTTCTTCCTCGACCCTGGTTGCGGCCCCAAATTGTCGAGCCGGAACCGAACACCACCACCGGCAGAAGCAAACGAAGAAGAAGAAGAAGAAGCTCTGTTTACAACGATAAGAGATGTTTGTCGCTTGTTTTGGAGATTTGGGAACAGAACTGAGTTGGGTTTGAGAGTTGTAACGCTGCCCTGCAAAGAGAACATTAAACAATTGGGTGAACCGTGAAGAAAAGGTTTTGTTCATTAAATTAAATTAGATAGGTTTATCTGTATACCTTGAATGGAGAAGAAGGTAGAAGAAGGGTTGTCGCTACCGCTGTTCTTGGAGACAGAGAGGGAGAGGAGAAGGAGAGGAAGGGAGTAGCCATGAGTACGAAATTTTTCTTGAGTGGATAAGAGTGGGTTTTATTTTAATCTTTAGTGAGAAGTTGGGGGAGAAGATTCGGATCGCGGTTCGGTTTGGTGGATCGCATTGGGATCGGATCAATTAAAATGAAATAAAAATATAAAATATATAAATTTTAAAAAATATTGGGGGTAAGCCTATTTGAGCAAATTTGTAGTTAATTGGTAGGTTGTTTAGTTACTTATCGTAGAAAGGGCTTTTTGACCCTATGTGGTATGGCTTTCCCACGGACGGTTTGTTTTTTTTTTTAGGTATTTTTTTAAAAAATTGGTCTCACACACTTTCTTTCAAAACCAAAAAAGAAATATTTTTCTAAATATTGGATCATATACCGAGCATAAGAAACGTCAGTCATATTGATCTGGCCCAGTAAGACGTAGCTCGTATCAAGTCTATGGACCGACCTGTTCTGGACAGGGAATATGGATTTACCCAACTGGGCACACAACCCGAGCTTATGGTCGGTCTTACCGACCAGGATAGGCATAATGAATGATAGGTCAACAACAATAGGTGTACAAATCCAGGTCGGCATACCATTCTAATGATTACCGACCACTATTTACTGATCTTATTACGTACCACATCTTCAATATCAAGCCGATAGGATGAGAGACTATAGATCGGTATATCGACCTGTATGGATCTTTAACTTCGGAATGGATGACAACGGAACACCCGATAAGATAGGGATAAGTTTGGAATTTACTCCTAATCCGACTTTGATAAGGTCAGATACTCAACCAGTTCGACTAGAAGGCTAATCAATCATCTTAATCCTATAAGGATTGGACCAGATCCTACCAGGAATTAAATATGCTCTCTAAGCACGAGTTAGATTCATGATTCGACACTACTACAAGGCCAAAGACCTCAAACCCTCTTTATAAAAAGACCACAACCCCTAAAGGGGAGGTAAGCAACTCTAAGTCATTCTTGACTGAGTTCATTATTACGCAGTTCTGAATTAACTTAGGCTTCGAAAGGTCTTTGGCCGACACCACGCGACGTTCCTCACAATAGCCTGCGTTACTCTTATTTTTCTTTTTTCAGATAACCAACCACCGGCAATTTTACCAGTATTCTGACAAGTTTCAGATCATTATTCTCCCTTCACTTCATCGTCTACTGATATTGGTTAAATCTTATACCAATATTAAATATAATTTGATTTGCAGGAAATATTGTTAAACGTTCTCAAAACTGTTTTGGGGGCCAAAACAAAGCCTTCATGTAGTTCCGATTGAAAAAAGGCTCACAGTCAACTGCCTAAGTATCTTTGTCATAATAAACTATGCGACAAATTATTTACTTTAGGCTTTATTATCATCAAAAACTTGCCCATCCCACATGTACATGCAAGCAAAGCCCATCTGAAAAGCAACTCAAAGCTTTGCTCCGTGATAGCTCGCCCAATACCACAATGGCTTGTCCACGTAATGTTGTCCTTCACGTCCCTTCAAAATGGGTGATCACGTATTTAACACAACTTCTTTACTTATAACTTGTTAACTCTCGCGATGTGAGATTAATCACATTTTCATAACTGGGTAGGTCACAATCGATCCTCGGGGGACACTTCCAGTTGATCGATGCCACTAGTAACTTCTTGTTATCAAATTACTAGTTGCTTTATCAGGATACTATTTGCTTTACCCCACCATAGCTCATTAGATCACGTGGTCATATTTTTTTTTTGTTTTTCTTTAGGCAGGTCATTCCTTCCCAAAAAGTGTCTTAATAGTTTGGAGGTAAACAAAAGTTGTATCTTAAGCTTACACTCATTTTCAATGTAAAATTAATCACTCCTCCTTAGCCAAGTAGGTCACGGCAAAATACAAGCATGATCTAGGCAAGAAATTGAATTTGATTATATCTTGATTTTATTTTATTTATTATTATTATTATTATTTTAAATGTATGTTCGTTGTTTTGTCACAAGATTATGATAGGTCTCTATTTTTACAAACATGGTGCCAAATTATTCTATAAAGCATGCAAGCACAAAGAATTAACAACTTAGGGCAGATATAAGGTTAGCACGTAAGCCCATATGAGAGCGGATAGAGGTCCAAGAATAAAAGGACAAAATAGGCTCACAACAAGAATATAGAACTAATGACTATTCTATTTTGTTCATTTATATCAAAATATGTGTATAGAATATATTTTTGGCATATCGACCTTTGGACCATTGAAACATCAAATGTGAAATATTTATAAATGAGATGGCAGTAGCTAGGGGTGGCAATTGGTGTCTAAATCCGTTTGTCCGATATTCGGGCCAGGTGGGAAAAAAATTGTTTTGAAAACAGGCTGGGTTTAGATGAGGAGAATAAATGGGTAACCGATTACCAGGGTAAAAATATAATTTTTTTATATAATCTTATGATTTTTCACTTTTACTGTTTTCAATTTTTCTTCATTTTCAGTTTTGCTTGAAGAGACTGGTTATTAATAATATTATATAATACAGAGTATTATATAATAACGCAAGAGACAAAAAAAGAGAGCATATATACATATTAAATATATACACGTAGCTCCCCACTTATATTTAATTCAAATTCACATCAAAGAGCAATATTATCTAAATTTTAGAGGACTTTATATATATAGAACCCTACCCACCCACCTATATTGGTTAGTGAGGGGATAATGTAAGGGTGATCAGGTTTGGTGTGTTTTGGTTATTATATAATCTACAATAATATTATATATTACATAATATATATAATATAAGTCCTTTTTGTAAGTGGGTCGGATACTAATACACTACGTTGTCCATATCCGTTTTTGTTCGTACTTATATTTTTGCTACCCCTAGTAGTATTTTATTTTTTAATATTTTTATAGTGTATATTTTTGGCAAATTTGAATTTACGCTCAATTGAAACATAAAATGCTAAGCATCTCTAAATGAGATTATGAGATGGTATTAGCACCTCCGCCTTCTTTATTATTATTATTATTTTTGTAAAGTACAATTACTTAAGAATAATAAAAAAAATATTATTTGGGCCTACTGATTGAATTTATTGGGCCTTGGTGCCCAGGTTTGCTTGTAGGCCTCGTGCTCATGTCTCTATGGGCTGGTGAGCCCATATATGTTCCTTTGATCTTGATTATATTCTTGCACCATGCTTACCTGGAAAGTAATAATGTCGTTTTAAGAAAACAGAAACATAAAATAAAATAAATGCAACTACGATAATAAACTTTCAAAAATATAATTTTGCCTTTATTTTCTTATACATTTGTTTACAATTTATATTTAGGATTAGCTACATTTTATATTTTGTTAAAACAATTAGATTAGATATCATTAATAAAAGAAAATTGTAGGATTATTTTAAAAACTCTATTACACCTAGTTGGAGTTGGAATAGAATCGAACTCTCATCTTCTGACTATTTCTTCAAGAACTAAAACATCTAATTAATGTATACTTATGATCAAGTACTGTTAATTTGTTGTTTGATTTTAATGTAAATGCATACTAATTGTAATAATAATTATAAATTCATGCATGATGATTTTCTAAGTTCTAGACTATTTTCTTAAATTATTGTCTATGTTATTTCAATTCAGTAACCTTATTAAACACTGAATTAAGCGTTGAAGAAGCTTTATTCGACATTTAACATAAGTATTTCAGGCGGAGAGCACCCTTTAAACGGTTGTGATATATATGATCTTCATTAATATTCAAGCTTCAACTATTACTTACTATACACTCTAGCTTGTTGCATTAATGTTAGGATATTCCTTGTACGAATATATTACAATTCCAACAAATTAAATTAATCTATATCTACTGTGTGTTAATTACATTATATATATTTGATTCCATGATTACGAAGTTAAACCAACTTTAATTCCTTGGTAGTTTTTTCTTCACCTAACAACAACTATACGCTTGATTCTCACCCAAGCTCGATCTTTTCAGATTCATCGATGAAAATGAGCTCTTTCTACTGCCTATGCCTTCTAGCTTCAACTATAACTTTGATTCTTACAAACAATTGGGGGGCATGTTTGGTAACTTTGTGTTAATTCCATTTAAGTATTAAATCCACTTTGAAGTTTCAAAATAAGAAACAAAGATTTTCTTAGAAGATGTACTTATATTACGTACTTTGCATTTAGGTACGTATAGAAGAAATAATAATGCCAAATAGGTATTTAAAGTTTTTTTTTTTTTTTCTTCTTCTTGAGGTTTGCGATATCCTGGCTTACGTCCCTTCTAATCCATTTGAAGCACGACCACAAATATTCAATGATATTGTTGACCAACAAATCATGGAAAGTGTTTTAAACTCAAAATCTTTAGGGTAGGTGCGCTTGCACGTAACTACTGAACTAACCCACTGTTGGTTGTATTTAAAGTTTAAATTAGAAATATCAGTTTGAATCGAATATTATTACTTCAACTCTATAGTAGGTATCAATTTATTTTAATATAAACTTAATTTTATATTCATTTAATGGACCCAACATATATATTCATTATGGTACTACCCAACATTAGGTTGGACGAGTTGCAAAGAAAGAGATCTTGAGTTAGTTTTCACTCAACAATATCCTTGAGTGTTTATGGTCATATTCCAGAGAATTAGCGGGGTGAGCTCCCTGATACCACCAGTGACCTCAAAATAAATAAATTATATATATATATATATTCATTATGGTACTTGATTCCAAAAGCCATATGTCATTTTCATGATGGGGCCATATATGGTTGCATTTAATTAACATCTATATGTGGCTAGTCACACGTGGGCATAAAATATTGATAATATAAGTAACTATTTTGAAGTTTGGAACCAATGAGGTAATGTATAATCTAATAACCCACCATCTTGTATTAATTGTTAAATTAATGTGCCACGTCAATAAACTTAGATTTAGTCAAATTGAAATATTTCTAGAAAGAAAGAAAATTATAGTTAGGATTGAATATAAGGGCCCCGAACTGTGCCACTTTGTGAGAAAATTATATATGGTGGTGTTGGTTGGTTAACTCTTTTAACCACTCTTGGAAGATATTGTCGGTAAAACATTTTAGAGCCCCAAATAAATATATATAACAAGAGGGTGATATAAGATTATTTATGAAAAATGATGTTTGACGAGTTCTTATACCATGCTTCCTATAGTCATGAGGTTTCATGCTTTTAAGACAATCTTATTAATCTCAACCATTAATCAGTTGTAACCCTTTAACACAATAATATATTTATAGAAGTCAGATATATATATATATATATATTACTTTGATAATAATATATTTTAAAAATGTATAGAAGTCATATACATTAATGTTTAGTTTTTTTTATAATATATTTTTACCTTTTCAATATATACATACATATATATATATATATATATATATATATATATATATTACTTTGATAATAATATATTTTAAAAATGTATAGAAGTCATATACATTAATGTTTAGTTTTTTTTTATAATATATTTTTACCTTTTCAATATATACATACATATATATATATATATAGAAGTCTAAGGATAGCATTAATTCGAGTTTTTGTGAGTGATTACTTCGTAAATTGTACCTAATAGTACTTATTAGCATGATTTCCTTTTTAATCATTATATGGATATATGGTATTGTACATATATTAACAAGATGAACAAAAACTTACCGTAATACGATAAATGAAAAATATAATTAATGACCAAAAGTATTGATATTTCGTAATTAAAAAAAAAAAGTATGGATACTTTGTTAGCATTGAACCTACCATAATTATATATCAGCAACATGAAATTATTTTTTATGGCTTTTGTGGGAGTTGAAATCTAAATACATTACTTCTTGAACTACTTATTAAACCTCATTTATATTAATACTATATATACCAATATCCTAAAATTTGTTTAAAATGTAATTATCAAGTAATACGCATGAAAAATAAGAATTTGTAAGAAAGTTAAGAATAATATTCAAGTAGTGTTAGGAATCTTAGAAATGTCCATGTGATCCACATGCCATAATGTTCATAGTAGGAAGTTGAAGAGTCAACGGGCCCTTAATGGGCTTATTGGTGTTGAAAGCCCATTTTAATTTTACGTCGTATGGGGAAGCAAGGAGGAAGGAGTAGAGGGCAGAGTCCGGTGGGTAGAATTGGGTGGAAGTGGTTGGACTAAGAAATAGTGAGTGTAAATCACACACACGCCTTCTCCACCAAATTTTCAATTCTCACCCCCCTTACAAAATATATCTATTTCTTAGTCCCACTCCCTATAAAAATTTTAATATCCTCCCTAAGAAATTATCCATGTTCTTTTTTTATTTGGTTGGCCAACGTGCATCGGCACGGTAGTCAAACCTCGAGATTTATTTCACTGGACTGGGGGTTCGAGTTAAGGCAAGGCACGAAGATTAATGAATACGTTCATGAGGGTACTTTACCTAGCTAAAGGCTTCTATAACGTAAGTCCTTTAAGAGAGGAAGTAATACTGCACCCGAAGTCATGAGATAGATTTACAAATTCGGCTGACTATGAGCCTTGGGGGTAGTACCATTCTTGTCAATTCATTGATGTAGAGATTAGTAGGTTCCTAAAGAGCCAGACACCTCATGAGTGGGGATACGGGGCTTAGAGGCACGTTTCTAATAAAACAAAATAATAAAATATTAAAATAGCGTATGTAATATAAGACAATTTGCTGAATACACATGATTAAGTATGTATATGTGTTAATATAAGCCTCCGATTATGAATTTTTAATAAGTATATAGATACATATATGCGTGTCTGTATGTATGTACATCTTAGAAGTTATTTATTGATAACGGCCCAACTTTATGTGCATAAGAATGGTCTACTTTCTAATTTACGAGATAATTAATTAGTAAAAGAATCAAGGGTGCCATTTAAATTTGGCTAAAACTTTGGGGTGTTTCAAATTCTTTGAGAATTTTTATATTTTGATTTTGATAATGGTGGCATTTTGGTAAGTTGCATTCAACATCTTTGTCAAAATGTTAGATAACAACAATTTAGTAATGGCTGCTTCTTCTTCAAGCTGACGTATCTAGAAGAATTGCCATCCTCCATTAATACCTGAAAGATTTCCTCTTATGGGCTTCCTTTATAACTATCACCTTTTGGTTCTTTCCATTGAATCCTGCAATGGAAAGCCTTCCTCCTGGTTTTAGATTTCACCCAACTGATGATGAGCTCATTACTTATTATCTAACTCGCAAGGTTTCAGATTTTTGCTTTGTTTCGACTGCCATTGCTGACGTCGATCTCAACAAATGTGAGCCTTGGGATCTTCCAGGTACTACTACTTAATTAGTCTGCAAGTTCTTCCTCTTATATGTTAATTAATTAAAATTCTCATGTTAGATTGTTTCCTATAAATCATGAGTTTTCAGTTCATGTATAAATCCCAGAACCTGATAACTTTAGTGATAAACATATACACATATTTTATATTGCAATGTGATTATATTCATGTCAAAAGCTTCTAGATCTCATGTTAAATATTGAGACGGATCACTAGGTCACGATTTCATTTTGCCTTCTGCTGAATAATTTCAAAGACCATAATATAGATAATATATTTCCTTTTGTGTTTTTTTTTTAATGATTTCCACAGATATACAAGAGATACATATATGGTTGGATTAAACTATATAGACCCTTTAAATTTGGTCATTTTTCTTTATCTCCCACTAGCTAGAGTTCCTGGAGTATTTCATTTTTCATACATAAATGATTCCATCAAGATAACATGCACATATAATTAATATATATAGTACTTTAGCATCATCCAATAAATTAAGAATCAACTATATATATGAGTCAATATAAAAGAAATTTTCTTCCAAGTACTAGTTGTTCAACATGATATGATTTGGCATCTAAAATGGTGCAGCCAAAGCTACCTTGGGGGAAAAAGAGTGGTACTTCTTTAGCTTAAGAGACCGTAAGTACCCTACCGGTCTTCGAACCAACCGGGCCACCGATGCAGGATACTGGAAAACCACAGGGAAAGACAAGGAGATTTTCCATTCTGGAGTACTGGTTGGGTTGAAGAAAACCCTAGTATTCTACAGAGGTAGAGCTCCAAAAGGGGAGAAAAGCAACTGGGTGATGCATGAATATAGACTAGAATCCAAGTTCTCTTTCAAACCAAACAAGGTATAACATTGACTTTTTATATATATATATATATATAAATTTCTATCTTCATTTTTTTGTTAATTAATTTCTTCTTTGTCATATGCTTTATTAGGAGGAATGGGTGGTTTGTAGGGTCTTTCAAAAGAGCTCAACAACTAAAAATAAGCCACATCAAACTTCCTCCTTCCATTCATCATCACTTGATCAGCCTCCTTGTGATACTACCACACTAGTGAACGAGCTTGGAGAGATCGAATTGCCCAACTCTAATTGCCTAACCAATTCTTCGAGCGGCCTTAGTACATTTAGCATTCAAAGCAATAATGATAGTAACATCGACATGAATATGCATTGGGCTTCTGCTGCAAGAGAAACAGCAAATAATAATCTCTTATCCTCTTGGCCTTCGAGCTTGCTAACCTCAAACGCTTCGATGAATTCACTGCTCTTGAGGGCGTTACAATTGGGCAGTTATGGCCAACCACGAGAAAATACTACTAACACTGATCTAAATTCTATGTTAACACTAGGTGATTATCGCTTTGGAACTGATATAAATGCAAGTCTTACTACTGCTTCGGCATCCAATATTATGGTGGATGCTGCACAGCAATTACAGCAGTTTAACCAGGACCCAATGTGGCGAAATTGTTGAGGTGTACAAGGGCTTCTACATGTTATTATCTCCAGCTTCTGATCCCTCTGGCTATGGGAATGAAATCAAGAATCAAATTGTTGTATCCATGTTTTTAATTAACTAGTACTACTACTACTACTACTACTGCTACTGCTACTAAGTACTTGTACCCCTATGTAAATTCCATCAAGATTTAAGTTGTAATTATGGCCAAGATGGTGCAATTAGAAGATTACTAGGGAGAATTCCTAGTAATGTCACTTCCCATGTTTTATTTACAACAGGTTTTCCTCTAAATTAATTTTCTTCTTAAAACATGCCTATAAATGCTACAATGACATGATCTGACACAACATCATCCATTTTCCTTAAATCATGTACTATAACGTGATTCTAAGTAAAATAGACGTGTCAAGAGGGGTGATGAGGGCGTGAATTGAAAAATCAACTCGCCTTCTCTAAACTCATTTGAAAAAAAAATCAGTATTATTGAATCTACGGTATCAAACGATCATAACTCATACAAGACACCTTTTTATAAACAAAACTCATGAATAATTCCTAAATAGACTCGAATACGAAAAAAAAAAACAACAACTAGGCTTTTAAATAGACTCGAATTAATACTAAAAATAATAAATTTTCCTAAAAATAGAAAGTATCCTCAAACCTATCTAGAAAGAGAGATATCGTGATGTATATCACGTATGTAGCAATAAACGAAATCAAAATCGGACTCTCTAAAGTCACACCGTTTTCCATCAAGAACAAGAACTATCGTTTTGTCAAAATCCCACGCTCGACCTTGGACTCTACCCCCAACTACCCATTCTTGGCATGTTCATTTTTCTCATAATATTCCAACGCTTTTGCATTGCACAGGGCCGCCCTGGGGCAGAGGCCCTAAATAGTCAGAATCGGACTTGCATTGCATCACCGGGTCCCATAACTATATTCTTAATTCACTTGTAAATAATACCCTGGTTATATATACTAGTACATGAGCACATGTGTTGCACGTGGCTTTTTAAATTAAAATAAAAATAAAAATAAAAATTGTTTAAAAATAAAAAGGTAGAAAGCAGTAAAAAACTTAAATTTAGAAAGAGTAAAATAGAGAATTATATATAGGCATAAAAATAGGAAGGAGTGGGTGTGAAAGTTATTTAACTACTAAAATTATAATTTTTGCCCTATAGCTACTTTAAAAAATAATTACAACAAGGGGGGGGATGAAAAAAGAGCAAAAATAAGTAGTTATTTATTTGGGTGCTTCATTGGTGTAACGTGAGATATTAGTGGGTCGCGTCAAAATGTCTTTTATACCCTCATTAATTTAATACTTATTTTTCATTTAAAAAAAGAGAGGGCAAAGTTGAAAAAAAAAATAAAAATGGCCATAGGGTGAAGATCCTCGAACAGATTTATTATAAAGATTTATTATAATAGGTATAGATATAGATGTTGGCGTGAGCCATTATTGTTGACAATTAGCCGTAATAGATTAGCGTTAGTTTAGGAAGTTTGAAAATAGCAAAGATTGTGTTTTGATTTTATTCCTTTAAAATGTATATAACCGATGGTTTCCATAGATCAATATATGAAAAAAAGAGTGTTTTACCATGGTATCAGAGAAGGTTTACGAACCTTCTTAGCCGATTTTGGCGTGCCGTCTGTCCTCGTTCTCTGACCAAAATCTCTCTTGCTCGCCTCCGATTTCTGAGACGACGGGATTTCTCTCGTTCATCTCGCCTCCGATCAAACGACGAGATCTAGATCTGCACTCGATCTTCACTTCACAGAGCGCGAAGATTTGATAGCAATGGCGTTCATCATAGCTCGATCAGCACGATCTAGATCTTCACTTGATCTTCACTCAATCTCCCTCGATCTTTGAAGCGCAGCCACCGCTTTGAAATCAAAGATCGATCCGAGATCTTTGATCTCGCCGGAATCACCGCCGAAAAAGACGACGGAAAAAGGAGGGAGACGGAGCCGGAGAAGAAAAAGGAAAGAAGAAAGAGATCGAACGGGGGCTTGGGAGAAAAAAAATCGAACTTGCAATTTCGCGGAAGGAAGGGTTTGGTAGCGGCAGCGACGAGGGAAGCTCGCGATTTCTCCTTGAGTTTTCTGGTTTGTAATTTGGTTTTGGGAACCTCATTTTTTTTTAGCAAACGCTACTTAGAATACGTTTTCATCTGATTTTTAAATATAAAATCAGAAACTCAACCGGTCCTATTTTCCATATCCATCTGTTTCACATCTCATCCCAACGTACCCATTAATTATATATAAACAAAACTACCTCAGCATAGCCATGTGCTACTTTTATTAGTACAGCAAAGCCATGTGATGCCTTATGATCTCATACAGCATTAATCATTTTAATTTTTTGAGAGTTAAGCCGACGGAATATGCTTAGCCTAATAGTGTGGTCTAAATTTTGTCTAGTTCATATTTTTTGAATTTAAAAAAAAAAAAAAAAAAAAAAGAAAAAGAAAAAAAAGAAAGATGTTTTTTGTTCTCTATCCCACAATTGAAGGAGAGAAGCTCTGATGTCGACGTCCTAAATTCAGTGTCACCACATACGCATATCCATGAACATTGGTGCTCTTGGGACTGCGTAAGATCTGGCCGTATTTTTGAAAGTCACAGATTTAAATATTGCACTCTACCCTTCCTTCCATGGCAGATTCTGATGATCAGAGTACTCCTGGCAACGCGTCCAATCTCTCTGATCCTATCCTTGAATTGACTACAAGGATGACTGAAGTTTTGAATAACACTCGGACCCCGACCATCACCACTGAAACATCCGCTGCTCAGATCGGCATTAAGTTGGACGGTTCCAACTATGCACTGTGGTCCCAGGTTGTTGAGATGTATATCTCGGGCAAGGACAAACTGGGGTACATTAACGGCGACTTTCCCCAGCCGCCATCAACTGATCCTTCCTTTCGCAAGTGGCGCACTGATAATGCTATTGTTAAAGGTTGGTTAATTACTTCCATGGATCTGTCTTTAATTGGCAATTTTATTCGCTTTCCTACTGCAAAAGGGGTTTGGGATGTTATTGCAACTACCTTCTTCGATGGTAGTGATACATCGCAGGTGTATGATCTTCGACGTCGAGTGAGTCGACTGAAACAAGCTGGGGGCTCGCTAGAAAAATATTACACAGCATTGCAGGGTCTATGGCGTGAAATTGATTTCCGCCGACCGAATCCTATGGAATGTTCTGTTGATATTCAACACTATAATCGCATCATCCAAGAAGACCGTGTTTATGTTTTCCTGGATGGTCTTGATGATCGACTAGACAATATTCGTGCTGATGTTTTACAGATCAAACCATTTCCTACGGTTGAACAAGCTTATGCCCATGTTAGGCGGGAGGCTATTCGACAACAAGTGATGACTACCCATGACGCAGATGGGCCCCAGGGGGCTGTCTTAGCGTCGAAAGCTCTCTCATTAAGCACCTCTGGCCATGGTAAATCTGCCAAGCACCGGCATTCTACTGAGGGAAAAAAATGCTCTCATTGTGGCAACCAGAAACACACACGTGAAAACTGCTTTAAGTTGCATGGGTACCCTGATTGGTGGCATGATCTTCAAACCCGTAAGCGTCCTGATGGCACCGGCCCTAGTGGACGTTCAGGCACAGCTGTTGTTGCTCGTGCAGCTCCTCATCTCTCTCTTATACCATCAGCTGCAATGTCCACGGATGCTCCTCCCAACTTAAACTCAGGTATCTCTGGTCTTGCTCTTTTTACCTCCCATAGAAATGCGAATTGTGGGGCATGGCTTCTCGACTCGGGGGCCACGGACCATATGACTTTTGCTGCTTCGGACTTCTCTCAAACTTCTCTTCCACGACGCACCAGCATCGCTAATGCCAATGGTGTTATCTCACCAGTCACTGGAGCTGGCTCTGTGACTTTATCTTCATCCCTCACGTTATCTAATACTTTACTTGTTCCGTCTTTATCTCATAAACTATTGTCTATAAGTCAGCTTACTGCAGACCTTCGCTGTGTTGTACTTATTTATCCAGATTTTTGTCTTATCCAGGATATTCTCACCAAGGAGATAATTGGCCGTGGTACTAAGAGGGGGGGATTATATTATGTGGATGACATCGGCCAGGCCAACAACATGAACAATCTGCATGTCAATCAAGACGCAACATTGTGGTTATGGCATCGACGCTTGGGACACCCATCTTTTTCGTATTTGAAGCATGTTTTCCCTGATTTGTTTAAGCATTTGCAGACTCCTGACTTGAAGTGTGATACTTGTGTTTTGGCTAAGAGCCATCGCGTTACTTACCCATTAAGCATGAATAAAAGTGACACTCCATTTGCATTAATTCACTCTGATGTCTGGGGGCCCTCACCGATTGCTAATATGTCTGGCTTTCGTTGGTTTGTTATTTTTGTGGATGATTGTACCCGTATGACATGGCTCTACTTGCTAAAACACAAAGATGAAGTTCTCAGTGTTTTTAAAACATTTCATGCTATGATTGGTACCCAGTACGGTGCCACCATGAAGGTTCTCCGCTCTGATAATGGTGGTGAATATGTTAATAAGGATCTTCAATCTTATTTTTCCCACCATGGTTTAATTCATGAAACTTCATGCTCACAAACACCCCAACAGAACGGTGTCGCCGAGAGGATGAATAGACATATTCTGGAGACTGCCCGTGCTCTACTTCTTGGTGCCCATATGCCCAAACGTTTTTGGACCGATGCCGTCTCCACTGCCGTCCATCTTCTCAATCGAATGCCATCCAAGGTTTTATCATTTAAAACACCCCTTCAATCTCTTTTCGGTCATGTGTCCATACCTACGGCGCTGATGCTTCCTCCTCGTATCTTTGGGTGTGTCGCCTACGTATATCTCCACAAAAACCAACGCAGTAAGCTTGATCCATGTGCACGTCGATGTGTGTTTTTGGGCTATGGTATCCATCAAAAAGGGTACCGTTGTTACGATCCTACTACCCGAAAACTCTATGTGACTATGGATGTTCAATTTTTGGAAAGTGACATGTTTTTTCCATCTACGGCACCTCTTTCTCCTCTTCAGGGGGAGATACATAATGAAGAGTTGAATTGGTCCCAGCATGAGACACCAAATGTTTTTGATTGGTTCAGACTTGAGGGGTCGTATGAGCACGAGGAGCAAACTCGGAATGAGAAGCCGCATGAGCATAATGGGCCGGATGATAACTCAGGCGATGTGAACTGTGAAATTGAGGTATTTCTGAATGCAGAGCATGCAACATCTGAAACCGCACCTATATCCCCTTCCTCTGAAGTGCCAGCCGAATCCTCTCCTGAGAATAATCCTGAGGTAAGTACCACTATTACACCCTTACATATCAATGACATAGATGATTCTGTGGGATATGTTTTACCTCCTAGGTATAATCGCGGCAAGCCACCTAATAGATATTCTCCAGATATTGAAGAAAGAAGGTCGAGGTATCCGATTGCTAACTATGTATCCACCGAGAAACTATCTGAACCTCTTAAGAATTTTGCACAGGAACTCTCCACATGTCAGATCCCTACTAATGTTCATGAGGCATTGGCAAATCCAAGATGGACCCGAGCTATAGAGGAAGAAATAAAGGCACTACTAAAAAATGATACATGGACTCTTGTTCCATTACCTGAAGGAAAACAGACAGTGGGATGCAAATGGGTGTTCTCCATTAAACACAAAACAGATGGATCTATTGAGCGGTACAAAGCGAGACTAGTAGCGAAGGGATATACGCAGACATATGGGGTTGATTACCAGGAGACTTTCTCCCCTGTAGCCAAGTTGAATACCGTTAGAGTGTTATTGTCCCTTGCAGGAAATCTTGATTGGCCTTTGCATCAATTTGATGTGAAAAATGCTTTTCTCAATGGTGACCTCCAAGAAGAGGTGTATATGGATATCCCTCCAGGTTATATAGCTTCTTCAGATAATGGAGTGGTGTGTAAATTGCAGCGAGCATTGTACGGACTGAAGCAATCACCGCGAGCATGGTTTGGAAGGCTTAGCTTGGCAATGAAGAAATATGGCTTCCAACAAAGTAACTCTGATCACACTTTGTTCTTGAAACATCGGTTGGGTAAGGTAACGGCTCTGATAGTCTATGTAGATGACATGATTATTACAGGAGATGATGAAGAAGAAATCTCTTTACTTCAAAAGCAATTAGCAACTGAATTTGAGATGAAGAATCTAGGAGGACTCAAGTATTTCTTGGGAATTGAAGTTGCTAGGTCTAAGCAAGGTATATTTCTTTCTCAACGGAAATACATATTAGACTTGCTAACCGAAGTAGGGATGTTGGAGTGTAGACCTGCAGACACCCACATTGTTCAGAATCACAAACTTAGAGAATACCCAGACCAAGTACCAACAGATAAAGGTAGATATCAAAGATTAGTTGGTAAACTCATTTATCTCTCTCATACTCGTCCAGATATTGCATACGCTGTGAGTGTTGTAAGCCAGTTTATGCATAATCCAAGTAAAAGCCACATGGAAGTAGTGATTCGAATACTTCGATACTTGAAGTCATCTCCAGGCAAGAGGCTTATGTTCTCAAAACATAGCAGTCAGTTGATGGTTCATGGATATACGGATGCAGATTGGGCAGGTAATATCACTGATAGAAAGTCCACCTCGGGATATTTTACATTTGTTGGAGGAAATCTTGTAACCTGGAGAAGCAAGAAGCAAAAAGTGGTCGCTTTGTCAAGTGCTGAAGCTGAGTTTAGGGGAATGGCTAAAGGTCTTTGTGAACTCCTCTGGCTAAGAAAGCTACTTACTGAAATTGGGTTTGCTCCTAACTCTGAGATGGATCTTTTGTGTGACAATAAAGCTGCAATTGCACTTTCCCATAATCCCATTCAACATGATCGTACTAAACATGTGGAGGTCGATCGACACTTCATCAAGGAAAATCTTGAAGCAAAAACAATTAGGTTTCCATTTGTGAAATCTGAAGATCAATTGGCGGACATCCTTACAAAAGCTGTATCGAGCAAGGACCTCTACAACTCACTTGACAAGTTGGGCATGCGAGACCTTTATGCATCAACTTGAGGGGGAGTGTTGGCGTGAGCCATTATTGTTGACAATTAGCCGTAATAGATTAGCGTTAGTTTAGGAAGTTTGAAAATAGCAAAGATTGTGTTTTGATTTTATTCCTTTAAAATGTATATAACCGATGGTTTCCATAGATCAATATATGAAAAAAAGAGTGTTTTAACAATAGAGATGTAATGTGATATAGCTCACAATCTTTATAGGCCCAGGCCTATTTAGCCCATTACTTATTATAACCTGCTTGGGTTAACTTGTAAAGTTCGTTATTGGGACATATATAAAAGGTTTAATTAGAATTTCTAATGTATTCTTCATCTTTAGGAGAGAGAGAGAGCCACCAAAAGAGAGAGCTAGGCTTACTTGTATCCATCCATTATCATAGTACATCTTTTTTTTTGTGATCTATCACCCGTGGATGTACACGTGAAAATCTTAGTGTCCTGTATGTGATTGTTTCTTTATTGCTTGAATTGCATACACGATCATTTTGATTTTTATGATTCATCAATATCGATCATTCTAAGTGCTTCCGCCCCAACAATATATATAAACTACACAATGGTGATTCTCTGTGATTCATATGCTGTTTCATGGCCATCTTTATTTGTATATTAGTATTTGTTAATAGATGGGATAAACGTGTTTTCCTACAAAATGAAAAAGAATTAAATAACCAAAAAAAAAAAAGGAAAAAGAATTAATGGTTATGCACGCGGAACTATTGCCTGCAACCATAATGCGTTACAGGTAATTAATAAGATCCATAAAAATGGGCGATAATTTATGATTGACTTGAATATATCCTACTTATAATTAACTCTACATTTGTCATTTGTTTGTAATCATAATGTTATAAGTTTGATGATTTCATTGGAAAGTTTTCAGTTTCTACAATAAAATTTGGAAAAATAACTTAACTATGAACGATTCAATATTCTATTGGCACTACGTGCTTTTCAAATTGATAGAGATGTTGATGAAGTCACCAACAATGGAACCATTAATTTCACATTATATGCGGGTGGGTACAGAAGATGCAATTTTACTTATTCTTCAGTTGTGCAAGTGAATTATATTTGCAAATTAATTAATTAATGTGGGAAACTCTTAGATCATCTTCAATGCAAAAGTGAATTATATTTTAAAAAAAAGTGTCATGTCATTATTGTCAAGAAACTTGCTTCCTACATAGCATAAAATGAAACTTTATAGACAATCAAGTTAAAAAGTGGTATCCAATGCTTCTATATATTATACACATTTTGATGAAGTGTTAAATGCTATTTTTTTAAAAAAATTTAAATTTTTTTCTTTTTTTAATGGTATAGTTATAGTAATTTGACGAGTCAGCAATATATGGTTGTCCAACAAATCATCTAAAAGTAGACGGTCATGTTGACAACCTCTAATTTTTTTCTTTTTTGCCAACTCAGCTTGATATTGAATGTCAATAATTGCATTGAAAAATATTTTTTTATACAATGTTTATTTATTCTGCGTAACAATTAATTTTTTCACAATTCATATTTGCATTGGAGATGCTCTTAGCAAGAGATGTTGCCATGCTAGCAAATCTCAACCTTGGTTGGTTTCCCTCCAAAATGTGTTAGACATATACAAAGAGTAATGCTACATTAACAGCCAAAATGTACATCACCTCATCTAACTACAAAAAATAGTCAAGTTATAGCTTTAAGCTTTAATTTAATTTCTTAACATGGAATGAAAGCTTTGATTCTAGAGGTTTTTTATATGAACATGCCTGGAAGTATTTGCTTGTTTCTTGTAATTTTTAGGAGAAGTAGTTTCTAACAAAAGTACTGTCCTTGGAAGCAAAATTATATGTTTTACTCAATTTAATTAAACCTTTTTCTAATTACATAGAGTCAGCTATATCAATTTGCTTTTGACATTCTGCTCTACCTAAAGCTAATTAAATCGTTATTTAAAGTACAAGAAGTTATTTTTTTTAATTATCTCCGCTCTTGGCCAAATTATATGCTATATTTAAATAGTAGTAATATTATTAATCTAACTACCTATTGGTATGTGCAAGGATATTTCAATATATATAGTTAAGGGTGGCAATTCGGGCCATTTGGCTCACCCAGCCCGATCCCACCGAGCCTAGGGATAATTGGACTGGACCGGGCTTTTGGACAACTAATGTAATCAAATACATATTTTAAAGTTAAATTAGTTGCAATAAAATATAAATCAAAGAATGAGTGTTTTATAAAATGAGTAGTTACAAGTTCAAGAACAAAAAATATGGAATGATTTGAATTTAAAACATTGTTTAATCTAAAGTTGTTTTGGGCGTGCGAGACAATGAGAATCATTTAGATGTTAGTGGAGAATATTTAAGTTAAGATAACCTGACAAAACTATGCAAGGAATAGAAAAATCGAGCAAGTGAAAGTGCCCACATTTTTCTCGTCAGAAAAGTTAGATTTTTGTCTCCGGCAATGATAGCGCGCTATCGGCTTGTTTATTATGCCCGATATTGGCCTATAGCGGGCTATTGAAGCTCGATATACTGAAAACCAAGAGTTCCTGATTTCTGAACTCATTGATAGCATGCTATCTGTAACACCAGTACCTTTAGATGACGTCATTTTGACCCATAGTTTACCTGTAGAGTACCCTTATACGTAATTTGTATAAGCATACATATGCGTATTTGACGCTTGACGCGCGTAGAGAGTGCGCATGAAGTTTTGAAACCATCGAAGACCTATTCGACGTCGAAACATGCCAAAAACGGTGTTTTGGATCCAGTGGAGCTCATTCCATAGAAGAAGAAATTTATGTCACCGATTACATCAATGACTTGATATCCTAGATCTGTGGTCCGATTGAGTTGAAAGTTTGTCAGCTTATTCTTCTCTGATAGATCTTCATTTTGATCAGTGAAGATCTTGATCGGAGTTATCTTCTGTGAGATATAAGACTCCAAACACTATTTCACGGATTTGAGGATTTTCTTGCACAGTTTTGATCAAACAGTTGGATCTCGCAAGACCACCGTTGGATTGAGCTAAAAGTTTATCAGAATATTGGCTTTTAAACGGTTAAGATGGTGATTTGGTGAGTATTTTGGAAGAAAGTGACTATCTAAGTGCAAGTATTGCAACAGAAAAACTGATTTTTGACTGTTTTTGGCAACTTTTAGTTGTGGGCCCAAGCTTGTCTATTTAAGGAACCAAAACGTAATTTTAGGCTCATTTGCTCATTTTTCAGCCAGAAAACAGAGAAAGGAGCGAGAGAGGAGAAAATGAGAAGAAACCTAGGGTTGGTCGATTTTGCTCAAAATCCCTAAGGTTTGCATGTTTTTCCTCATTGTTCTTCCTTTAATCTCTTTGGTTCATGCATACTAGTATTGTTTTGATGCATGCATTGTATGAAACCCAGATTTGAAGGGGTGGTGAAAATCAAATGTTGTCCAAATGCTTTGCATGTTTGATATGTGTGTTTAGAGTGTGTTAGGAACCCTCTAAAGGCAAAAACCCCAATTTCTAACAAGAAATTGGCAAGGTTTAGTACAAATGACCTAGTCTTGGTTCTTTGGCCTAGACTTTGACTTAAGCTTTGCATGTCATCTATGCTGGACTTATCAGTATTAGGGACTAATTCATGTATTTAGTTTGAGATTTCAATGGTGAAATCATATGGTTTAGTGTAAATGGTCATTGCATGGTTCATGGCCTTAGGCTTTTCCAAAAGTCATGCATGTCAACTATGTTGTTCTAGATGACATTGTGAATGAAACCATGTTGCTGGATCAGTAAATCAGTGGGCTGATTATGGTGACCTAGTGTAAATTTGGCTTATGTCTTGGATTTGGGAAAATTTGCCATGATTTGAGAATTTGACCAAATTTGGGGATTTTTGACCCAAATGTTGTCAATTGGTGAAATTGACTTAGGATTAGTTAAATTAACCCTATTTATGATTGAATGACATGGATTATCATGGTTGGATCATAGGATCAACCTATTACATTAAATTTCGGTTAAGTATGACTTAATTAGACGTTAAATGGTTAAATTGAGCAATATAGATTGACTCATGGGTTAACCATTCTAGAATTAGTAATTGGCTATGGAATTGGGTTGAACATGGTTGTTTTGCATACTTTGGACTGATTTTCAATTTTTGCATAAACCATGTTTAATGCAGGGGTCTTGATTGATCTAAGTGACCCAAACAAGCCAAGTTGTAGCCGAAGTGCATTGGGGTGATTAGTAGGCATTCTAGTGCTTGTGGTTGGATCTGGATTGGTTAGGCCTAGCCAATTAAGAGTGAGTGTTATTTTACTTGTGGATTTCTATATATGTGGCATTGTATTATATTAATGGATTTGGAGTTGATATATATGTATGGATGTCATATGAATGTTTTAATTGATTCATGAAATATATTTGAGCATAGTCAGTTTGGTAGCAATTAGACTAATTTCCTGGTGCATCGGCTTTGCAAAGACCCACCTGGCGATCCCTAGTTGTGAACCTTGTAGAGGGTTTCAAGGATAGGTGCAAACGGGTCAGCCCACACTTGAAACATGGCGTGAGAAGGATTGTGACCCCACGACATGCCCGATTCCTTGAAATTCCTAATAGGATATGGATAAGAAGTCGATAGGGGCATGGGTTCACACACCTATGCTCTTGTATTGATTCTTATTCATGAGGTGATTAGGATTGCATAAACATGTTATAAATGATATGCATTGTCCTGTTATGACATGATGCATTATATTGAGCATGTATGTAATCTCGTTTATAATCATGTGGTTTAAATGGTTTTAATGAACTTGCCATGTTTTATATAAATGCACGTATATTGCCACTTGTAGAAAACATTCACTGAGCTTGTTGTACCTCACAACTCCTTTTTATCATTTTAGGTCCGGATAGGAAGGGGAAAGGGAAAACTTAGCTGTGGAACATTCCCTAAGATTTTTGTGATGTAGGTGTTAGTACATTTCTTGTATTTTGTTAAACATGTACTGAATAACACCTATGGTAAATACTTAACATTTAGATGGGTTGTATTAAATGGTTAAGTATGTATGCTTTTGAATTATATTTGTATTTGATGAACTTTATGGACACTTGAGGAAAAACAAAAAAAAAAAATTTTGGTTGTATTTATATTGTTGAGTTAATTATGTCCATGTGTTTACGTATGTATTTTGGGATTATGGTGTATGGTAGAAGGCTGACGAGACTCCGGGTGTATCGATGGAGGATACGTACGAGTCCGTGTCGATCATGACATCATTCGACGTGGGTCGTGACACTATCATTCATGATAGCTATTGCCCTTTGTACAGAAAAATAGAATTTTGACAATAGCTTGATAGAGCGCTATTGTCTTCTGGAAACTTTGGCAATTGGCTAGATAATGGGCTATCATCAATGATAGCTCGCTATAGGTTCCTGATTTTGGAAAATTCAATCTTTTGACATTCAAGAACTATTCCATTGAATCTAAACACTTTGATATAAGATTAAACACTTTTAAATCATTCAAAACTCATTGAAATTATGATTAAAACCTTTTGGAATGCATTTTGTTAAAATCATATACGTAATCGAAGTGATTTTGAAAACTTTGCAATTTTGAGAGTTTTAGTGCCGAGATTGATCGAGAGGTTATTCTTTACACCTAAGATCAAACTAATGCATTCCATATGAGATATGTCATCGTTCTTCGAGCTTGATCTTTGTAGACTTCGATAGCTGTTCTTTGTTGTGTTCTTGATGATTGGTTGTAGCACTTAGAGAAACAATATAGGTGATATCATGTGATTTGTAATCATCAAAATATCGAGATACCGACGTGAGGAGCATTGGTCCAACAACTAGGTATGTGAATTATTTGTTTTATTTAATTTATCTTAAATATGTGTTAATTTATTTTAAATGAATGAGTTTATGCATATAGTTGGATAATGTCTTTCTTTCATTCATAATTTTAGCTCAACCTACCATTATAATAATTTAGTTAAATTCATTATATATTTATATCTAGCCTTACTTCATACTTTTAGAGAGCATACTTAATAAAGTATATTTGGTAAATAAAATTTGAGAGAGTATAGTTACCAAAGTTGAAATGCATAAATGTATTTTTAATTAATTATATATACTCTTTTTTCGTATTATATACTTAATTGAACATATTTTTAATTAGTATATACAATACAAATATAAACACTTAATTATATATAAGTATATAACACTCTTCACAATTGTGTTTTCCTTATTATACACACTTTAAATACTCTTAATTATGTTTTTTTCTTTCATTTTGTAAACTCTTAATTATATATATATAGTGTGTATATATATACATACATATAAGTTTGTGCGTGTGTATATGTACGTATAATATGTTTTCTATATATATAATACTCTTGAATCTTAATTATGTTTTGTTTTTACCATTTTATACTATAATTATATACTATATATACTCTTATTAAGAAATAGAGTAGGTATGTGGATTATTTATTTTATTAAGAAATAGACTAAGTATGTGGATTATTCGTATTATATACCTAATTGAACATATTCTTAATAATGTATATATAATACAAATATAAACCTTTAATTAAATAACACTATTGACTTAATTAAATATATATTATACACTCGTAATCATAATAATACACTTGATTATGTTTTTTATCATTATACACACACACACACACACACACACACACACACACACACACATATATATATATATATTATTTTGACACAATGTATTATGTATGTGATACATATTATATTTATATATACTATATATACTTTAATTATATAACATAAGTTTAATTATGTTTTGTTTTTTAATCTATGTAATCTATGTATGTATAATCGAGCACAATTTTCGGGCCTTCGAGCCGGGCTTTTGGACGAAGTTAGCGGGTCGGGCCGAACCTAACTATGTCATCCCAAACCCCTTTAATAAGTTTTGAGACCGAGGCAGGTTGGCCCATGTAATAGTTAGGTCTGGGTTTGGACCGAACCATTTATAATGGGCCAGGTCAAGCTCATGGGCCTCAGGCAAAATTGCCACCCTTACATATAGTACACTAAATTGTTGTTTGTTAGATTGTGTATTAAATACATTTTGGGATGAGTATTGCACAAAATCTAATATTTATGATGATGTTGGTGAAAGGGAAAGAACATACCCATGGAAAACTAGATTGTTAATTGATACATCACATTAAAAATATTAGCCTTTTTGTATAGGGAAATGTTAGATAACCACTTGACTTAATTAAAAATGTTACACAGTTATTAGATAAAAGAAAATTTAACTTGGTTCTTATGTGGCATAAAGGAGACTTTATTTATTTATTTATTTTATAAAAGAGGAGAGTGTATATATCCTTTATGATTTGATGGATTCCATCTCTTTTACTTATTCATTGTTACAATCATAATTTCATTTTTTTCTATATTCTATATATTCATTGGGTAATTTTTACCTATTATGATCACTTTGTAGAACATAGGTGGTTTGTCCCTAATTTATTGGATTTTAGTTGTTGTTGTTGTAATTTTTTTAATTTAAAAGAATAAATCAATGAAAAGGATGAGGAAGATATTTATAAAGAGGTTGAGTTCCCTTAAATAATCTATGAGAGGTTTTGGTTCTCATAACAAACTTATCAATTCTTTCCTCTTTGTAACATGAAAGAATCTATTATTTAATGTGGAAGGGGAAGACGCCCAATTTGGGAAAGCAAATTAACAAGACCTCGTATATAAAACACTACTCCGAGCATCCACTATAATAGAGAATAAATAACACTGATGGACTAAAGAGCCAATCACTAAACTTCATAACTATGTATAAAGAGTAATGCTACATTGATAGTCATTTTGTACATCTAAAGTGTACATCACTTTTATACACCATTAGATTGTCTTAAATTATATGTTAGTAAATGATTCAAGACAATCCAATGATGCATTACTGATGATGTACACTTTGAATGTACAAAATAGGTTTCACTTTAGCATTTTCTATATATAAAAGCCAACTAGTCTGCTTAAGTCGCTATGACAATGAACACAATTCCACCTCAAATCTCCAATGAAATTCTTCTTCATTAATGTACCCTTTAATAAGCACTGGTGCCATTTAAGCATTTTTTCTAAATTCAAACCCTAGTTTTGGATTTGTTGTTCTCAAAAGTCTTATTCGTTATAAGTAAGCTTAAAGCCTTAAACTAATAAATAATTTGTACTTCCCTTAAATTAGGGATTAGCTGGGCTGTCATCCTGCTATTCAGTTCATGAATAAAATCATTTTTATAAAGTATCATTAATTTTACCAAATTCTCATTGTGACGCCCTGAAATTTTCCTCACTTGTAATATGTCCCGTTTATATTGATGCCCAACTCCACATGCCCATAGAGGTTAAGAATGTATGCTATTTTAGAGAATTATCATTATTTTTATTGTCATTTTGGTATTAATGGAATTAATAGTGACATATTAACATATTAATATAAATGTGTGCATTATAAATTGTATATAGGCCATATTAAATAAAAATATAATGCATGTGTTATTATTTATGCATGGGCCCATTGGACCATGAATTGATATGGGCTAAGATTGATTGAGTAAAAGGAAAAAAAAATAATAAAAATGAAAATTTGGTGTATTAGATTGATTGGACATTAAAATACATGGAAGCATGAGATTGGTTTAGTACATGTTGTTGGTATGAAAAAAATAAGTCCAACACATGTCACGTTGGTGCATGAGTGTGGACAAATGTCTCATATGGGGCAAGCATGCCTCATTTCTCTTCTCCAAGGACGTCTCAGAGAGTGAGATGGGTTGAGAGAAAAAATAAAATAAAATAAGAGAAGAGAAAGGATGTAGCACCCTAGAAATTGTTTCATCTAGCCCATAGCCCAATTACATTATACCCAAACTCTATGTGTTTGCCTTGGTATGCTTGATGTTTAGTTATTGTTGTTTGACGTTTGTTTAATGGTTATTTTGTACATTTTCGTGTTTTGTGATAACCTTATGTTGGGTGCGTCAAATGGATTGGGGGATGTTAGAATCGAGTCCGACACTTGTCTTTACATAGAAAATGCCTATCTAAACACGAAAATCTGATATGTATCGGACGCTCCATGGCCATTTTGCCCAGAAAATCTGAATTTTGGCAGTTTTGAGTTGTGGGCCCAATTTTTTTTTTTTTTTTCTATTTAAGCAAGCAGTAGATATTATTGGCTCATTTGCATGTTTTGGACTTGGAGAAAATGGGAGAAGGGAGGAGAGGAGAAAAAGAGGAGAAAAACTTGATTCTTGGTGATTTCTTGCCCAAATCTAACCCAAAGTAAGTCTAAATCCTCATTTTCTTCCTAGAATCTCATTTTGGTTGTGTATATTAGCTAGGTTTTGGCCTAAGGGTGAGTATGAACTACGGATTTGTGGTGCCCTAGACCTAGGGTTGACTGATTTTCACCTCTTTTGTCTTGTTTATGGTGAAATCAACTCTCTAAGACCTAAATATACACTTGAAAATCATTTCTCAAGCATTCCATCCCGTTTTTTATGGTGCTCGAAGTTAGGGTTTCGTGTGAAACTCATAGAGGAGACTTGTAGGCTACTGATTTTGATTCTTTTAGTGATTTGGAACCCAATGGTACCATTTTTCTCAATTTTTAGCAAGAAATTGGTAGATCTAAGTATTTTGACCCTTGCTCGATTCATTGACCTAGAGTTGGAATCAAGCCTTGCATGTCAACTATGTTTACCTAGTGACCATCGTTGATGAACCCATAATGCAAGATCAGTATTTTGCATGGCCACATGGTGATGTAGTGTAAAATCGGCTTAGGGCTTGATTTCAGGATTTTGCCCAAATTTGGGTGGGCTTTTGACCCAAATTAAGTTAATTGATAAAATTGACTTGGGGATTGTTTAATTGGACCCAAATTGAGTGGAATTATGGGTTTAGAATGTTTGAAATTATGTTATAATAGTATGACGTAGTTCAATTCCACTCTAGGCCTATTGTAGAGATTTTTCCCCAAATTGGGACATATGCCTTGTATTGATTTAATTTGGGAATTTGAGTTGATTTTGATCAATCTTTCATGGTTTCAAATGTTAATTTTGCACCGTCTTGGATTACCATGATTAGGCCTAGACTTAGACTAAGTTTTGGGCATGGATGTCGAGGTTGATCATGTGAAATGGAAGCCATGAGTTGACTTAGATGCACATAGACTTGTTGGGTAGGGAAATGATTGTGATTAGGGTCTTTATGTATGATTGATCATAGTGATTAACGTGTGTGAATCTAATCATGCTTTTCAGGATCTTGATTGGCATTAGGAGTCAATATTGTCCGTGTGTAGATAAAAATAGCTTGTTTGGCTAGGTTGTGGGTAGTTTGTTCATCTTGTTTATCATTTATGTCATCATATTCACTATACTTGTATGTTGGAAAGTCATGAATTACTATTATGAAATGCATGTGTTTACTATGTTTTGAAATGACATGCATTGAGAAACTCTAGAAACTTTGGATGTTCCAAGTTAAGTCCCCTAGATGTTGCGATATCTAGGATGCTTGTGCATGATGCCAAGCTGACTTCTCTAGAAGGCCGAGGCAGAATCTTCGTTAATGAAGGTTAGGGGTATGAGGTTGACATATCCCAATGGCGGTTGTATATTTAATACCCCGCCAACAGGATCATTTCAGTTAGGCTGAAAGTGAAATGATCAGGATGAGACATCCCTAGGATGCAAGTTATACTCCAAGATGGAGGACCGACCTATGGTCTATAAATATAACTAAGGGTCGGTGGAGTTTTTAAAAGTGCATGAAAATGTTTAAATGCTTATTTCATTATGTGTTTTATGTTTCACATGTTATGAACATTATTTCATGCATGCATACTATATGACTTTTATTGATGCATGATTTATGACATTATTGAACACTATTCACTGGGCATAATTGGCTTATCTCTAACTCTCTTTTCAGGTTCTACTAATAAAGGCAAAGGCAAGGGCATTATGTTTGCTTAAGGACTTAGCCACTAAAACTAAGACTCTTATGTATGGTTGGACGTTTTTGTATGCATATGTATATTGTTTTGATTATTTTGATACATATGTAATTAATATCACATGTTAAACCTAGATGGTGAGGAGTTGTCTTTATGGATGTATTTATGGCCTTGTGGCCTTGGATTTTGATGTTTATGAGTCTAGGCATGTTTGGCCTAGACTATTTTGATTTTTTTTGGAGACTTATGGATTTGATCATTGTCTTATGCTTATTTGGAGGATTATTATTATCTTGGTTTATGTGGATGTTCCATGATTGTAGAACTATTAAGTCTATCAGGTTGTTTGGAAAAAAAAAATGGGACTTTATGGAGAGTTCGGTTGAGGCTTGTAGGGTCTCAACCATCCCAATGGTTGATGTGGGATGGCGTCCCACCCCGGCATTTCACACGCCGATTTATGAGGGATAACGGTCTAAGGTGTGGGGTCGTCACAAAGGAGAAGAGAAGAATTGAGGGGTATTGATGCCCTAAAGAATTCCATGCCAAATCTTCAAGATAATGTATGGTTTTTTAGCATTTTTCTTCTCAAAATCACTCTCTAATGCGGTTATGTGCTCTAGAATTGTATAAATTTCATGTTATGTGGTTGTTGTATGTGTTGACCTAGACTTGAATGAGTTAATATGTTGTATTTTATGAATCCTAGAGCTTAATGGAAGCCATTAATGGTGTTTACCCCAATTTTTAGTTTGAAATTGGGGGGTTTCTCTTGTAGAGAAGCATGACTAAGAACCTAGACTTAGAATTGATGGTTGCATGTGCATGTCAAATATGTTTAGCTTGAAAGTGATAAGTGCTTATACATGGGTTTTAATTGAGATTTTTATGGTGAAATCTTAAGGCTTAGTACAAATGGCCCTAACCTAGAATAGGGTTATGTATAGGGCTTCCATGTCAACTATGTTCACTAAATGAACATATTTAATGGATTCTTGGTGCTAACTTTGGACTAGAGATGGTAAAATATGATGACCTAGTTCAAATTGGCACTATGGCCTAACCTTGGAAGTTCCCAAATTTTGGGGCTTTTAGAAAACATGACCCTTAAAAGTGAAATTGAGTTGATTTATATCTAATTAGATATGAATTATGATGATCCATATTATTATATGCCCAATGTTGGCTATGTTATGGGATGAGCCTATTTATCAGCTTAATCTCATAACAAGGCAAAATTGATGTTATGGCTTAAATGTTGGTAATTGTAGTGAATTAGATGGGTTATGATCAATTTGATCATGAATTGAGCATGATGTATGGTTTAATTGAATTACAATGGCCTTGGCCTAGATATTAAAAAAGCATGCAATTGGGCATGATTAAAGTTGGATTAATAGCTATGCATGTGAATTGGCCTATATATTGTGTGCTTATGCATTGGGATGACCTAGACATGATATGAACATGTAATTGGGCTAGGTGGATGCCTATGGTGTAAATTTCATCATGTGGGTTGAATTATGGTTTATGAATATGAATTGAAATTGTGTAGTATGACGTGTGATATTGAGACACTTTATTATGTGGGTTGTGTTGACTATGATGAGAGTTGGTTATAATGTATACATTCTAATGTGGATTTGGGAATTGTAAGGGCTATGTAGTGTTTCTACATAGTTCATATCATTGATTGATGGATGTGTAGGACTTAGACTAACTCCTTGTATTGAGAATTGGAGGATGGATGTTACTATGTAAGTTATTATGTTAATTGATATGGTATGAATGGATATGACATTTCAAGATCTTGATTTTGATTTGGATTGGAATTGGGGTTGATCTGTGTGCGGATAACATAGCTTGCGTGGCTTGGTTGTGAATAGTTATTCCTTATGTTTATCACATTTGTCATCATATTAACTTATACTTGTATGTTGAAAGTCATGAAATATTATTATAAAAATGCATGTGTTTAATGTATTATGAAATGACATGCATCGAATATTTAGAAGGCTTGAGATATTGCCAAGCTAAATTTTCTAGAAGTGGAGTTGAATATTGAATAACTAGAAGGCTTGAGATATTGCCAAGCTAATTTCTCTAGAGGTGGAAATGAAATCTTCTATGAACGAGGGTTTAACTGTATGAGATTGACATACTCCAAAGGTTGTAAGGTATTAATTATCCTGCCGGAAAGAATCATTTCACTTATGGGTTGAAAGTGAATGGTCTTAATTAAATGACTGTACCCCAATAAGGGAGGGTCATAAGTTGGGTCTATTACTATAGGAAAATGATGTAGTAAAGTGGATGAATGACCCAAAGATGATAAGCTATACCCCAACATGGGAGGACCGACTCTTAGGTCTCTATATGTAGCTAAGGGTTAGTGGATGGTTTTATATACATGGTAATAGTTGAATGCTTATTATATTATATGTTTTATGTTTCACATATTCATAAGCATTATTTCATGTCCATATATATATATATATGACTTTTATTGATGGCATAATTGAACATTATTCACTAGGCATAGTTGGCACATCCTCTCACTCTCATTTCAGGTCCTACAGATAAGGGCAAAGGCGTTGCATTTGCTTGAGGGCCTAGCCACTGCAGAGCTAGGACATCCTTGATGTGAGCCTAAAGATTTTTGTATGGGGATGGATGTTTGTATTACATGCGTATATCTTTTTGTTATTTTTGGTACATATGTAATTTATAACACATGCTAAACTTAGATGGTGAGAAGTTGTATGATTGTTATGATTATGGCCATGGGCCTTGGACTTTTGATGATGAGTCTGGGTTTGTTGACCTTAGACAGTCTTGGTCTATTTTGGAATTAATGATGATTTTATGTATTCATTTTGGAGATCATTATTGTCTTGGCTTATATGGAAGTGTATGACTGATTTTAGTTGATGAACAAAAAAAATAGGACTCTATGGAGAGTCTGGTTGAGGCTTGTAGGGTCTCGACCATCTCAATGGATGATATGAGATGGTTGGTGATGCTTACACCGGGAGTCCTGCCCCGACATTCTACACGTCATCCAGCATATGATGGTGATCCAAGGTGTGGGGCCGCCACACTCATGCATAGATTTTGGCATGGACTTCATCATATATCAATGAATTACATAAAATACATCCTCATTCTCATCATCATTTTAAACAAATCCTCATTCTCAAATGATATAAAGTACACATGAATCTAAGCAAGGTTTTATTGAATTAAACCTAGACTTTTGATAGCATGAATGGTGAGAAGGTAATTAATTAATTAAAGTTGCCGATAATAAACCTAAAAATATCATTAATACTTTTTTTTTTTTTTAAGAATTGCCTTTGGTCCCCCTTTCAAACTAAATTTCCTCATTATTTATTAAAAAAAATTTCGTGACCATTAGGATTTAGTAACAAATTCATCATGATAAGTTAATTTCTTAATGAATGAAAATTAAAATACACACACACACATGTATATTGAGCATCCTATGTATCTTTGGCTTTTTGGTATATAAATATAAATTGTATTCATCATCACAAAAAAAAAAGGAACTTTTAATGCGCAATTAAATTTGTGATAAACCACAATATATATAAATAGGTTGCAGAGGTTCTTTATGGATTCTCAAAAACTACTCTTTTTGTTTTGTATATAATTAATTTTTTATGCAACTCATGGAAAGGGCGCGTCTCTGATCACTTCATAGAGAGGGGTAGAGAGTGAAAGAGCAATAAAAGGAATGACAGTACGTACATTCTAGTGCTCAACTAAATGCCCCGTTTGGGAGAGCTTTTCGAAAGTGTTTTCGGAGCAAAAGCACATTGGGAGCTGGTGTTTGGTAACATTTGCTTCTGGCTAAACTGCGGTGAAAAAAAAATAGTTTTTCTTTTAGAAGAAGCTGAGAGAGACTAACTTTTTCTAGAAGTGTTTCTTGAAAAAATACTTTTGAAAAAACTCTCCCAAGTAAGGCCTATATGTAGTGGGTGAACAACCAAATTTGGGTGGTAATTAAGCAAACTCTAGGTAGGGGTGGAAGGGGTTGGGTTTGGGTAGGGTTGGAGTCAAATCCTAACCCAACCCAAACTAGTTCGGGTTGGGTTGGGTTGGTCATTCTGGTCGAGAATCTTAACTCTTGAAATGAGTTAAATTATACCTGTTCACATACAAATTTTATACTAATAGACATCAAGCATGTAATGTTTCAATTTCAAATACAACCACATCAACACGTAAATTTAACAACCATTTCAAATTAACCATAAAATATCAAGATGTTTTAAATAAAATCACATTCATCCACCACCATATCATAATACAAAACTAGTTCTGCTCGAGTCAGGTTGAGCAGGATTTTTAGGCTCCCAACCCGAATAGTTTGGGTTGGGATTTTTTCAACCCAACCCAACCAAAACACTATCCCAACCCAACCCGTTGGGTTTGGTTCGGTTCGGTCGGGTTGGCTTACACCCCTAGCTCTATATGGTTCAAGACTAATCCTTTTAGGGGAATTTAAAGCTTTTGAGTTTCATATTGATTATATATTTGCAAATTAAGTAATGAAATACTACACCAATATAAATGGAAACGGTTATAGAAAAAAAAAAAAAAAAAGGAATTATATTTACATTAAAAAAGTCCACTAGTTTTTATAACAATGCCTCTGACAACATTTTTTTGTAACTAACACCATTGCATACAGCAATTGGTTATAACACATGAAATTAAAATCAGAATCTTAATTTACAAGTTTCTAAGTAATTGATCACAACTTTCAGACATTTTTAGATACCAATAGTACTTCAAACATGAACATGCTAATTAATTAATTAGTTTTCTCCTATGAATTCTTAAGGCATGATCTCTATTCAGGATATCATCTGTTATGAGATCTGATTAAAAAGCTGTGCAATTATTTTGAAAACAGAAAGAACAATGAAACCCTAATAAATGATGAAATGAAGCATTATATGGTGATAATCCCTCATCACTGTTGTTCTCTCTAATCAGAATCAAGAAACGACATAATTAATAAATTAAACCACCAAACTATTAATTTTTTTTCGTAAAAAAAAGAAAAAGAAAAAGCAAACAAACAAATATGAAAAGGGCCTCAATCTCATCCCCATGCAGCAAAAAGGGTTAAGGAAACTTCAGTCCCATATAAATCCAACTTCTTGTCCAGTCCATCTTCTGGTTTTCCCTTTCACCCTTTCACCCTTCATATATACTACCCAAGAACAAGACAATATTTAATCCATCCTCCCCACATCAAGAGCTCAAAGCCAAACCAGCTTATGTAGTCTGTATATATGAGCTAATCAAAAGCTGCACTTTACCAGCATTAAAAACAAAAACATCTCCTCTTTCTTGCATAACTCTTTTGTCAGTACTCTCTTTGAGATTACCAGTGCTTAAAAGACCGTCCTCTTTTACATCTTAAAACCTATCATGAAACCGATTGATCAAAGGAGGATCGAAGCATTGCGTCGATGTGCCCCCATAGCTACGATCCCAATTCAGCCCTTCTCGAACATTCCTGCCATCTTCTCTTATCCCCGATGACGACAAATCCACGCCTCGAATGCTACCACCATCTTGATCATGAGTTTGGAACTCACGACCGAGAGGAGCCCCAATGCAAGTGTAACTAGCCGGTGATTCTCCGGTACCGGAATAGTTTGTGTGATTCGGTTGAAGGTTAGTGTTTCCAGTGAGAACGTGGCTGACGTAGCAGTCATTATATGGTGCCCGATAGGAGACTAGGCGAGACGGCGACGTGTAGGGATAGGGTTGAGACGGTGGTGGTGGCGCAATGGTGGATGAAGAACCTGAGAATAATCTTGTTGGGTAGACTGAACGAAATGATAGAGATGGGTCTCCAGTATTTTGGTGAAAACTCCCTGATGGAATTGGTTGCGCACCACCAATGCCGCCAAGATCTCTCAACCTGTTTTTTTCAACCCAAAACAAGAAAAACAACAACATTAAGGTCAACTGAAGGGTTAAGGGTAGCCTAAGTATAGGGCACCCTAAGAAGAGGAAGAAGAAGAAGGGAGGAGGTGTAGGGTACCCTAAATGAGGAGGGGGTTGGGGGGCTAAGTTATCGTTACCGAAGACCAGCTGGCGAGCACGGTTCAGAGTTTCTGTCTCTCTTTCTGAACAGTTTACAACCATGCAAAGCAAATCAAATCAAACCAAAAACACCACAACAAGGATTTCAGAGACAACAAGAAGTCAAGTAGTCTCTTTGTCTTGCTTAAAAAGGGCGAAAAACAAGATGACATGACTAACTTACATTCTCTTCACATATTAACATGGTTAGTAATTAAAAAAAAAACACTAAAATAAAAAAGAAAAAAGAAAAAAAAGAAAGAGAAATAAAGGAGTGCTTTTTTTGGAACTCTTTATTTCGTTTTATTTAATTTCACATACTCAAAGCATCAATATTACCCTAGCTAGCTGCTTGTTTTGCTGCAACTTAATGCTGCTCTTTGAGTAAATCAAAATGGGCTACTTGAGAGAAGTAGCAGTAGTATAGAGCTGAGCTGCTGTTATAGAGCTTTCATCCCTATTAGCTGTTTATATATATATGTGCGTGGAAGTGATGATCAAAAAGGTTATTTAGTAGTAAAACTTGCCTTGGCGATGGCGATTCATGTGGCCACCAAGTGCTTGAGATTTGCAGAACTTAAGGGAGCAAAACCTACATTCATAGACCTTCCCACAGTCATCTTTTCCACCACTTTTCTTTTTTCTACACCCTGCTACAACCCAAATAAAGCAATTTCGATGAGACCATTCGTCAGATAAACAGAAAAGAAAAAGAAAACAAAAACCCTAGCTAGATAGCTGCCCAAATTAATTAATTTACATTAAAACTTAAAACACCCATTATAAGTTTTTTTCTTTTCCTTTTTTTTTTTTTCATTAGGAAGAAATCCCAAAAAAAAATAAAATAAATAAATGCTCTTGTTGAGAAAGCAAATGAAAGACAGATCTTCAAGGTTCTAATAAAACATATCTTACTTGAGGTATCTGAAGCTTCAGTGATGATTGTTGAACCGTCCACAAAGACCTGTTTTCCCTCTCTTCCGTATTCTTCAGGCAAGTTGTTAAGGTCTAATGGGTTCCTTCCAGCAGGTTCCCTGCAAAAAAATAAACATCAGAAAAAGAGGTATTATTAGAGAAATGAAGGGAGCTTTTATGAGTCGGAGAAGATGAAACAGTCATGAAGGTTTGTGTGTAAATGCTTATTACATGGATAGCTAGAGCTAGCCAGAAACAGAAATAGAGAGAGAAAGAAAGACAGAAATTTGAGGTGAAAAAACTTCAGATAAATGGGCAGATGATAACGAAAGCTTGAGAAATTATAAGACTTTCAGTTTGAAACTGCAAATATTATAAAGGGCTATAATAATAAGTTGAAGTGAAGGTGGGGAAGTGAGCTTGAAAGTTCTCTATCAGTTCCTGCCACATCTCTCTCTTTCTCTCTCTTGCCCTTGTTTCATTTTATAATTAAAAGGACAAAGTGACATTGAGTCTCGTGACACCAAGGAAGAAGAACAAGAAAGAAAGAAAGAGAGATCAGATCAGTGTTTTAATTGCGAGGGAGAGAACTAGAAGAGATAGGGATAGAGAGAGAGAGAGAGAGAGAGAGAGAGAGTGAGAAGTTGCTTTTGCTTTTGTGTTTTGTTTTGTTTTTGATCCATTTGCTATAGGTCTACTAACCCTAGAGCTAGGGCTAGTATGCCCTAATATAATTTCTCTTTTTTTTTCTTTTTTTTCTTTGTCTAACACAAGAGATAGCTATGAAATGCCCTTGTCCTTTGACCATATATCCTCCCCTTAAAACCCTTTCTCAACATTATTAGAAAATTCTTGTGTACCTTGTGGGTAATCAAGACAAGCCATGCTCCCAACCTCACCTTCCTGACTTACTATCTTCAAAAAGGCATATTGTCACGCAAAAATCCACAAGTCTACTAACTTAAAAGCCCCCTTCCTACTGCTTCCTCTCCACAGAATTGTAGCTATCATCAGTCCACGAAAAAAAAGATAAAAAGAATTAATTTGCATACATTTATATATATATATATATATATATATATATATATATATATATATGAATTCTATCTATATATATAATATATCTACATATATATCTAATGAGAATTAAAAGAAAGAAAGAAAAACATAGAGAAAAAGAGGAAGGAGCTAGAGAATAATATAAGTTAATCTAACAGTAGTACTCAAGATGCTTCAATCAATATGATATATAAGAGAAGGAATAAAGTTTTAAGGGGACCTGGTTTTCGATCGTGCTCACTTAGGTAAATGGAAAAAAAGGTTTTCTAGCTAGAAAGTTATTTCTTTCTTAATTGAGCCAAACAGAACCCAAGTGAAAATTTTCTATAGCTCCCTAAGTTGCATTGCATGCTTTGATCTGTTTTATTCCAAGGAGAATAAAAAATGGCTATAAATGGACGATGCATCCTGTTGCATGGTCCATTTGGTGTACAATGAATATATATGCAAGCTACATGTAAAGTAGTCACAATCAGGGCTGTGTTGCCGCGCACGGCAGAATCATTTTGATTCAAGAGAGAAAATGTTTGATGAAAAGTATAATGAAATTGCAACAGTACTATATATATTCACCCAAAAACAATGTATTACTTTTTTTTTTTTCTAAATATCGTACGGATATATAATATAATCAAAAGCACACATATATATAGTTTCTTTTCTTTGAACTGATACAATGTTTGATGATGTGATTAATACAAATGAGCTAATTAATATAATGTTTGATGATGAATAACAATACAATGTTTCTAAACCACACATGTTTTCATGCATACAGTTTCTTAAATGAACCAATATTACAGTGTTTGATAATGTGATATTCATTAGTTAGAGACCAAAAGCCATGACAACAAACACAATATTTTTGTTGCTAATGTTGACCCTTGTAGCTACAAACAAAATGTATAGTCACAATTGTTGAGTTCTAGAGATATTAGGTACTATAAACAACTTATTGCAAAAGCTTTGGAGAAAACTTTAATCAATGAATGGTATACTCGCAATAAAGTCACTGGTGACAAAAATATAACAATATAAGATATATGTCATTGTATATTTACGATGACATGCCAAGACGACACTATATATGTGTCGTTACTAGCATGACTTTTTAATGACACCCTCGAAATATGACATCCTCATCAATGTTGTTAATCTCATTCGATGACACATTTTAGATGTCATTAAAGACTAAGTTTCTTGTAGCGACAAAAACTTACTTAATGTATAATTAGTGACAAAATTAATTTGTTATTACATATAGTAGTTTATGAGTTCTTTCAAAACCATATTAGTTTATCTTATTTAGTCCCTTTGAGGTCCCTCCTATCCTGGTTTCATTAAAAGATAATGATATATATGGATAGATGGAGTTAGTTGCCAAGGCCCTTATATATATATAACATGTAAAGTTTCTTTCCTCCCTTAATATAATTTATTCTTTCATTCTCATGAAAAAAAATATGTTTATTGGACTTATTAATACATAAAAACTTTATTAGGCGAGGAACTCCTTTTTTTGTCACTTTGATTTGATTCAAATTGATTTCATGAATTGGTTTATACAAGGGCAATAAATTACAAACCAGATTGAATGTAAATTTTAGATTGACTAACAGAATTTATATACTAAATTCATAAAAACTGAATTACTAAACTAAAATTTGGTTCATTTCATTTTTGCCCATTCTATAGAAAACAGCTCTGTACTATAAGTAATTGTTTTACAAAGTGCTCATAATGGGCAAAATTATTTGGCCAGCTACTGAAACTTATATTCAACTAATTAGCTAAAATATCGATCATTTATCTTGGTGAATTCACGATTATTTATGGTATGCCAAGATAATAAATGATAAGTGGTAAAATTTGTAAAATGGCCACACCATAGACTTCAGGGTCAAACCTTAATTTTATTTTCTTGATTAACAATTATTTTAATTAATTGAATCTCGTTCTCTTCTTTTTTTTTTTTCTTTTTTTTTGAAACAGTGGTATCCCAGAATATCAAACTAATCCACTACGATCGTTGCCCACCCACAAGGCCACGAACTAGGAGACCTAGGGCGTAAGGACCCACCACGCCACCTAGGAATAAATCTCGAAATGGATGAGCCAGGGGGAGTCGAACTTACAACCAGTCGATTCAACATTTGCTCGCCCGCCTCCCCCGACCACTGAGCCAATACCCTGCTGGGTATTGAATCTCGTTCTTTCAATTATTGGTCTTAACTGTTGGGTATGTGTTGATCGAAATAATAACTCACATCGGATATGAGCATGTTCATCACATGAAATATAAGTTTGGATCTCACTCTCATTAGTACCAAGGCCTTTTGGAGTAAAACCTTACACTTGGGCCCAAAGGTGGTTAAGTTGAGGATAATATTGGTACTAGTAGAGATCCAAGCTCGCCTAACAAGTGGTATCAGAGTCGATGGTTTGACTGTGATGCACGTATGTCAAGGTGGAGCACCCACATGTGCTCATGGTCGCAAATGGTTCCTCGAGATGATAACGACGGTTGATCTGACATGGATCGTACGGTGTGATCGTGATGAAGCAGGATTTCGGTCCAAGTTGGAGATTTGTTGGGTATGTGTGGATCGAAATAATAGTCTCACATAAAAAATGAGTATGTTCATCACATGAAATATAAGTTGGGATCTCACCCTCATTAGTACCGACTTAGTTTAGAGTAAAACCTCACACCTGGGCCCAAAGGTGGTTAAATTTGGGACAATATCGGTACTAATAGAGATTCAAGCCCGCCCAACATTAACATATATAATAACATATCTATCCTTATATTTTGTAACGACTTGGGCTTTTGCTTTTACGGGCGAACTTTGTCCCATATAAGTATACAAGGGACTAATCTAGCCTAACTTGTACTTGGATGTTTTATAACTTGTCATCCTATTGATAGATCCAAAATGCACAAAATTGGCATTATATATATTAGTTGTTGGTGCAGATCTTGCTGAATAGATTTACATCAATTATATAATTAGACTTCTCAAAATTTCACACTTATTGGTCTTACTCCCCCATATTTATAGCAATATATGTTATAGGAAGAAAAACAGTCTTGAGGAATGCACTTGGTGCACACAAGCTATCTCGAATGATAAAAGAACACATGGAAAAGGGTCTATTAAAACCCAAGATCCAAAGAATTAAGACAATACCCCTGATGCAAAACATATCATCATCCCATTTACTCGAGTTATATGAAGATTAGAGAATCATTAGGATTTTATTTTATTTATTTATATTTTGGGTTGTTTGTTTTTTTAGTTATTATTCAATTAGGATTTAATTGGATAAGTTTGGATGTATACATTAAATTTCTTGATTGAGTTAGAAAGGTATAATAAATAGTTCAATATGCAATATTTGAAAACTAAAGATTGATGAACTGTAATTAAAATTCTTTGTAGGATGAAACAATAAAATAGGGTGGATATTTGAATCGATATTCGGCGCTCTCTAGGGTAGCTATATAGCAACTTTAGCTACAAGAACTACTCCAACCATCCAACCAAGATGGGTTTTCATTTGAAAAATTACAAGCCCACCATCATCACCATGTCCATGTGATATATATGATCATCTACTAGCTAGCTACGTACATATTGTTATGATTTTCATTGATTTTGTAATTTCCATTGATTTTATGTTAGCTGTACATATCCGTAATATCTCCTATAGATATTGTAATTATCTTGTTTCCTAAGATAGACAAATCAGTTGCTGGATTATAGGAGTAGCAGTTTTGTAATTGGGCTATTTATGTCATTGATTGAAAGAGAAAAAAATCAATCGATAATATTACTCCAACTCTTATTCTTCTTCCTTCTTTTGTTTGTATTTGTTCTGTCATATTTTAGTATTTTTTGACTTGGTATCAGAGACAGTTTTTATTATGGTTGAAGGCACATCGAAATCCACATCGACTACACCCATCATCCATGTACAATACGAAGGTGCAGGTTTTAATGTCGGCATCATTCTCACCGAATCAAACTATGATGTATGGTCCCAGATTTTGGAGATGCATATTGCGGGATGTGAAAAACTTGAATACATCGTAGATACCACATCTCAACCCGACGAAACTGATGCTTCGTACACGAAGTGGTATGCAACAAACCAAAAAGTTAAGGGATGGTTGTTGACATCTATGTCACCAGAAATCATGAAGCGTTATCTCCAATTGCGCATTGCACGTGAAATCTGGAAGGCGTTGGCTAAAGCCTTCTACGACGGATCAGTTGAAACACAAATTTTTGCATTAAATCAACGGGCTTTCTCCACTAAATAGGCAGGTCGTCCTCTCTCCATCTATAATGGCGATCTTGTTGAAATCTTCCAAGAATTGGATCATCGTGATAAAATTGTCATGAAACATTCTGACGATGTTATTGCATATAAAAAATTTGTTGAACGTTTGCGAGTTCAAATCTTCCTCAATGGACTTGATCTAGAATTTGAACAACTTAGAGGTGAAATTCTTCGAAAGGATCCAGTCTTGGACTTTGAAAAACATATGCATAAGTACGTCGTGATGCAATTCGTAGAACAACATTGGTCGGCGCATCTGAACAATCTGAGTCTTCTACCATGGTGGTTCGTCAATTCAAACCTCTACAAAGACGCACAAACTCACAACCTGGAAGATACCCCGACCCACCGAAATACAATCGTGAGAAAAAAAACAACAGTTCAATTAATCTCAAAATCGCAGCTATGAACTTGGGTCGGCACGCTTAGACTGTGTGTGTACCCACTGTGGAGGAACTGGACATACCAAGTCCAGATGCTACGAGTTGATTGGGTATCTAGAATGGTGGGATCCTGCCAAGGCACCAAGTAAACACATTTCAAAGCAAACTCATCAAGCTTCGGCTGTTGTGGCTGAAGCTACACCTTTGGTTGCTACTACAGGTAATACTGGTAAGATCCTTCATACTTCAACACTCACTAGTAATAGTGCATGGATAATTGATTCAGGTGCGACTGATCATATTACCTTTGATGTCAATCATGTTAAATCTCTGAGATCATCTAAACAACCTATAGTCTCCACCGCCGATGGTACTCCTCATCCAGTCATTGGCGAAGGTTCAATTACTCTTGAAAATAACATCAACTTAAACTCTGTTTTAGTTGTGCCTTCCCTGAATTATAATCTATTGTTTGTTCCTCAGATAACATGTGTCTTACAATGCATTGTGATTTTTTGGCCTAATTTTTGTGTTTTTAAGGACATTCGGACCTGGAGGACAATTGGTTATGGTACTAGAAAGGGGAAGTTGTACTATCTTGATCTGATGCAGGAGAGTTCTAATCAATTGGCTCATGCATTCTCAGCTGAGGTTGACAAGAATCCAACTTCTAAAATTTGGCTGTGGCACAAACGATTAGGTCATGCTTCATTTGGATATCTCAGAAAACTATTTCCAAAGCTATTTTCTCAAGTGATTTATTTCAATTTTAAGTGTGATATTTGTGAACTAGCTAAAAGCCATCATGTTTCTTTTCCAATAAGTATGAATAAAAGTTCGGTACCCTTCATGGTTGTTCATTCTGATGTATGGGGGCATGCAAAATTTCCATCTTTAAATGGTTGTAGTTGGTTTGTGTCATTTATTGATGATCATACACGCAGGACTTGGATTTGTTTGATGAAATCAAAAAATGAAGTCAGTTCCTTGTTCCAGAAGTTTCACAAGATGATTGCTTCCCAATATAGATCTCATATTCAAGTCCTACGCACAGATAATGGTGGTGAATTTGTGAATCAGGATTTGTCTCAATATCTATCCTCAAATGGTATTGTTCATCAGACAACTTGCTCATATACCCCACAACAAAATGGGGTTGCAAAGCGAAAAAATCGTTATCTCCTTGAAGTTGTACAGGCTTCTTTATTTGAGGCTCATATGCCTCAAATAACTGGGTCCCATTCAGCTCATTACAATTTCAAACACCATTTCATGTTCTCCATAAGGTAATTGATGCTCCTACTGTACCCATTCTGCCACCTCGAGTATGTGGATGTGTCACCTTTGTACACCTTCACAAACTCTTCCGAAATAAATTGTAACCCCGAGCTCTCCAGTGTGTATTTGTTGGTTATGTTTCGCACCAGAAAGGCTATCAATGCTATCCTCCTCCTTTTCGTAAAGTTTACATTACACTTGATGTTGTTTTTCATGAGGATGAAATGCATTACTCTGGTGAGTCTTCACTTCATGGGGAGAGTAAAGGTGAATTGAAGACTTTTGATGATGTGGTGTTCGAACTCGAGCTGCTACCAGCACATAATTTGCCGCATAACTCAGGTCTACCCGAAGATTTGGAGCATGCATCAGGTCTACCTGAAACTTTACCAGAATTAATTCTTCCTGAATCATCATCAGACCTGTCTGAGATTGCATCAACTGAAACTGCACCACAAGTAACAGCTTCTCCTACTCAAATACCTGTTAACTAATTGTTTTCTCCAGCCTAGTCCACCTCAGATTCGCAGGTAACTATCGAACCTCAGGTAAATGTTGAACCTCATCTTAAAGTATTACCTAATCGAGCCACAAGAGGAGTCCCTAAAGCCCAATATGATCCGATTCTTAAGTCCAAAACTAAATATCCCGTGAGTAATTTTGTATCCTACCATAAACTATCAAAGGATTGTGCATCATTTGTGAATCAATTATCTGTTGTATCTATTCCTAATAATGTGCAGGAGGCATGGAAAGATTCTAGGTGGACTGAGGCAATGAATGAAGAAATGAAATCTTTTCAAAAAAATTCAACATGGAAAATTGTTAATTTACTCGAAGGGAAGAAGCCTGTTGGATGTAAATGGGTCTTTACCATTAAGCATAAGGCGGATAGCAGTATTAAACAGTTCAAGGCGAGACTTGTTGCCAAAGGGTATACGCAAACTTATGGAATTGATTATATTGAGACATTTGCTCCAGTGGCCAAAATTAATATTGTACGTGTATTGTTATCTCTTGTCGTAAACCTTAACTGGCCATTACATCAATTCGATGTAAAAAATGCATTTCTACATGGAGAACTTCAAGAAGAAGTATATATGGAGTTACCCCTGGATGTAATGTGCAAATTGAAGGAAGTAAACATGTGTGTAAGTTGCGAAAATCCTTGTATGGATTAAAGCAATCTCCTAGAGCTAGGTTTGGGAGGTTCACCAATTCTATGAAGGCATTTGGGTACCAACAAAGCAACTCTGATCATACTCTCTTCTTGAAACATAATAAAGCAGGGGATCACTGCTGTTATCGTATATGTTGATGACATGATAGTGACGGAAAATGATTCCGAAGAAAAGAAGGCATTACAAGCTTTTCTTGCGCAAGAGTTTGAAATGAAAGATCTTGGGTCATTAAAGTACTTTCTAGGTATTGAAGTGTCAAGGTCAAGGAAAGGTATTTTCTTGTCACAACGAAAATACGCCTTAGATCTGTTAAGTGAAACCGGCATGTCTGCTTGTAGTCCAACTAGTACTCCTATGGAAGAAAATGTGAAGCTAAGTATGTATTCAAATCAAGCACCTGCAAATAAGGAGCGCTATCAACGGTTAGTAGGTCGATTAATGTATCTTGGACATACTAGACCGGATTTGGCATATGCACTGAGTGTTGTTAGTCAATTCATGCATTGTCCGAAGGAAGAGCATATGAATGCAGTTGTTCGAATTCTAAGATATATAAAGTCATCCCCGGGTAAAGGAATTATGTTTACAAAAGGAGAGAACCTAGATATCATAGGCTATACTGTTGCAGATTGGGCTGGGTCACTGATGATCGACGCTCTACATCCGGATATTTCACTTGTGTAGGAGGCAATCTAGTTACCTGGCGGAGTAAGAAACAAGAAGTTGTAGCTAGATCCAATGCCGAAGCCGAATACAGGGGAATGGCCAAGGGAGTATGTGAATTATTGTGGATCCGAAATTTGATGCAAGAATTACATATTCAACAAGTTAGTCCTATGAAGTTTATTGTGACAACAAGGCAGCGTGTGATATTGCCCATAATCCAGTCCAACATGATCGGACCAAACATGTCCAAGTTGATAGACACTTTGTCAAGGAGAAACTCGAAGCAAAGACTATTGAGGTTCCTCATGTTCAGTCTGAAGACCAACTCGCGGATATTCTCACCATGGCAGTGTCGAGTCGAGCGTTTCATACGTATCTTGACAAGTTGGGCATGAGTGATATCCATGCACTAACTTGAAGGGGAGTGTTACGATTTCCATTGATTTTGTTATTTTCATTGATTCTGTGTTAGTTGTACATATCTGTAATATCTCCTATAGATATTGTAATTATCTTGTTTCCTAAGATAGACAAATTAGTTGCTGGATTATAGGAGTAGTAGTTTTGTAATTGGGCTATTTATGCCACTGATTGAAAGAGAGAAAAATCAATTGAGAATGTTACTCGAACTCCTTTTCTTCTTCCATCTTTTGTTTGTATTTGTTTTGTCATATTTTAATATTTTTTGACTCATATATATATAGAAGATATTGCTCCTTACTTCAGTGTTGCACTAAGCGAGGCGAAAGTGATGAGTCAGACATTAATGTCAGTGACTAAGCGTCTTTGCAAAAAACATGTCTAAGCAGGACTTTCATTTTTGTACTTGCTTATTCTTCAAAAAAAAATTTATATAATATATATTTACATATATATATATATAATAGAAGTTCAAGTTTTCCATAGTTGACAAGAAGTGCCAAACAAGCAATCCATAAAATAGACAATATTTTTGTTTTTTTTTTTATCTATATAATATCTTATATCTGTTCTCTCTCACTGAACCCATATATATAAATTCGAATCCCCAAACCCTTCAATCTCCACAAAGTTAGACGGATCTTTGTCACACCAAACAGCAGCAGTCTTGTACCTTTCTCCAATATCTCTCGGGATCTCACCTGCACAGAAGGCAAGAGAGAACAAATAAATAAATAGATATATATATCTAGAGAGAGAAATTAGAATAAAATAAAGTTAAAGATTTTCTCTTTGTTTTTTAGCTCTTGTTGTGACCTTAAATTACAACATATACTATACTAATCAGTAGTAGTACTGAGATATTTACCAAACCTTGTGTTCAGATCTTCTTCTCCTTCTTCTTCTTCTTCTACAGTTCTACTACTACCACTACTACTTTTTCTTCTTTCTCCACTGTCTTCTTCTATCTGTTTTTCTTCTTTTTGCAACCAACAATATGCGCAGTGGATATTTGATGAGAAGGAAGAATCCAATGGCTGCCATTGAACCATTTCTTCAATGATATATTTAACACTGATAAATAGTACAATAAGCTTTTTAATTTATTAAAGTGTTTTCAAACCCTACTCAGTACTATTTAACTCAACAAATCATTTTCTTGACTACATAATTAAAAAGGGAAATGTTATTTTAATTACAAAAAAATGTGCAACTATATATAACTATACTTTCAGTACTTTCTATAGTCTTAATATGCGTAATAAATAATCTAATGAGTATGAAATAATGTAAATATACATAGTTACATTTTTTTTAAAAGTAGAATAGCATTCCCCAAATATATTAAAAGAAAATCCAATGGCTAAACATAATTGATCATATTAAATAAATATTTAAGACTCCCCAAAGAAATTTTACAAAGTGATCTTATTAAAGATAGAGAAGGGGGTTCAGTTAAAAGAGCATGCCACATGACATGATTGGATTGGTAGTTTTGCAAGAAGAAATTAAGATGTTGTGACTTTAAGGGGCCGCCCTGTACTGAATTATACTGAAAGTGCCGCTGCTAGCTATTGCTTGAAGCTGTCTTTTTTATAATTTGGTTGGTAAGCTGCCATTTAAAAAGCTAAAATAAAAAGAGGCCTAGCTATTGACTGATCTTAAGCAGCCTAGCTAAGCTATAAGTGTGAAGTTTTGTTTGTTTAAAGCTGCACCCCTATAGGTAAGAAGTAGTCCTTCAATAATCTTATATAGCTGTTAAAAAAAAAAAAAAAATCTTATGTATATAGACTTGCATGTTCATCAATATATATCACTACTGCTGTCACCTTTCGGGATTGCAACATTTCTATCTTTCTAAGCAGCTTTTTACAGTGTTTGATCTTTCTTTCTGTTTCTCTTGGGGAAAGAGATCGAAGCGAATTAATATAATAAAGTGTTAAGAGAGGTCAGCTTTTTGCTCTTAAAATAGCGGCTGTTAGATTCTATTATTATTATAATGTCTGCAAATATAATATTATTGGCTCTTGAGAGACGGAGGGCCCAATAGGTGCAATGCGCATGGTGAGATGAAATCCTCGGACAACCCTTTTGAAAGTCATGCACCACCTTTCAATTGAAGAACCTATAGCCAGTTAGCCGTGTTCAAGACGTATTATCATTATCAAATTGAAATTAATGGATATGATCATTATCATGAAAGCTGAATCTGGTATTAACAATGGCACCTAGAGAAAGCCAGTTATTATAAGTGTCACACATAAATGTTAAAACCGATGTTATGGTTCATATAAATATTGTTGTAGTTTAGCTTAGTAGTCTCAAATATTGACTAAGTGTTCTTTCAAGTTAACATTCATATAAGTAGTTGCATCCGTTTACACTAACAAGAAGCTTTTTTTTTTTTTTTCTAAAGAGAACAAAATCTTCCCAAACCTGCTACCATGATAGACACCATGCACGTCAGCACCCAAATTAGGCAAACTTGGGGCAATAAGGGGAATAATATATTTTGCAAATGTGTGGGATAGACCAATTAATAAAATGGGGTTAAATATAGATTGATAAAGAGGAATATACAATCATATGAATTTATATTGTTTGCAATATGCTACATGTCATAGGACATCATGTATCACACACAATATCTATAGTTGTGCTTGATAGTTGAACATGTTTTTTATTTTTTAAGAAAACATTGATTCGACTTATGCTTTTTCTTTTTTTCGGTTTCCCACGAGATATCCCCACACCCCTCGAGTATGAGATTAATTAGTCCTCGTTCGAAGTGGGAGCGGAATGGTAGACCTCTCCCAATGAGAACGCCACCAAGAATCGAATCCTGAAACTTCTATACATGAACAATCTTGAGACTCAACCCGCTTCAACTGAGTCGACCACTCGTTGGTAACTTCCGCCTATGCTTTGATCATATTACGTTCATCTCTTCAATAAATATTGTTCCTTTAAGTTGCATTATATTGTGGGTGCAAAAATTAATGTCTTCGCTCATGTACAAATAATTTATTCCAAAAAAAAAATGCAAATGATCAATCATATTTCTAGAAAAAACTTCCATAAAAAATTATTTCTCAAAAAAACTTTTCTTTGCTATCAAGCCAACCCTAATAGATGTATTGTTCAACATAGTTTTTCTTCTAATGTCATAAATGTGGCTTTTGCAACACACTTTTGCAATGAAACTAAATACATTGCGAATATGACATTTCGTGAGACATTTTTCCTATGAAATTCAAATATGTTGTGAATATTTCGAACAAAAAATGAGTTGTCATAAAAAACGTTTTTTTTTTACCAAAGTTCTTAAAATAGTCGTAAAAGTACTGTGTGTGTGTGTGTTTTATTTTTTCATCATAAAAACATATTGTTTACAATTGTAAAAACAATGGTAGAAAAAGACTAAACAAGTATATATAATAATGATAGAAAATCTGAATCAAAGAGAGCCTCAAAAAACACTACAATATACACAAAAATGAAATCAAGCGCTCAACTTGCAATGTGATGAACAACTTTTGATTACAGTTGATTTCCTCCGCCCCTTAATTTCAAGTAAAAATATATAAATATATGTTTTATTAAACACTAAGGCATGCTTTGTGAAGGAGAGAATGACTTTGTTTTAGAGAGAAGAGGGGTTATATGGGTGGAAAAAAAATGTGAAACCCATTAGATCATGATGGTCGTTTTCATAATTATTTTAATTTTTCATTTGGTAGATTCTAACATAGGTATTTTAATTAGTCAATTTTTTTAAATACATTGAATTAGGCAAGTAATTCCTTTGATATAATGGAGCTCATGTAATTGGTAAAAGATTTAGTTAAGTTGAGTTTAGAATTAAGCGGGTAAAGAAAAGAAATAATAGATAAAAATATGAAGGGAACCTTAATAAATATAAATTATCACAGAACAAGGCCCATATGTGCAAAAACCATTATCATGGATGGAAGAAGGCCCAAATACAAGACAATGAATTGATATATCCAGGTGGATCCCTATGAGATTTTCTTGATTATGTTAGAAGCTGCAGAAACACCTAAAATTAGGCCATCTACTAATTAAGCACCAAATGTATCATTTTAGTAGATATGAAATTTTCTCTTGAAAGTCTCTCCTTTAATTAATACAAATGCCGCCACACCTTTCCCCTTCGTTTTTTCTTGGTAAGAAATTTGGTACGTTTGGTTTAGGATTTGGATACCGTTTTCTGTATCTAAAAATTCGAAAACACAGAAAATCTATTTGGTTAAAGTGAATTCAAAAATAGATATTCACCTTTTGTAAAAGAAAACAAGTTATTTTTAGAAAACAATGAAAAGTCGTTTTTTGAATTTTTTATTTTCTGATTGGATTCAAGTTTTCGAATCACCAACTAAACACAACCTTATATTTTCTTACTACTAAATTACAAACTCATGCATTTGATCCACAAATTAAAAAAAATCAAATGTGTGACACCTCTCATTAATTTATATTAATATTTTAATATTAAAAAAATTCTATCCTTTTGAGTTGGATCTAGAAATTTGTAATTGGGTCTTATTTGGGTTAGATCAAGATTTTATAAACAAACTAATAAAAATAATGTTTATTACTTTATTTATTATTTTCGTCATAAACACTTACCATGAATAAATTGGTCAGGATTTTATGTTATAAATAATATGAAAGAAATTATCTTAATAACTATCATAATATTTTCATTTGACTTAAAAATAATTTTATAAAATGTTATTTAAAATTTATAAATATATTAAAAAAATTATATAATTTTATAATCAACATATTAGTAGACTAATCAGACTAACCCGACTCAAATTAATTATAAATTATTGAGTTGAGTTGAATTTAAAAGGTCTATTAAGATGAATGGGTTCAATTTTTTGTAATTCAAACTTAAATAAATTTGGTTGATATTTAGTTAAAACCCAACTCAACCCAAAATATAGGTTTGGATTTCGTTCTATTTTAAGGTGAAGCCCAACCAAATGAAGTCTTGTAAATAATATGAAAGAAATCAACATGTCAATTGCTATAAATCACTACCGTACAGAACGTTAATTGATTTCAATCCAATTGCTATAAATTACTTAATTTATTGATAAAACACACTTTTCAGCTGCAAGGCTTTTCTTTATTTTATCTTTCTAATTAGAAACAATACGAAACAAAGGAAAAAAAAAATGTATGAGAAGTGGGTAAGTTCCAGAAACCTCGTTCTGTTTACTTGATATGATCAAGCACCACCGTGCAGTGCCGGCCTCCGTGTGCGTGACGCTCTCAATTCTCCAAGTCTGCTATCTAACTAGCGAACTCGTCACAGCAAAATCTCACAATCAATCAATGGCAACTCTATCATCATCATCATCATACGAGAAATACGAAATCAGGAAGAGAAACCCTGATCCGGCAACCTCAGTGCTCCTCGTGATCGACATGCAAAACCACTTCGCATCAATCGCGAAACCAATCCTCCAATCAATCAAAACCACAATCGATCTCTGCAGAACCGCTTCGATCCCCATAATCTTCACTCGCCACTCCCACAAATCTCCGGCCGATTACGGAATGCTCGGCGAGTGGTGGAACGGCGATCTGATCATCGACGGAACGGAGAACGCCGAGCTGATTCCGGCCATCGGACGGAGGAGCGGCGACAAGGTTCTGGAGAAGAACACGTATAGCGCGTTTAGAGGGACTGGATTGGAGGAGTATTTGGTGGAGAGAGGGATTAAGGAGGTGATAATTACGGGGGTTATGACGAATCTGTGTTGCGAGACGAATGCCAGAGAGGCGTTTGTGAGGGGGTTTAGGGTTTTTTTCTCGACGGATGCGACGGCCACGGCGACGCTGGAGTTGCACGAGGCTACGTTGAAGAACATGGCGTATGGGTTTGCTTATCTGGTGGATTGTGAGAGGCTTAAGAGGGGTTTGTTTGCCAAGTGATGATGATTATGATGATGATCTTTGTTTGGGTTGTTTGTCTGTAAATTTGGTTTCTAGGGTTATTAGGGTTTGGTTGTTGAAGATTGTTTGCACCTTTTGTTTGGGATATGTAAATCTACTGGATGTGTAATGGCATTTTGAACTTTTATCAGCAATTGTTATCACTTCAATGATCATAGACCCATAAACAATCCATGAGATAAAGACTTTTGAAAGTTGAAATTCTAGAATTCATGGCTAATGTACAACTCTAATACCCGTTTTTCCACCAAAAATTAAAGATACATTTCGATAACCAGAAAATCATTATTTTCTTGAGACAATAATATATTTTTACATAAAACTTGTATGATTGATTGTTTACATTTTCTTATTTTCTAACTTATAGAAGTAAGAAAATTCTATTTTTCTCATGAATTTTTTTTTTTTCAAAGTCATTAATTACACTCATATTTGTTTTCAGAACATCTTAGTGTTGAAGTAAGGTTCAACACTAAGATGTTCTTTCTCGGATCAATGGTCCACTTTTAACATTGACAAGCTCAGCAGCTCTGCGGGCAGCAGCCGAAGCACGCTCTGCAGAAGCAATGGCAGCTCGAGCCATTTCCATGACATCACTTGATTTAGATTTAGGGTTTGTTTTAGAATCAAATTGTGAAGCCTCCTCACCTTGACTACCAACTGAGGCTTTGGTTTTATCAGAACTAGCCAAGGGCATGTTTCTGATACCCGTTGTTGGAGCTGCTTTATGTTGGGTCCCTTGGTTTCGGTTGTTGGGAATTACCGGAGCCGCCTTGCCGGATGGTGAGGACCCCGGTGAGTTTCTTGTGGTGGGCACCGGAGAATCTGCTGCTCCACTGTGTATCTTATTTGATCCATCCTATAATTAATACAATCAAAGTTTGACGAAAAAAGGGTGGATGTTAATGAAATTGTTCAAAGTATGTGGTTAAATAATCATCTTTCACCACAATAAAAGAATTACTAATTCAGCAAGGGTTTTTTTATGAATATGTTTTGCAATTCAAGATTGTTTGAAAGATTATAGAATAAGAAGGCTAAATGATCATGAAGCTGAAGATTTTGGTAAAGAGAGCAACAATTAAAAAGAAAAGTGTATTCCGCTAATGAAAAATGTTATGAACATGTCGAAGATCGTACAAGAATGAATTACCAGAAGATCTTCGTGTTTCTTACTGAATTCGGCTTTGGTGTTAGAAGCATCCCAATCAAGGTGGTACTCTTGAGCAATTTCCTTAAGAAGACTGAGCTTTGCTTCTGCTGATGGAGCTTTGACTGAAAGTTTCTCAATTATCTGTATAATTATAAACAATCGAAGGGGAAAATAAAAACTAGAACTATGCATTATCAAATCCATTTCGTCAGAAGTTCAAAAAATCAACATGAACCACAGAAAGCGGAGAACTTGATATCAGACTTACAGAGCGATTAACACTGGTGTCCGGCCGAAGGTCATCAGCAGCTGAAGTAAACTCCTTTCCGTACTTAGCAGTAAACAAGTTTCGGACTTGTAATAATTCTGGTAAGTCTGAACATCTGGGTGCAGCAAATATTATACTTGTAATAGCTTCCTGCAGTTCTTGTGGGCACTCCCTGCAGATGGGGAGGATGGAGGAAGAGTTATAACTATTAGGCAAATAACACCAATCACATTGTTGAGAAAAAAAAAAAAAGAAAAAGCAATAATTCTATTCAACAAATCTAGATTGCAACATCTATTCAATTATTCCTCTCCTCCAAGCAAAAAACATAAAAATCCTAATTAAATCAATAAAGCTAGCTCATGGCTACTGGAAGGAATTTAAAAGAAAATGTGATCACCCAAATACTAGATTTTTAAAGTTAGTATCTTCCTCTAAGTAGGGCTGTGATGAAAACAATACAATTAGCTACTAGTTGAAAGTGCTTGCTAAGATCTATAGACTACTAGAATGATATAGTCGAGTACAAATTCAATGTCAAACACGGCCGAGAAAACTTACCTCCATCCAATTTTTGCAATTTGTTTCTCTTTTGATCAACAAAAAAGATAATAAAAACACTTCCAATCCAACAAAAACAGAAAGTACGCATCATAAAATATATTTTCCATTCTTCCACAGGATTCTTCTTCAACGTCTCCTTTTTCATGATGGAATGCACATCATAACAAAAGCTACCTTAATTTGTTTGTTTTTTCCTTGCAAATTTGTTCATTAAAGTTTAATGGATGAAAAAAGTATGGATTTGCACTTATATGTGAAAAAAAAGAATCCTCGATTCAATTTTTTTTTGAGAAAAAAGGAAATGATATTTTGCTTTGTTTTATTTTTTAAAATATTAATTTCCTTCCACGCCTTAACTTTCAAGTTCTTAATAAACCAAGTATTGGCAAATATGAAAATATCTAGTACGAACTTGACAAACTTTTATGTTAGAGTAAAACATGGGAGAGAAAAGTATTGAAGTTCAACAAATGTGAACCAATATATGAGTAGTAACAAAGAACCCACCTCTTCATTTCAAGGATAGGAACTCGCACGAAAACGAATTCACAGAACAATTCTAAGATATCATATGCAGCCTGCATGTTCATTTCCCGCACAACATGCTCCACCTACGAAAAATAGAAGAACAGAGGGAAATTGAAAAGAAAAGTAAAAGTGCAGACAAAGACCTTAAGAAAATGAAAAATCAGTAATTCATACTCGAATACGAGCAATTGCTTCTTGGCCCGTCTGTAGAAAATGGGCTATTTCCTTGCGCATATGATTTAATTGTACTTGTCTTTTGTTCTGCAGTAGTTTGATGCGTGAGATGGCCAAGTTCAAGCAGGTTTTGCTGCAAACAACCACCCTCATATCAGAAACTAGGCCAAAGAACAAAATTATCCAATAGTGAAGATAAATCTTCAGTTCTTTTTTACAAGTTATCATTATGTTCAAAGGAAGAAGAAAGCAAATGAAAATAGAAAATAGAAATCTTTTATATATCCCCTAAGAACTCCAGTTTTCACTAAGAATCCTTGTTTGCTCGAAATCGTTAGAATCCTTTGAAAACTTTTAAGAAACTTTTGGAAAAGAAACTATGAAAAATTCGTCGCAGAAGCAAAAACAAAAGTACTCAAAAATATAGCCCAAATCAATTTCTATTGAAGAAAATTACCAATACTGGCAATACATCAGATCAGTCTTCTCTAATGGCCAAAAGCCTAATTTATAACAAACTACCAAATACGAGTCCTAAATTGACACAACTACCGAGGAGGCTACATGGGTTTAAACCATCCAATGTGGGATCACTAACAATTACAAGAAATAAAAATAAAAGACATAAAAAAAAAATTATAAAAACACATTATGCACGTGTGTCATGCATCCCCATGTCAAACACTCCCTAAGAAAAACAAAGAATGAGTGAGTTGATTACCCCTTTCAGATTATAAACAAATGTCTGGATGATTTGGTACAGTGATCGTTTGCCACATCAACTCGTCAAAGAATTTATACTGTGATGAGACAATACAATATTCCCATTCGCTATTATTAATATCCCCCAACCCAAGCTGATGACTAGTGGACCAACAAGCTCCAAGTTGTATCTGAGAAACTAAAGACATCATTTTGCACAAGTCTTGGTGAATGAAATCTGCATTCTGGTCAGTAGATGGAATGTAACAAACCACAAGTTCCATCTGGAGTATATACTTGTAAGAGATAGAACAACCCAAATGGTAATATGATGATGACTGAACTAGTTTACTATAATCTAGCCCATGTTCCTCACAAAAGGACTAGGATTCAAGTCGAGTTCAAAGGCAGGAGATTTTCGGTTGGTTTGTACTTTAGTCTATATACCTATTTACACGCAATGGTTTTCATGTATGGATGACCTGGATTAAGGATCCAAGTTTTCTACTGATCAGTGGCTACTAAGGCTTCTATAATGCATATTGTTCATGGCCTTTACAAGAGTAACTATTAGATTGAGATCTCCATGACATAGATATTAGTACTATGGGATAGGTTCTGATTTGGAGACTAAGAAGAGTCCAAACTTAATTCCTCACAAAGATATAGATCATTAAGGTCTTTAGCAGCAATTAACGGAGGTCTTGAGAAGATTACACTAAAAGGAAAGATCATTGGGAATGAAGAAACTAAGATGGTCTTCACTGACAAGGTGCATTGAAACAGCTAAACCATCTAAAAAATGTGCTTAATTGAAGATTTTTTGCTTGATTGAAGTTGAATTTTCAACTTAATTGCAAAAGCATGAAAGACATAGATGTCAAGTGCTTCGCTAGTGAACACTAGACCTCGCAGGCAGAGTCGAGTAAGAACACGATACAAACCCATATTTTATAATCTAAAAAGCACAGAATAGAGAGAAAGGGAAAAGAAATAATTGGTTCATTCAAGGGAACCAAGAGCACCAAATAGGTTCTTTAAGGGAACTCAACCTCCTAATAGAACAAAATAATGACCTTGTGAATAATCTCCTCCCACTTTTCATTGATTCAAATTACGGTAACTAAAATCTAATAAACTAGGCACAAACTGCCCATGTTCCACAAAGTGGTCATAATGGGTAAAAACTGCCCTAACTAGGCATTCAACCAATTAGTAAAGTACATAAAGCATAGAATATAATCAAATTGTGATCTTAACTTATTGATCCATCTAAGTCCACTTAGTATAAGCTGGGTTGATTCAAATGAGGGTTGCTGGCTACTTGGCTTTGAGGAAAGGAAGAAAACAAGAGTAAGTTGCCATTAACAAAGCCCAAACCCCAGTTTTTTCAAAGAACAGTGAGAGAATTCCTAAAAATCCAAAGTGAGTACCTGTTACCAAGTTTAACAGAAATAAGATTTCATACTGAAAAAAAAAAACAGAAATGTTGGCCAAAAGAGCAATGTTTCAGACTTTCAGTTGGATGCTAACCCCAACGACCACAATTAGCCAAAAAGCTTCAAAATTTAGCTCAAAAATCATCCACCCACGAAGACCCGTTTCCCCAAAACCATTACAGAACGAGAATAGAACAAAACCAAGGGCTGATACGTTCTACAACTTAATTAGAGAGTAAAAATAAAATTATCAATACAATATGCGAAATTGAAACCTTCCTTGATTGTAACTAATAGAATTGACATGATTAACAAGTTGAATCTACACCAGGAATAGATCAAAAAAAAAAAAAGCATAAGAAAATTGAAAGAGAGCGAGAGAGAGAGAAAGGGGGTCTCCAACAAACCATTTGGCTCCAAGAAGACCTCTGTTGAACAGTTGATTCAGGACCGACATCTCTTACAGATTCAAGACTACTTCGCTTTCATGTTAATGTAAGCCCCAAAACATCAGATTGAAGAGATCTATCTCTCTAGCTTTCTCGCATTCTGGGCGTGTAACTGTGGAAGTGTTTTCAAAGAAAAGAAAATAGCTTGACATTTTGTAAAACAGCTTCTATATAAATTTTGAAAAACTGTTTTTAAATTTATTTATTTTTTATAATTATAAATATAAAAAACTGTATCCAAAATACTGAAGCAAACGGCCTTAGCTAAGGTTGAAGATATTTAAGATTAAGTTGGAGAACAATTTATTTTTTAAAAATTGAGATGAAATCAGAAAAATTGGTTGTAATTCTACTTTAATAAAGAAATACCTGTTGAACACTCCATGTTTAAAAAGAATGTTGAAAATCTAAGATTATTTTTGTTAGTCCATTTACATTGATAGCTAACAAAGAGTGAGGCTACATAAATTGACATCTAAAATATAGTATAAATTACGTCAGTTTGATACTTTTAGATTGTGAATCAACATTAGCTAGTAGTAACATCTCTTGTTGATAATAGAGTTGAGGTTCAATTCTCTTCGTAGTTTAATCAATATCTTTGTGTGTGGCCCCATGAGCTTGTTTATTATCCGAGACTCTACTAGGGGTGGCAAAATTGGTTTGGACCGGGTTATCCAATATTATTTGGCTTAGTTTTAACAGGTATGAACAATTTTTTTTTCCAAAAAAAAAAAATAGGCCAAGCATAAACAAATATTTGTGTCCATTTTTTAAATCCGAGCCAAGTATGAACAACGACTCAAAAAATCACATTCCCAATTCCTACTTAATACTAAAGGTAACATGGGTGTTTTATACTTGCTAATTCTTTCCAATTTTTCTAAAAATAAAAAAATTTATAATTTGGAACCAGCTCCAAATTTTTTTTAATAAGCTTTGATTGCATCTTTAAGAAAATCTCTTGATATATATTGTTTTGAGGTGTTTTGGGTACCATTGATAAACTAAGGTATACTAGATGGGCTGTCGTGACCCTCTTCGAAAGGTGACGTTATAATCGACACTGGATACCACATACATCATACATAGACGTACATAACATCCTGTCAGCCTAACATGTTCATATACTCAACTTGTATAATCAAATTACATACATAAAACTTCACTTACAAAATTCCTTCATTTCACAATTATTATTATCATGGCAACCATATCTATCTCATCTCATTCACTTTGATCAAAACTAATAATTCATCATTATATACATGTCCACTCATCTACGTTATATTATACAATAAGTAGTGTTATACATGTATATATACAAAAATATATAAATATTTTCTCAAAACTCTACAAATAGATGCATTGAGAAGCAATCGCACCTTTCGCCACTCACTTTAAGCTTTTCCCTTGTCCTTATTTCTGTGGGATCCACCCCATTTGTTAAACCCAAACGTGAGGGTTGGTGGCCGCCCACGAGGGTGGCCACCAACCCACTATTTCACCAACCGGCTGCGCCTAATTTCGTTGAATTTAGTAAGTTATAATATATTATTATAATTACACAAATGCCCCCGAATACTCCTATAAATAGGGCCTTACTTCATTCATAAATTCATGTTCAGTGAGTTAGATTCCTTAGTTCTGTAAGATCTATTCAAGAGATCTAATTTGTAAGATCCACCTAAGGGTGATCTAATAAAAGAGTGTTGCCTCCCGTGGACGTAGGCAATTTGCCGAACCACGTTAAATTTGTTGTCTCGTTTTTCTTTCATGCTTTACTCCGATTCCGCACAACAAATTGGTATCAGAGCTTAGGTTAAGTTTTGGAAGAAAAACAGACCCTCTGTCGAATTTTTCGAGATAGCGTCGAAATTTTCGAAATTTTGCAACAGTGATCGGAACTATTTTCTGATCACCCGTGGAGGTAGCTCTTGTTTCCAGGAGTCCAACGCAACAAACGGCGAGAAAAACGGACAAGAAACGAGTTCGCAGGAGCCGATCAAAGTTTGATCTTTGTATTTTGCAATTTTTTTGTCCGACACTGTTCATCCGCGACACTATTCATCCGATCCGAACCCGACCCAGATCCGAAACTGTTCATCTGCGGTCCAGCCCACACAACCTCACTGTTTATCTGTGGTCCAACCCAAACAGTCCGCACTGTTCATCTCGATCCAGCCCAAACAGTACTCACTGTTCATCCACAGTCCAGCCCACATATCTGCCCTGTTCATCCGCGGCCCAGCCCACACAGTTCACTATTCATCTCAGCCCAGCCCACTCGGTCCGCCGCTGTTCATCAGGCCCATTTATTTCGGCCCGTCACTGTTCATACAGCCCGATACTGTTCATCCGGCTAATTTTTTATCTGATTTCAGCAAAGTCAGACTCGTTTCCACCATTTTCAACCGTTCCGGACGCAACCGTGCAATCAGTTTCTGCAGATTCAGCTCCTAAGTTATTTATATAGCTTAGTTGGAGTTATTTATCATTTTTTCAAGCACTTTTCGGCGTCATAAATATTTTCGGTCTTAATGGCGGAGGAACTCCCAACCACAAGCAAGCCTTGGCAAAGAACTTCGATATCCAACGCAAAGTTCGAGGTGGAGAAATTCAACGGCACCAACAACTTTGGCATGTGGCAATGCGAAGTTCAAGATCTACTCTTCAGGGAAGGATCACATATCGCCTTGGAAGCCAAGCCCAAGGATATGTCCGATGATGATTGGCATTTTGTACATCGTCAAGCTTGTGGTACAATCAGACTCTGTTTGGCCAAAGATCAGAAGTACTTTGTCATGAAAGAGACTATGACAATAAGTCTCTGGAAGAAACTGGAGGACAAGTACATGACGAAAAGCGTAGAGAACCGCCTCTACCTGAAGAAGAAGCTCTATCGTTTTCAGTACAAGGAAGGTACTCCCATGAGTGAGCATCTTGATCAATTCAATAAGATTCTTGCTGATCTACTAAATCTTGATGTTGACCCTCTTGATGAGGATAAAGCACTATTGTTGTTAAACTCTTTGCCTGAAAATTATGAACATTTAACAACAACTTTGCTATATGGTAAAGATGAGGTTAAATTCAGTGATGTTTCAAATGCTTTGGTGAACAACGAGTATCGAAGGAAGGACCAACGCGATCACAAGGAAGCATCACCAGCAGCCTTGATAGTATCCAGAGGCAGGGCTAACAACAGATCTGATAGATCCAGTGGGCGAGGCCGATCCCGCTCAAAGTCACAAGGACCTTCATCACGTCAACGTCTTTCCAAGGATGAATGTGCCTATTGTCACCAAAAGGGGCACTGGAAGAAAGATTGTCCAAATAAGGACAAGGCAACTGCAAATGTGGCCCAGAAGGCTGAAGAAGATTCTGCCTTCTCCGTTTCATCTATAGACAATCAGTCTGATAGATGGATATTAGATTCCGGCTGTTCCTATCATATGTGTCCGAATCGAAGTTGGTTCTCAAAACTGGATGAGTTCGATGGCGGAGTCGTGCTCATGGGCAACAACAATACCTGCCAAACAAAGGGTATTGGAACTATACGCCTCAAGATGCATGACGGTACAACAAGACGGCTCACGGACGTCAGATATGTCCCAGATCTGAAGAAAAATCTGATCTCCCTAGGAGTCCTTGATTCCAGCGGTTACAAGGTAACCATTGCAGGTGGAGTTCTGAAGGTTGTACGTGGAGCATTCTTGGCTATGAAAGGTACTCAGAAAGGAAATCTTTATTTCCTTGACGGACACACAGAAATCGGAAGTGTATCAGCTTGCACTAGTTCTAATGATGTTTCATCAGACACTTCCCGACTTTGGCACATGCGGCTCGGACATGTTGGAGAGAAAGCTCTTCAAACCTTGATCAAGCAAGGTTCTCTGAAAGGTGCAAAAACCGGGAAACTTGACTTCTGCGAGCACTGTATCTTAGGCAAGCAGACGAGAGTCAAGTTTGGACCTGCAATCCACCGCACCAAAGGAACATTGGATTATGTTCATACCGACGTTTGGGGACCCTCTCAAAATGCTTCATTGGGAGGTAAACGTTGGTTTGTTACTTTTATTGATGATTTCTCTCGCTATGTTTGGGTTTATACCATGAAGCATAAAGATGAAGTGCTAGACATCTTTCTTAAATGGAAGAAAATGGTAGAAACCCAAACAGGAAGGAAGATTAAGAGGCTCAGATCTGATAATGGAGGAGAATACAAGTCAGACCCATTTCAGAAAATTTGTGAGAATGAAGGGATTGTCCGACATTTCACAGTCCCAAGCACGCCACAACAAAACGGTGTTGCTGAACGCATGAATCGTACTTTGGTAGATAAAGTTCGTTGCATGTTATCTCATTCTGGACTGAGCAAGGCATTTTGGGCTGAAGCTTTGTCATATGCCTCTCATATCATCAATCGACTTCCTGCAACAGCACTAGATGGCAAAACTCCCAAGGAGGTATGGTCTAGACACCCTGTTTCAGATTATAATTCTCTGCGCATTTTTGGATGCACTGCATATTTCCATGTGAAGGAATCCAAACTGGATCCTAGGTCCAAGAAAGCGATTTTCATGGGCTTTAGCGAAGGAGTTAAGGCTTTCCGACTATGGAACCCTGAGACAAAGACGATTGTAAAAAGTCGAGATGTAACTTTTGATGAATCTGTGATATTAAAGCATACAGTTTCTGATAAAGAAAATCGCGATCCAGATTTGCCTCAGCAGGTGGAGTTAGATATTTCAGTAACTCCTGGCAAGTTAGCAGAGATATCCAACCATCCTGAAGAAGACGAGGAGGAAATCTCAGTTGAGGTGGAGGCTCCAGGACCAGACATCAGTCAAGAACCAGAATCAATTGCCACTAGCCGACCAAGAAGAGAAATCCGCAAACCTGCTCGGTACACTGACATGGTTGCATATGCATTACCAGTCACTGGAGATGATATTCCATACAATTACAAAGATGTTAATCAGAGTATGAAAAGTGAAAAGTGGAAAATGGCAATGAATGAGGAGATGACATCACTCTATCAGAATCAGACTTGGAAGTTGGTTCCACTTCCGAAAGGAAAGAAACCAATTGGCTGCAAATGGGTTTTCGCTAAGAAGGAAGGCTCTCCCAGCACAGACGATATCCGGTACAAAGCCAGACTGGTAGCAAAAGGCTACGCTCAGAGGGAAGGAATTGACTACAATGAGGTATTCTCACCTGTTGTTAAGCATTCGTCAATTCGAATATTATTGGCTTTGGTTGCACAGTTTGATCTCGAGTTAGCCCAACTCGATGTCAAAACTGCTTTTCTGCATGGTAATTTAGAAGAAGAGATATATATGTCTCAACCAGAAGGATTCAAAGTACCAGGAAGAGAGCATTGGGCTTGCAAGTTGAGCAAGTCATTGTATGGCCTGAAGCAGTCACCGAGACAGTGGTACAAGCGATTTGACAACTTCATCCAAGGGCAAAAATATACCCGAAGTCAGTTTGATCATTGTGTTTACTATCGCAAACTTCAAGACGGTACATTTATCTATTTGCTTTTATATGTAGATGATATGTTAATCGCATCTAAAAGCAAGGTGGAGATCAACAAGCTGAAGGCTCAATTGAGCTCAGAGTTTGAAATGAAGGATCTTGGAGAGGCCAGAAAAATTCTCGGGATGGAGATAACTCGAGACAGGGCCAAAAGCACAATCTGTTTGACTCAGACTCAGTATTTGAAGAAAGTTCTTCAAACCTTTGGCATTGGCAATGACACAAAACCTGTGAGCACACCATTGGCACCACATTTCAAGCTAAGTTCATCAATGTCACCAAATTCCGAAGATCAGAAGAAGCAAATGGAGAACATTCCATATGCAAATGCAGTTGGTGCCTTGATGTATGCTATGGTGTGTACCAGACCCGACATTTCACATGCTGTAAGTATGGTAAGTCGTTACATGCACAACCCCGGTAAAGGCCACTGGCAAGCAGTGAAGTGGATTCTACGGTATATTCATGGTACTGTAGATATTGGTTTAAAGTTCGAGAGAGATACGAAAAGTTGTAAGCATCTAGTCGGATATGTGGATTCGGACTATGCTGGAGATCTTGACAAGCGCAGATCTACTACTGGTTATGTTTTCACTATGGCAGGAGGACCAGTGAGTTGGAGATCAACACTACAGTCAACAGTTGCTTTGTCTACTACAGAGGCAGAGTACATGGCAGTAACAGAAGCTTTCAAGGAAGCAATCTGGCTTCATGGATTGACTAAAGACTTGGGAATTGTGCAGAAGAATATTGAAGTTTTCTGCGACAGCCAGAGTGCCATTTGTTTGGCAAAGAACCAAGTTCATCACAGTCGAACGAAGCATATTGATGTTCGATTTCATTTTGTTCGAGAAATAGTAGAAGAAGGGAGTATTCTTCTACAAAAGATCAAGACTGCAGATAACCCTGCAGATATGCTTACGAAGGTGGTTACAGGAATCAAGTTCCAACATTGTTTGGACTTGATCAACATCTCACGAGCTCGGTGTGCCTAAGGGCACTAATGGAGGCAGCAACAGTTTTTTGAAGGAAGCTTGCTATCTGTAGAGAGATTGCAGGTGTGGAAGAGCCTTGTTTCACATGAGGTGGAGGTGGAGATTTGTGGGATCCACCCCATTTGTTAAACCCAAACGTGAGGGTTGGTGGCCGCCCACGAGGGTGGCCACCAACCCACTATTTCACCAACCGGCTGCGCCTAATTTCGTTGAATTTAGTAAGTTATAATATATTATTATAATTACACAAATGCCCCCGAATACTCCTATAAATAGGGTCTTACTTCATTCATAAATTCATGTTCAGTGAGTTAGATTCCTTAGTTCTGTAAGATCTATTCAAGAGATCTAATTTGTAAGATCCACCTAAGGGTGATCTAATAAAAGAGTGTTGCCTCCCGTGAACGTAGGCAATTTGCCGAACCACGTTAAATTTGTTGTCTCGTTTTTTCTTTCATGCTTTACTCCGATTCCGCACAACAATTTCTAGTCTTGAAAAGATTGGGAGTTTGGGGTAAACAACAACATATTCATCAATAATAAAACATGACAGTTAAATCAAGTCAAACAATGTTTAAACCATGATTTGCACAATAACATATATGACAAGCATAATTTCATAAGCCTATAACCATTTCAAGACTATGCACGTTTCAATAAAAATCACATGCAAGCAATCTCCCTCCTTCTAGGTAGCGCGTCTGCCCCTCATTATACATCAATAAGAAGTGTATCGTCAACAATTTACCCATTCTTGAATCCTAGGAAGGTGAGCGCATCTGCCCCTCATTATACCCATAAAGAGTGCACTATCATCACTTTTCTTATCTATGAATCATTACCAATCCTATTCTCATAGGTTGCTTCTCATGTCAATGACCTATTATTTAATAGATCTAAAGACATGCTTCATTTTAAAAATCATTTCATATTTTGAAAACAACAATGCAAATACCAAATAACATGCTTATCAGTTCACAATTCATTCATATATATACAATGTTATACATAGATACCATGGTAAGAGTATATTCACAATACACTGATTTCGACCTATTCCCTAGTATCACCACCACTGTCTAAATCCAATGCTAGTGTTTCCAACCTGTTATTGTCATTCTATACAAGCTAAAAATCAAATTCATATAATCATAGTCATTTCTTATTCACATTTTAATTTCTAGTTCATTTAACCCCTTTTCCAACTCAATACAGGTCTCAAACACATGTGAGAATCCTTCAATTTAGTTTCTACGGCCAATCTAAATATTTTAAAGGTGAAGAACAGTGGAAATAGACTTTCCATTAGTTCTCAAGTCAATTTCATTCACCGGAACCATATATCCAGTTACTAAAAATACTAATCCATATTCAAAAATTATGAGACCTATACCAAAATGTTCATAATTAGTCACTCTATCTTTCTACTGTCTCAAACTATATTTTTACCAAAATTTAACATGGTTTCGAAGGTCTCCAGTGTCCAATTATACTACCGGCAACAATACTCGTGTCAATATTACAATTGAACACAAACAAACCACATATTCAGTGTTTCTATTACTAAGGGAGTGATAGTTAACTTTTTCAGCTTGTTTTCAATCAAAGTAAGTCAAAATTATATTTTCGAAAATGCTGTAAACAACTCCAATAGCGAAAATTAGTCTGAGGGAAAGATTACTCTTAGCTCTAATAGAACTTTCACAAAGAAATTGGTTGAAAAAGGCTTGACTATGGTAAAGATTGAGCCAAAAACCGGTGTTTCTCCTCTTCGGCACCTTTACCCTTCGTCTTTAGGTTGGAAGCTGCTCAAAACGAGCAACAACAGAAGCAACTCGTGTGGTTTTATAAAACTCCACCGCCACACCGACTATATTTAAAATAAAGTAAAAAAAATCTCAATCCAATCGACTGAAGTTCTTTGTTCTTTGTTTTTGTCTGTTTTTCATTCACATCCTTTACTCCATCAGTTATACTGCCAAATGAACACGAAATATACATGTTTTATATAACAAAATCTATGTAAAAACACATTCTGCACTCATTTATGACATAATCAATCATGTTTAACATATCAATTTTGAGTTAACACACCTGTCAACCTCTTATACGTATGAAAATATGCTATAACTACATATATACTTGCATAAGTACACACATAACATACACACAACTCTTACACACTCATACACATATTATATGCCTTGGGCAACTTGGCTTTGCCATTCAATTGACCATCCAATTCAAAGATCTTCATAGAATTTATTTAAATACTTAAGTGCACAAGTGTTGAGAAGTATTATAGGGAGTTTTTGTTCGTTGGAGAGCAATAAATAAACAAACAAAATCTTCTCTCTATGCTTGTTAGCTGTTATTTTATACTAAATTGGGCAAAATGGACAAAATAAGGTCATGTGATTTAAAAAATATGCAGTACGTATAAACAATTGCTGTCCCTTCTTAAATTGAGTTGGTTACAAACATGTTATACGATATAAACATGCTCTATATTTCTTAATATAAAATGTTTCCCATACCTGTACCCGCTCCTGCCCGTACGTTGTTTTTAATCGTTCCTAGATTCCACAGGTATTCTATAAGTTGATATTACTAAGTTTTGTGGGCTGTTACCTATTGTGCACCTTTCAAGGCACATGATGTGCCAAAACCTCTCTCCCTGTGCCAGGTAAAAAGATAAAATAAAAAATAAAACTGTTACATTTTCGCATGTGATTCAACTTCAATGCATCCCTCTCCTTAGATGTGCCCAGATGGCTTTAGGTCAAAATACTGAATTTAGTTGGATTGAAAACATTTCAACCCAATCCAATCTAATAAATCTCATAAACTCAACTCAATTTAGCTCATAAATTTTGGATTGGTTTGAATCGAGTTGACCAAGTTGATCTACTCAATTTTTTAATTTTTAATTTTATTTATAAAACTATTTTAAAGTGAAATAAGACTATTATAATACTTATTAAGATGACTTATTTTAAATAATTCTATTATAATAAAATTAATAAATATAAAATAATAACTATTATTTTTAATTAGTTCAGGTTCATCCGGATTAATTTAATTATTTTTTATAAAACTTTAACTTAGTTGATTATTTTTTATAAAACTTTAACTTAATTTAAATCAATCTGATTATAAATATTTAAACCCATCATAAATTAATTAGATGTATAAACTTAATCCAAACTAACTTAAAAGACTCAGTTCGATCAGGTTAATCAGGTTAACGAATACCCCTAAATTTAGGTTGGATTTGGAGAATAGAATGCAAAACGGTCTCTTAGGTGAGAGAACCCAGAGCAGAATGGTTGTTAGCTATCTCATTGGCCTTGCTTGATTCACCCACCATAGATGTGAGAGAACCCAGAGCAGAATGGTTGTTAGCCATCTCATTGGCCTTGCTTGATTCACCCACCATAGATGTGAATCAAGCAAGGCCCTGCTCTGGGTGAGAGAACCCAGAGCAGAATGGTTGTTAGCTATCTCATTGGCGTTGCTTGATTCACCCACCATAGATGTGAGAGCTACCGTTCAATTAAAAACTCAAAATAATTCTGCAAAAACAAAAATAGTTAAAAATTAAAAAAAAAATTATACTATCATAAAAATCCAATGACCCAGCCTAGCATTTTATATCGATAAATGTTTTGTTAAGTCCAAAAATAAATAAATAAATCAAGCCCAAAGAGTTTAGTGGTACGTGTCATAGTCACACGGTCTTAGATTCCAACATTATCTCCGCTTCCGTCCACTCGTATCTCTGTGACCGTTCTTCTTCCTTTTAAAAAAAAAATAATAATAATTCCTGAGTCAGCTTCCGAACTCTCATGAAAATCTAAAATTGGAAACAAATCATGGCGTTTGAACTTCCCATTTTCCGGAAATTTCTCAGAACCCATCCAACATCATCGTATGGTATGTTAACATTACAAACTCCACCACCACCACGTCATCATCATCATCATATCATCATAAATACCCATGCATACATCATCATCATCATCGTCGTCGTCCTCGGTCTTCCTCTATTTCGTTCATCATCATTTTTTTTTTGTAGTGTAAGAGAGGTGAGAAGAGATTTGAACTTACTGTTAGATTAATTTAGGGTTTAGGGTTTGTAGTCTTGGGAAGAAGAGGAGGAGGAGCAATGGCGCCGGAGACAATGAAGATCGAAGGAATTAGCCGTGAGTTGCAGAAGATTTTGGATGCCAACATGGACGAAGCGCCCGCAAGGCGTCGTGCTCGCGAGGCCTTCAAGGAAATCCAGCTCGGAATCGATCATTGCTTGTTTAAGGTGTGATTTGTTCATTTAATTGATCAAAGATTTGATTTTGGTTCGTGGATTCATTTATTTTTTTTAATAAATTTTTTTTATTAATTTTCAGCTAGTAATGGAAGATTGCTATATAGCTTAGTTTTGATCCCAAAAAATGGTTTCTTATGTGGTTATTCTAAATCTGGTATTAGTTAAAGCAATCATTGTTTAATATCGATTCATTCGTTTATCAAATGAAGATTTTCGCTATAATGCTGTTGGGATGTTGACTTATGAAAGTGACATTGAGAAGTAATAATTCATGACTTCAAATATTAGAAAAGCATGGTAGATTGGATCAAAGATTTGATTTAGGTTTGAGGATTTATTTTTATTTTTTTTAAAATTATTGATTTTTAGCTGGTAATAGAAAATTGCTGTGGCTTAGTAAAAATCTCAAAAAATGATTTATTATGTGATTATTCTAAATCTGGTATTAGTTAAAGCAATCGTTGTTTAATATTGATTAATTTGTTTGTCAAATGGAGATTTATGCTATAATGATGTTGGGATATTGACTTATTAAGTGACAATGAGAAATGATAATTCATGACTTGAAACATTAGAAAAGCATGGTAGATTGGATCGGCGTTGTCAAGGCGGGAAGGTGGTGGTAGGGGTTATACCTGATCTAGGCTAGGCGAGGCCTAGGCGGAGACTAGGCGGCATATAAAATATCTATTTAGTGGTCCCTGAAAAATTTATTTATTTATTCGTTGCTTCCCTATATATAGACATACATACATACATACATACATACATACATACATACATATATATATATATATATATAATTATTACTTAATTTTAATACATAAATCATAAATAAAATTATATAAGATTAAATATATTTATTTATTTAAATAAATAATTATATATAAATATACTTAGTTATTTATAATTTTATTTGACATTTTATTTTAAATTGTATAAAATAAAAAGAGGAAGCACGTCGTAGATTGGATGAAAAAAAGAAGAAGGTGAAAATAAGTTTTCGGCGTCTGAATGTCGCCTGAAGCTATTGCCGGAGTCGGAGAATGGTCGAAGAAAAGCTCGATGTCAATGGGGTTTAGGGTTTGGATGGTTCCAGCGTTAAAAAAAAGCAAAAATTTCACAGACGCCCTTGAAAAAGAAAATTGCAGAGAACTCCCTCCAAGGCCTTGGCGGGGCCAAGGTGGATTTCTTAGTCCAAGGGCCTAGGCGGGGCCTTGACAACACTGGATTGGATCAAAGATTTGATTTTGGTTTGTGGATTCATTTATTGTTAAAAAAAATTATTAATTTTTAGCTAGTAATGAAAGATTGCTATGTGGCTTAGTTTTGATCCCAAAATGTGATTTATTATGTGGTTATTCTAAATCTGGTATCATTCATTGTTTAATATTGATTAATTTGTTTATCAAATGGAGATTTATGCTATAATGCTGTTGGGATATTGACTTATTAAGTGACAATGAGAAATGATAATTCATGACTTGAAATATTAGAAAAGCATGGTAGATTGGATCAAAGATTTGATTTTGGTTTGTGGATTCATTTATTTTTAAAAAAAATTATTAATTTTTATCTAGTAATGGAAGATTGCTATGTAGCTTAGTTTTGATCCCCAAAAATGGTTTCTTTTGTGATTATTCTAAATCTGGTATTAGTTATAGCAAATTAGCGATCATTGTTTAATATCAATTAATTTGTTTATCAAATGGAGATTTTCTCTATAATGCTGTTGGGATATTGACAATGAGAAATGATAATTCATGCTTTGAAATATTAGAAAGCATGGTAGATTGGTATCAATTGGTTTGATTGGTGCTCTTGTTTCTGATTTCTTGAAGTTTTATGTAATGGCTTAAATTGCTACTCTATATTGTGGATTTATTGTTGACTCCTTTGAATTGTCAGGTTCCTTTTGGTAGTTCTATCTGTTGTTTCTAATGTTTGCTTATTTGGTGAATTCCTAATTTACTAAGTTATGGTAACTTTATTTTTACTTATTGATACAAGATCAAACTGAACCGGGACCCTTAGGCCATAGTGCCTGCCTCTGGCCCAACTAGATTATGTTAATTTGAAATAGTCATTTATTTCCCTAAGTGTTATTATACTGTGAAGATTCAATGCAATGATAGTTATCTGTTTTTGGCTGTGTTGCAGATTCCAACTGATGGTTTGAGGATGAAGGAGGTAAAAATTCATAAGTTCAATATACATACATACATACATACATTTACACACACACATAATTCGTTGAATTGATTTGCACTTACTCTTTCGATTCATTATATGAAACGTTTTATGATTACTTCTCTTTTGATCATTTTTCCATTCGACATTTTGTTTCCTTCAAGCATCAATTTTGGCATATTGCTGTCTTTCAATAAATTTCTGTTTTTTCTTTCTTTTTTTTCCTTTCGTTTTCTTTGGGATATTTATATTTTGATTCTGCTGGACAACATCATGAGGTTGAAGTCAAGTCAGTGAATTTCAAATTCTGAAGTAAATGCACATGTAATCATTGTGAAAAAGACTAACCATTGTTGACTTTTATACAGATTTTGACCTTGTTTCCATGTCTACCAATATATTATTTAACATTAAGAGTTTCTACTCAGAAATGTTCAGTTCATTTTTCTTCTCAATCTAGTTGATTATGCCACTGCTTCTTTTCTAAGCTTTGAGGTGATACTTTTTCTTTTTTAGTTCCTTAAGCAAAAGATAATTACTTTTAGATGCTTTGGTGCAGTCTTATGAGTTAAACTCCAAAGGAATGGAAATTTTTACCAAAAGCTGGCTCCCAAAGAACTCTCCTCTTAAAGCAGTGATTTGCTATTGTCATGGTTATGGAGATACTTGCACGTTTTTCTTTGAAGGCAAGTAGCTTGTATCTGTTGAGGCCAGTGACAATAGAAAAGCTTCATATCCTTTTTAGGTTGGTTTGGAAATAATTATAGGTTACCTGTTATTTGCAGGAATTGCTAGGAAGTTGGCATCATCTGGTTATGGAGTTTTTGCAATGGATTATCCTGGATTTGGTCTTTCAGAAGGTCTTCATGCTTATATTCCAAGCTTTGACCGGCTCGTGGATGATGTTATTGAGCATTTCACCAAGGTTAAAGGTGCACTTTTTTCCCAGTTTTTCTCTTCTTTATACTCTATGAAGCAATTAATATTTATATTCCCCTTAGATATTTTATTTTTTGTGCCTTTTCTAAGCTTTCAATTTTTTTTTTTTCCAGTTTTTCTCTTGTTATACTTTGTGGAGTAATCAATATCTATACTACGCATGCCTTTTAACCCAAACAGTTTCATCGGCACATGACCATCTTTAAGAACTAGCAATTCCAGGCATTCTAATGACCATGCTTAAAACTTTTAGACACAAGTCTGTGTTGTGAAGGCCATACCTAGTTAAAACTAGTCAATCATTTGGGTCATTTGCAACCAAATTGCTTAGGCTTTACTTAATTAAGTTTAGGCAGTGGGACTCTTCGAAAATTTCTTACAAGTACAAGGGGTCTGTTGTGAATATATAAAGAGTAAATTTTCTTTTTCTTTTTCTTTTTTCTTTTCTTTTTCATTATAATGTTACATATGTGTGATTCTATGTCTTAAACATTGGCATAACTTTTAATTTTAGTGTTATACTTCTATTTCCATTATTCAAGGTATTTTTTCTTATTTTCTATTTTTGTAATTATATTTTATTGTTGTTACATTACATTGTTGCAAATATTTTCTTTTTTTGGTCAAAATTAATCTATCTAACATGACTTTTTAAATCGTTATACTTTCATTACATACCAACTTGTCTTATTCTTTAATATGTTATTTTGGCTTTTAATTTGTGGACACAAAATTGAAGAGTGTAAAATATAGTTATTTTTTACACAATATTTGACTTTAATATTCTGGAATATGTATGTAATGATGTATATAGGGTGTATTCAACTCAACTAAGCCTTTTCCCAACTACATGGGTCAGCTACATGTATTTGTTTCCTCCACTTTGCTCTATCAATGGCTAAATTGACATCTAAATTAGAAGTAATTACATGAATATGCTTCCTCTACCTCTATCATTACCATGAATTATTAATAGGTCACTCTTCCTAACTAAGGCATCTAAAGGTCTTCGTTGTATATGTCCAAACCACCTCAATGGTTTTTGCTCATTTTATCTTTAATTGGGGCTTCTCGAATTTGTTTGTTTTTATTCTATCTTTTATTGGTTTACCACATATCCATTTTAACATGCGCATTTCTGTTATACTTCATTTTTTCACGTGTTGTTCCTTTATTACCCAACATTCTGTTTCATACAACATAGCTGGCCTAATAGTGGTTTTATAAAATTTTCCTTCTAACTTTAATAGAACGCGTCGATCACATAATACTCCAGAAGTGCCCTCTATTTAACCCATCTTGCTTTAACTCTATGATTCACATCTTCACCTATTTCACCTTTTTGATAAACAATGGCTCTTAGATACCTAAAATTTTCGCTCCTTGGCATCTCTTGGCTTTCGATCTTCACTGTCTCTTTATTTATATTTTACCTCCACTAAAATTACATTTAATGTATTTGGTTTTAGTCCTACTAATTATAGATATAGGGTATGTGTGTGTGTAAAACTAATTACTTATTTATCTAGAACTATAAATAAATATATTTATAATGTCTAGGCCTTGCCTAGCTGATGCTTAGGCACCGCCTCAATTAGATGGGGCTAACTGCCTAGACATCGCCTTGGCGCCTTGGCAATACTAACACAAATCAATCACTTCCTACCGGTATAGAAACAATAATATTTACATGTATCTTCATGTTCCACAAGTTGCATATAAGTGTCATTTTCGTATGTATGAAATTATTCTCTTTCTATTAAGAAAAAGAAATAACTTTTGCGCTTGGAGAGGTTGAGGCTAGGAAATTTCATTGGTATAGATGCACCTTCTATCTGCCATCCGTCCACTTTCTTTTTTCTTTCTTCATCATCTTCTTTCATTCTTCTTCTTCTTTCTTAATTTTTTTTCTCTTCCCTTTATATCAGTCTAAGCTCATCTTATTCTTATTTCTTATTCTCGATTGACTTGTTTAGTTCATCTTCTTTCTCATCTAAACTTTTTTTTTTTTCTCAATTTTCAGATTTGCTATCCTTCTCATCTTGAACCTCTTTCTTGCTCACTCTCTATTTCTCTATTCTGTTTTTAGATCCGCTTCTCTTCATCTCTCTTTGGAAAGTTGTGGCCATAGATATGCTCCTCTTGCATATATTCCTTCCTCTTATTCTACCTCTAGCCATCTCCTCTTCTTCCTTAACAATCTTTTCTCTTGCCTCTTCACAATATTTCTGCCACTCTTTATTTTATCTTTCTTTCGCACTTCTCTTTCTAATTGCTAATAACTCACTCCTTTTCTCTCTTTCTTCTCTAAACTTGCTTTTGTTCTTTCTCTAATCCCATCAATACTCTTCCTTCATCTTTTATCAGATCTACCCACATGACCGACAAACTTTGCAAAGAAGAGGACCTAAGGCTTGATTCCATGATATGCACCACGTTAACTTTAACCCATGGTCTGAAAAATCGTTGGCGAATTTTTTTGCTTTTTTGAACTAACAAAGTGCGAAGTGGATGCAATATATAAAAATGCTAAAATTCATCAAAAATTGATAAAATTTGACAAATTCGATAAACTTCGATAATTTTTAATTTTTCAATTAGAAACTGCAAAAATTCAACCAAAATTTTGACGAAATTCGATCAAATTCGACAAAAAGTAAACATAGTTTACTAAACAAGTGTTATTTCATCCATAAAGGGCAAAAAGGCAACCCAGTGCACGAAACTCCAGCCTATGTGGGGTCCCAGGTAAGGGTCAAACCACATTTGGGTCTATTGTTTGCAACCTTACCTTATTTTTTGCAAAAGGCTATTTCCCCGTCTCAAACCCGTGACCACATGGTCACATGGCAACAACTCTTACCGTTGCACCAAAGCTCCCCTTCAAGTGTTATTTCATCAATAGAAAAAAAAAATCAATAACTATGCATCAATTTCAATTTTATCAACCAACATAGCAATATAAATAAAATAAAATAATCTAACAAGCTAACCAATCAAGTAATTCTCATGCCAAAGGATACAATAAACTAGATAACATTCTCCTGAAGGATTAAGTTCTCTCCAGATTTGGCTGGAATTCTCAACCAACTATAGCTTTAGTATGAGTTTTGATAGGATAAATACATGATGGAGAGACCAAAAACCACAATCTTTATCTTCAAATTTTCCAATACTGGCTAGGGAACTAATTATAAGTGTATGGTCCCTTCTAGATCAAATAATCTCAAGCTTGAGCATCCTTCCTCCTTGAGAGTGAGTATATGAAGCAAAAGTTAACAGGAGCATTTGACCATACTAAAAACACTTGGAAGAAGCTAGTTTAACCATTCCAAGTATGAGTTGGTCACTTCTGGAGAGGGAGCCCCCGAGATTTGAAAGTTAGAAGAATTAGAGCTTGACTTAACACTATGAATATTAATGGTTGCATTGTACTTTCAATAAAGAGGGAGGAAAAGAAGAACAAAAGTTTGTTATATGGCCGCTGATTGTGGATGTGACCTGACTTCTAAAAGCTGAATTTTGATGAACTTTGAGGTGTTTGTAGCTAATTGAAACATGTTATACTCAGAACACAGATGAGTGCTTGAATTTTTTTGCACACCTAACTACATTACTTTTCTAGTTTTCTGCAACAAATTGCTGAGTTACTGGTGGACCAAGTGGGAAATAAATATTAGCTTAATATTTGTATTGCTTAACGTTACTCCGCTTATTCCAGTGTATTTTGATGGCAGGAAACCTGAAGGAGCAAAGCCTTCCAAGCTTCTTATTTGGGCAATCCATGGGTGGGGCAGTTGCCCTGAAGGTGCACCTAAAAGAACCTGATGCTTGGGATGGTGCCATTCTTCTTGCACCGATGTGCAAAGTGATCTCCTAAACCTGGACATTCTTTCTTTCATGCATTTCTTCGTTTTTCCCTTTTTCTTTTCCAGAGTCATTATTAATTGATGATATGTTAATTCTGTTAATTGAAATTACTACTAGTAGATTGCAGATGATATGGTTCCACCTTTGGCAGTAAAGCGGTTTCTGATTGGTGTAGCTAACTTTCTTCCAAAAGCGAAGTTGGTTCCACAAAATGATTTGGCAGCAATGGCATTCAGAGACTTGAAAAAGCGAAAGCTGGTTTGTCACTCTCAATGCCCATAATTTGGCAATAACAAATATTTTAAGAACTTCTAGTTTGTATTAAATCTGGATGTTAGATGGCTTTCAAGTCAAATATAATTATTTCACTGCTAGGCATGCGTCTGCAGACCCTGCATTTTGCAGTTAGCATTCATCACATATAATAATTCTGTTTTGTTTTTTCTCTCTTTTTTTGTTTTGGGTAAATGCAGGCACTGTATAATGTTATTGCATACAAAGATAAACCTCGGTTGCGGACTGCTGTGGAGTTGCTTAAAACCACAGAAGAAATAGAACATCGATTGGAGCAAGTATGAATGTCTAATCTCATTTCCTTTATTTTTGTTGAAATGTTAACATTTTTATAGAATCTATGCCAATCTTGTTCTTTAGAACCGTGAAAGTATACATTATTCAAGAGTAGAGGAATGAATTTACTTGTATGTGTTGTTTAACCTTTGGCCCACATCACTACAATAACGAAAACTTAGAATAGAGTAAGGATTGCTGACATTTATCAAGCCCAAATCTTTCAAGATCAATCTAAGAAAGAAGAAGAAAACATGTAAGATCAGAGAAATTTTGTTAGAGAAAAGAGATAAAGAATGCACGCCAGAAGAATATCTTTATTAACTGATCAAGTGCTTAAATATATATTACATGAGGCAGAGGTGATCCTGGACCATTGGATGAGAACCAACTATCCTACTACCGTTGTATCATAACTGAATTTCTAACAAATCTAACTGTATAACTAAGTTACTGTCTGCACATAACAGAGAATGAGTTGTACAAAACCAAAGAGTAAACTTAGAGTACACAACTATGTAGTATTATCTCTAACACCCCCCTTCAAACTGGACATACGGGAAGCTACTATGTGCAGTTTGTCAACCAAAGCATGAAAATGATCAGAGGGCAATGCTTTTGTGAACACATCAGCGATTTGATCAGTTGTGGAAATGTGTCTAACCTCCAATTGTCCAGCAGCAATTCCGTCTCTAACAAAGTGAATATCAACTTCAATGTGCTTTGTACGAGAATGAAAAACAGGATTTTGAGCAAGATCCTTCGCACTACTGTTGTCACACCACAAGATAGGACAATTAGGAAGAGAGACCCAATTCCACAAGAAGAGACTGTAACCAGAGAAGCTCAGTAGACGATTGAGCTAAAGATCGATACTCCGCCTCTATACTACTTCTATCAACCACTGTTTGCTTCTTGGAACTCCATATGATGAGATTGTCACCTAGAAACACACAACACCCACTTATAGACTTTCTATCATCCACTGAACTAGCCCTGTCCGCATCACAAAACGCTTGAAGAGAAAGAGAAGAAGGAGCCATGAAGAAGAGACCATGGTGTGTTGTGCCTTTGAGATATCTCAAAACCCGTTTGCAAGCAGTCCAGTGAAGAGTGGTAGGAGCTGACATAAATTGGCTAAGCTTATTAACAATGAAGCTAATGTCTGGTCGCGTGTTTGTTAAATACTGCAGAGCACCTAGAACACAAAAAAAAAAAACTTGCTGAAATACATTATACATGACATTGTACTGTTTTACAGGTTTCTCTGCCATTATTTATCCTGCATGGAGAGGCTGATAGTGTAACTGATCCATCAGTTAGTAAGGCTTTGTATGAAAAGGCAAGCAGTTCAGACAAAAAGTTCGTACTTTACCAAGATGCGTACCATTCTCTTCTTGAAGGTGAACCAGATGAAATGATATTTCAAGTTTTCAAGGATATTATTTCTTGGCTTGATGAACACAGTATCAGAAGTACCCAATGATTAAATGTGCAATTGCTGGTAAAGCCTCTGCAATATTTTGATTAATCAAGTTGATTTATAAAATTATCTAGTCTAGTGTATATAGGTAGCAGATGGAGATTTTTTGCATGGGTATTTCCAAGAGTCAAGTTATATTTTTCTTTTCCTTTAGTTTTGAAAGTATTGGTGAGCATTTACTTACTCTCTGAGAACCTGTTGCAGATGTGAATGCATTATGGTTAATAGGTAGATAAAATAGTAAATTCTGTTCATATATTTCATTATTATAATAGTAAAAGAGATTCGGCCAACAATTAAATTAATCTTTTACAAAACTTTTCTAGTATTTGCAGAAAATGATGGAAGAAGTAGATTGCACTGAGTAGGTTCTGACTTCGATTTTCACCATGTAGAATAGGTGGAGAATGACTTCGATTTTCACCATGTAGAATAGGTGGAGAAAGGACCATAATAAATATTATTCTATAAATTAATTTTGTATTTAGATGCTGACACTGAGCTTTTGTTGGGTATGTGTGTAATATACAAGCATTTTCAAAACATTTAAGGGAGTTAGGTGTCAGTATTAAAAAATGATGTTGGTACTCAGCGTACACAAGCAAAAGGTTTACATTCTAATTTACTGCATCAATTTTTTTTGCTGGTTCTTTGGGAGATTATACCTCTATACTTTAATCAAAGGTAGAAAAGCAATATATTTACTCAAAAAATATTTTTTTAACTAAATTATAGATAACAAACAGCATTTTTTTTATTTTTTTTATTTTTGCCAAGAAAACAAATACTACCTTAATAAAATCTATATGAATTTACTTTCTCTATTTTGCTATATCAAGGAACTCTTACTAGTATAGTTATACATGCTTTTTGAGACGTGATCTAACTTATATAATATCTTTAAAGATTTTCAGTGTTTTTTTTTTAATTTCTTTTAGGGAATTAATTTATCCCATTATGCATTAAATTTTGTAATTGCAGAAAATAATGGCTTGAAATGAATTTTAAAACTTTAATTTTATTTATTTATTTAGTATCTTTAATTGTGTCTTTAGTTGTTAACAGATGTTAATTTCTATTTTCTTTTATGTTTTCCTCAAATATTTATCTGACATGATCATGATGCGATTCTAAAAATAAGTGTTTAAAAAGTTATTTTGAGATTTTTTTTTCTAGAAAATACTGAAAACAACTTTTAGTTATATTCTTATTTTCTTTGCAAATTAAAAATTAAATCTAAAATTATTTTAAAATAATTTCACCAAACATGTTTTCTTGAAATTTTGTGTCACGACGCCCCTGACGTAGGCTGACGTCCTGACCGGCACAGCGTACTATACATTGTACATACTCATATACAGTATATAATACACTGTCAGCCTTCACGTACTCTCACAATTCTTTTCAAAATGTATAGAATTTTTTTTTTCCTATATCACAAATCAAATCCAATATAGATATCTATAATCATTCTCTTCCTTCACACATCACATTTTTATTTCCTCATCCAATATAAATATATGCTCATATATCCCATCTAGATGATAATACTTATATCTATAATGTGTGATAATTATACATATCAAAATAATAAAAGTTATTTCCTCCAAGAAGACATACACATACCAGACGAAGGCTCCCGTGACTATCACTCACGGATTTTCCTTTTCCCTTCGACTCAATACCTGAAATATTGGAAGAAATGGGTGAGCAAACAACAGCTCAGTGAATATAGCTCTTGAGATGACAATTATATACATTTAGAGAAATATGTCATTTAAAATCATTTCAAACCCTTATTCAACACATGCATCATTCATCGAATATATTATACATGTCAACATCATAAATTTCATGACTTTTCAATAACACAATGCACAATCTCCCTCCTCCGCAAGGCAAGAGAGCGGGTCTAACCCTTGTATGGTCGTTGCAAGGTAGCCATAGTATCTCTTTACCCAATTTACAGTCATTTCAAGGATCTCAACCCTTGTTAGGACAGACCTACTGATAATGAGGACTCGCGAAACCTCATCCGGGTCTATTGCCTAACGAAATGACAATGAGGACTCGCAAAACCTCATCAGTACAAACTCCAATTGCTAAAATCAGTTTGCATGATCCATCAAACTCAATGCATTATATATAAATATAACATGCATACAATCAAACATTTTATATGCGTACAATGTCATACAAGAACCAAATCAAGGAAACTATACTCACAGTGGTTACACGGGTTTTCTAAGCCAACCTCTAAAATCGAGCAACATTATTGCTTCCTCAAGAGCGATCATCCATGCCCTTAAGCTCTCAATTTAAACACTGAAATTAATCATAGATTATCATGTCATTTATCATATCGTTAGCTACTAAAAATATCAAATCATATTCAAAAATCACGATCTTAGTATCGAAACGTCCGGAATTCAGTTCTCTACGAATCTATGATTTCAAATAACTGTTCATAGTACTATTCACTATTCACAGTACTATTTTTTATTTACTATTTATAGTACTATTTATTATTCACTATTCACTATTTATTTACTATTCATCCGAAAGATGTAAATTGTATTAAAATTGTCAAACGGTCTCCAAAAATCATGAAATATAATCTAACCACATATTCGGGGTCCCGACAGTCCAGGGAGCTTTTTTCTACCTCTCTAGCGGATTTTCATTCACGTTGGGTCAAAACCCCAATTTTTGAAAACGACGTAAAACGGCTCCCACAACAAAAATTACTCCACTAGAATTGTTACATCTAGCTTAGAGATCAATTTCACGAAGAAAGTGAGTGAAAATCACTTACCGAGAGTCCGGATTTCGCGTGAATCCCGCTTTTCTTTCCTCCGTTTCTCCGTTCATATTCCTTTCTTTCTCTGTGTCGTTCTTCATTATCTCTCTCTTTTATTTTATTTTTTTGTTTTCTTTCTGTCTGCAACTTCTTTATTTTCTATTCTTCTTTTCTTTTTCAACGTCAGAGAGTAGAAAGAGATTGAAATGAGAGAGAGTTGATATTTTCTATACTAAATGATCCCATACTCCTCCTCTAATTTAATAAAACAACTTCCCCTCCTCTAATTTAATAAAACAACTTCCCCATTTTAATATTTAACTTTCATTCATTAAATCATACTCCAATCCACATATTTAATTAACCAATCTCATAAATTAATCAATTTAATTCAACTCAAATTTACTAATCATACACGCGTATATTTAGCTTATACGTATAAAATATGTATATTCTCCAGTGTATATTTAGCTACTACGTATAAAATACGTGTATTATATATCTCGATATACGTATATTTCACCGTATGTATTTAATTAAATTTACGGGGTGTTACAATCTCCCCAACTTAAGGAATTTCGTCCTCGAAATTTAGAATCAAGGACTATTTCTCAAGGGATACTCATCCCAGAAAACTGCTCCCGCATTTTATATGTCCACTCTCATGTTTGCTCTTCTTGATACGTGGTATCCTTCCCAACTTAGAGTTGAGTTATATCCATAACATATATGAAATCCGAATGATATTTCCTTAACATCAATATATATAGAAACTATTCCTGATACTTATCAACTGTGACAGTAGAGCAAATCGGTAAGCCAATGGACCTATCCTATCAAGGATCTCCAATGGTCCAACAAATCGCTGTGCGAGCTTTCCTTTCATCCAAAATCTCATTTTGGCCTTTCTGTGATAAGACCCTTAGCAAAACTGGGTCAGCCACACTAAATTTCAAGGCTTATATACCAACCTTGTGTATTGAATAATATCCTGTGGCACCAATAACAATAACTCCGTACTTTCAAATCAAGAAGTTAGAGGTTTATAAGGCTTACTATCAAACCTTTAGAGTGCCATCATTATGCTATTATAATAGTTATTTATACACATCAGTTTACACACATAACATATTCTTTCCAACTTCCACCAAAATTCAAGTATGACAGACCCGAGCATGCTCACAAGCATCAAAGTCACTCTCTCAGCCTGTCAGCCAGTCTGAGAATACAATATCACACTGAGAAGGAGATGAGTACCAAATCAAGTCTGCATCATATATCAGAGCTCGACAAAATCTTCGGATCGTAATCCGACATGACAATATCTAAGTACTCCCATACAATCTCCCTATCTCACACATATACCATCTGCTCAGTCTATCAATAGAATTCTGGTGTTCATTGGAAGAATATATAGACTTATCAGTCCATCAATGGTCATCCAGATGGTATCATATCTACCCATAACCCATAAGATACCATTTGAATCCCATCTGCAGTTAACACAATTCATCTTACCAATTTCATAATCTTTCATACTGATATCATATTCGTCTCATCATAACTCTTACTCTCTGAATATGCGTATCAATCAGCTGAACATGCATCCGAGCACAAATATCAACACATGGAGTCATAGAGAGTACACTCATACCTGTAACTCTCATTCACAAACAATCTCCATTTATGGCCTCACTGATAGATATTACTCCAGTTTCAGCCTGTTTCCTGCTCAATGCCTCAGCAACATATTGGCCTTTCCCAGGATAATAATTCAAGATAAAATCAAATCCTTCGGGAATTCTTGCCACATTTATTACCGCATATTCAGGTTCTTTCCGTTCAAATAAAATCTGAAGATAATGTGACATTTTTATTATAGAGGCAATGCTCTCATTATGTCAAAATAACTACCAACAAATTTTTATTCACTCTCACGATAGTTATTCTCGTGCACTACCAAATATCTGAAGGCACAAGTAATTAACCTATTCTTTTGTATCAATGCACAACCGAGAGGTGATATTCATCAATCACAATTACTTCCAGGTTCTGAAACTAGTAACAACATTTAATACTGTGAGAGCTTCCTCATGCACAACGGTCCACACATTATATAACATTCATCTGGTTTAGTTTCGTGAGTGGAACAGATAGGTTCAAGGATCTTTCCACGCACTTTCTATAACATACAACTAATACCAGAGACCTTCTGATTTCCATCATTGAAATCAGTTGTCACAGTACTCTGATCACTTTGACCTTCCCAACATCTGTAAAGATACTATTTAAACTGGTCCTGTAATCCAAAATTATCATCTTAATTCTATGCAAAACGCCGATTCACCGAGCTTGGCACTCAATCGGTGCTCTCTCAGTGACTACAAGATAATTTTGAGGTGCTATTCATGCTCCTCTCATTTCTTAGGACAATTGCATATATCATCATCGAAGACTATGTAATAATCAAGATATGGTTCATATACCCACTGCATCAAGCCTATAAACGTGATTGACACATTAATTAAGGTTACCAAAATTCCAAATATCCATATCTTGTCTTACACCAGTCTGCCTTACATCCTTTTCTCGAAGTCTTAACTGATGGTGCCTAGATCTCAAAATGATCTTAAAGAAAAGTTGGCTCCATTTAGTTAACCGAATTCAACCATCTATCCATTTGTTACCCTTCTCAGTTAACAGTAATTCATACTTAAACATATTTCACTATACCTTCTTTCCATCACAAATGCTCTCCAAGGTGGCATATCAAGGACGAGAAATCTTTTGCTCATTAACACATTTACATACACCTTAAATCCTCACATTTCCTCAGGTACTATTTATATGAAGGAATGAAGGAATGGAGATACATATTATACTGACAGCAATTTTATGTGCTATCAATCTCCTGTCTAGGTAGCAATTTTCATAATTCATCAGAGAATACTCTAATATACCAGCTTACCACAGGAATTTTAATCAACTGCATGCCTTATTACGTTACTCTAAATGGCTTTGTACTAGTCATATTCTCCATGTCCTCGTCAATAACTATCTTTTCTTAGATAGAAGATTTTGAGGGTATAAATTTCTCGAGATTCAAAATGAGAATTTTCCACTTATTCACAATATTACTTCTTTTCGGAGAGAAGGTCCACCTGCATGAGAGGTGACCAGCCAATCATACCCAACAAAGCATCCACTTCCAAAATTTTATTCGAAAGTCCATAATTACTTGATGACCCTCATATTTATTCCACATAATCTTTGCTAACCATATCAAGGTAGATTCTTTCTCCTGTAGACATACTCACAATCAATGATGCATTTTTATAACAGCAGATAATACAATTTGTTTACCATATCACCAGAGATAAAAGGACCAGGTAGATCCAACAATACATCAGAATATCCACAATAACAAAATGTTGATCATACCTGTTATCAATGTCATCCTACTATCTGACTTTGGTCTTGTATTTACTTTAATTTCTTCTCTAAAATCTGGTAATTGATAAAAACTATTGGGGCATTCCATATCTACTAACTGGAGATTAGCACATTCCGTGTCTTTTTTTCCATTTATTGGTCGAGATACAATGTACGCAATTTGTGACTCCTGCTCAGGCAATGAAAACCACTTCTGGTTTTCATAATTCGTTAACATCACTTCCCTTTTTCCCATTATTATTGGGTCAGGTACTAACAAAATTAGAGTTACTAATAATGCCAAAATCTCAACCTTACTCAATGTAACATCCCGTAATTTTAATTAAATACATACATTGAAGTACGCGTATATCGAGATGTATAATACACGTATTTTATACGTATGCGCTAAATATACGCGTGTATGATTAGTAAATAAATAAAAATATGAGATGAAGATGATACATATGAGAGCATCCTATAAAAAAAATGAAGGTGAATTAAATTGATTAATTTATGAGAGGTTGGTTAATTAAAAATGTGGATTTGATTATGATTGAATGAATTTAATGAAATTTGATGGAGGAGTTAGTTAATAAATGGAGTCAAGGTGCATGGAATCATTTATATATATATATCTAAATAAAAAATAAAATAAAATAAAATAAAAAACAAAAATCTTTCTAGTTGCATCCAACGTGTGCAACTAGAATAAAAAAAAAAAAAATGAAATGAAATAGGAAGGAAGAGGAAGAAGTTGCAGAAGCAGAAAGAGACGGAAGGAGAGAAACAGAGAGAAGAAGAAAAAGAGAAAACGCGGGATTCGCGCCAAATTCGACGTGCCGGTAAGCTATTTTTGCTATTTTTTATAGTAAAATTACTATCTAAGCTAGATGTAACCTTTCTAGCGGAGTAAATTTTGTTGTGGGAACCGTTTTGCGGCGTTTTAACAAATTGGGGTTTTGACCCCAACGTGAATGAAAACCCGCTAGGAAGGTAGAAAAATGCTCCCTGGACTGTTAGAACCCCGAATATGTGGTTAGATTCAATTTCATAATGTTTGGAGCTTGTACGGCCATACAAGGGATAGACCCGCTCTCTTGCCTTGCGAAGGAGGGAGATTGTGCATTGTGTTATTGAAAATCATGCAAATTTATGTTGTTGACATGTACAATATATTCGTTGAATGATGCATGTGTTGAATAAGTGTTTGAAATGATTTTAAATGTCATATTTCTATAAATGTATATAATTGCCATCTCAAGAACTATATTCACTGAGCTCTTGATTGCTCATCTCATTTCCTCTAATATTTCAGGTATTGAGTCAAAGGGAAAAGGAAAACTCCGTGAGTGATAATCACGTGAACCTTCGTCTGGTACGTGTACGTATGATTGGAGGAAATAGATTATATTTTTGTTATTTTGATATATATACTTATCACACATTATATCTATATGTATTATCATCTAGATGGGATGTGTGGGCATAGATAGCTTAATATATTGGATGATGAAATGAAAATGTGATGTGTGAATGAATGAGTTATATTGGATTTAATTTGTGGTATAAATAAAAAAAAATTCTATACATTTTGGGATGGATTGTGAGAGTACGTGAAGGCTGACAGTGTATTATATACTGTATTTGGGTATGTACAGTGTATAGTACGCTGTGCCGGTCATGACGTCTGCCTACGTCAGGGGCGTCGTGACAATATTGGTATCAGAGACTAAGTTTAAAATTTGTAAAAAGATAAAAGCTTTATAATATTATGATTGTTTGTATGGGTATACATATGGGTAGTCCTATTATGTTGAGTGTCACGCCTGGAATGCACCGCAGCACATTCTACCCAGACGCGGGCGCACTCCCACCGCAGCGGGAGCGAACGCCAGCCATTATATACCACATAATATTGTCACATCCCAGTACACAGCACACCGCAGCGTCTAGTACCCCCGGGATCATTTGTCCACACTATTCACTCATGAATAGTGCAGGGCCTCCCCCAGATTCGAACTCACAACCTCATAAGGTTTGATTTCGCAATCTGAGTAGCCACTGAACCCCAGTACACAGCACACCGCAGCGTCTCGTACCCCCGGGATCATTTGTCCACACTATTCACTCATGAATAGTGCAGGGCCTCCCCAGATTCGAACTCACAACCTCATAAGGTTTGATTTCGCAATCTGAGTAGCCACTGAATGAATGGTTCAGTGGCTACTCAGATTGCGAAATCAAACCTTATGAGGTTGTGAGTTCGAATCTGGGGGAGGCCCTGCACTATTCATGAGTGAATAGTGTGGACAAATGATCCCGGGGGTACTAGACGCTGCGGTGTGCTGTGTACTGGGATGTGACAATATTATGTGGTATATAATGGCTGGCGTTCGCTCCCGCTGCGGTGGGAGTGCGCCCGCGTCTGGGTAGAATGTGCTGCGGTGCATTCAAGGCGTGACAAAAAGGCCTTATGTAGTTTGTGACTCATGCTCAGGCAATGGGAACCACTTTTGGTTTTCATAATTCGTTAACATCACTTCTCTTTTTCCCATTATTATTGGGTTAGTACCTGACCCAATACTGCCAAAATCTCAACCTTACTCAATGTTTCACTTATCTTCAATTTCATATTTTTGCCCCAACATTTCCTTACATTACTTATTTCGCCTTGTACCTAACACTGGTGTTGATGACTCGGCTTCAAATGGCGGTACAAGTTATATCACTAATATTGCTAGGGTTAACAATTTCACTACAGTTTTGGCTGACCCGAAATTTATAGGCTGTCTCACAACTTGCGTATATATTTGTAACCCCACAATTAGCAAACCTGCCGTAGAGGATCCCAAAAGGTATTCTAGATCCTTATCATTCTCAGAATATCCATTCCAAAAATAAACTATACCAGTCTATTTAATTCATGTTTGTATTTCTGGTTAGGCATGTCACTACATTGTAACAAGATAAACTTTTTCATGCCTTAAATCAATTTCAGCATGATGATAGAAGCCCTTATAAAATAGCTTCTTTAATTAATCTCATGCCTTAATCATCTCAGAGTCCTTAACCCAATTTTCTATTATATCTTATCATCAGTTAGCTTCAACTTAGCTAACTTGCTTTATCATTTTCAGAGACTGAATCCTTCTCTAAGATGGTCTCTACTCAGAGTCACAACTTCGTTACTACGTCTACTATCAGATTGCCAGTTAAGATAGGAGAGTCACTTCTCCTGAAAGTTTTCATAACTTTCACATATCTTTTCATTTCATCTGGCTTATCATTGAGACCTTCTATGTATTTTATTTTTACGTCAGTCTCAACTATATATGTCTTTTTTTTTTCAGAAGTCCCCACACCATTAGCATCCACATCTGGAGCTATCAATGATTCAAGCCTCTGTCTTTCTCACATTGCAATTCCACAAGCTTCATAAGCTGTGTATTTCGTTGTTGTTGGGTAGTTACTAGCCATATATAAGCTATATAATTTATTATCACTGGATTACATCCAATTCTTTTTCTTTCAGCCTTCTGATCCTTTCGTGATCAGCAATTTCCATTGTTAATCTTGACTGTTCGTTTCCAAATATGAAATTCACCGACACAGGTGATTCTCAGTCAAGATAACCTATTGGATTAGGCTCAACATTTTTTTTTTCTATACCACAAATCAAATCCAATATAGATATCTATAATCATCTCAGTCATTCACACATCACATTTTCATTTCCTCATCCAATATCTTAAGTTATATATATGCCCACACATCCCATCTAGATGATAATACATATATATATAATGTGTGATAAGTATACATATCAAAATAACAAAAGTTATTTCCTCCAAGCAGACATACACCTACCAGACTCACTCACGGAGTTTCCTTTTCCCTTCGACTAAATACCTGAAATATTGGAGGAAATAGGGTGAGCAAACAACAGCTCAGTGAATATAGTTCTTGAGATGACAATTATATACATTTAGAGAAATATGACATTTAAAATCATTTCAAACACTTATGCAACACATGCATCATTCAACGAATATATTATACATGTCAACAACATAAATTTCATGAGTTTTCCATAATAAAATGCACCATCTCCCTCCTCCGCAAGGCAAGAGAGCGGGTCTAACCCTTGTATGGCCGTACAAGGTAGACACAGTCTCTCATCACCCAAGTTACAATCATTTCAAGGATCGCAACCCTTGTTAGGACAGACCTATTAACAATGAGGAATCGCAAAGCCTCATCATTACAAACTCCAATGCTAAAAATCAGTTTGCATGATCTATAAAACTCCATGACTTATATATAATATCACATGCATACAATCAAACAGTTTATATGCGTACAATGTAATACAAGAACCAAATCAAGAAAATTATACTCACAGTACAACACTTTCAACTTAAACCCAATCATCGTCGCTTTCGAGTCCAGCTCCAAGTTAAATCCAACTAATTTAACCTGTCACAATCACTCCATAATTCAATTTCATGTCTTCATATTTATATTTCTCGTTTCTGTGGTCAATATAGATATTTTCACAAAAAAAAACAGTGAAAATAGATTTTCAAATCATTGGTCACATCACTGTACACTATTTACTATTTACCGTGACTATGCACTATTCACTGTGCACTATTTACTATTTACTATTCACTTTTAATATTTACTAATTACTTTTACTATTCACATTTACTATTTACTATTAACTATTAACTATTCACTATTTATTTTTACTATTTATCCGAATGTTGTAAATTGTATTAAAATTGTCCAACGGGCTCCAAAAATCATAAATTCGAATCTAACCATAGATTCGGAGTCCCGACAGTCTAGGGAGTGTTTTTCTACCTTCCTAACGGGTTTTCATTCACGTTGGGGTCAAAACCCTAATTTGTCAAAACGTCGTAAAACGGCTCCCACAGTCAAAATTAGTCCGCTAGAATCGTTACATCTAGCTTAGATATCAATTTTACGAAGAAATAGAGGGAAAATCACTTACCACGGGTCCGTATTCGCGCGCTTCCCCCTTTTTCTTCTTCTCCTTCTTCTCTTTCTTCTCTCTGTCCGCTCATTCTTCTTCTGCAAAGTTCTTTTCTTTCTTTCTTTTTTTTTCTTTTTTTTTTTCATTCAGCACATCATTTAATGATTTACTGTTCCATGAACAGTACATGAACAGTAACTTAATTTGTCTTTTATTCAAGTACTGTTCATTCTTTTATTTTCTTTTATATCTTTTCTTTTCTTTTCTTTTTTTTGTTTTGTTTTCTTTCTGTAGGTGAGAGATTGAGATGTCGGTGGGAGATTGAGATGTCGGTGGGAGATTGAGATGAGAAAAGAGAGAATTGACATTTTATATATAAATGATCCAATACTCTTCATCCTCCATACTTAACCAACTCCTCCATCAAATTCCATTCAATTCAACTCATCTCATTCATATAAGTCATTTAATAATTCAATTTCAATCTACACCATTTAATACTTCACTTATTTCACTTTCATTCATTCAATCATACTCCAATCCACATTTTTAATTAACCAACCTCATAAATTAATCAATTTAATTCAACTCAATCCACATATCTAATTAATCAACTCATTCAACTAATAAAACTTATATTCTTTATTTAATAATTTTATTTATTGGCTCACATTCCTTAATTATAGCATGTCTTTCATACACGCGTATATTTAGCTCATACATATAAAATACGTGTATTATACATCTCAATATACGTGTACGTCAACGTATGTATTTAATTAAATTTACGGGGTGTTACATTGGGCCTAATCTAATATGTTATCTTGCTTGACAATCACCTATGTCGGTGAACTCTAGATGTGTGGAAAAGACCAGTCAAGATTAACAATGGAAATTGCTGATCAAGAAAGGATCAGAAGGCTGAAAGAAAAAGAACTGGATGTAATCCAGTGATAATAAACTATATAACTGATATATGGCTAGTAAAACGAAATGCATAGCTTATGAGCTTGTGGCAAAGTTGTAATGTGAGAAAGACAGAGGCTTGAATCATTGATAGCTCCAGATGTGGGTGCCAATGGTGTGAGTATTTCTGTAAAAACAGACTGAAGTCAAACTAAAATAAATAGAAGGTCTCCATGATAAGCCAGATAGAATGAAAAGATGTGAAAGTTATGAAAACTTTCAGGAAAAGAAACTTTCCTATCTTAACTGGCAGTCTGATAGTAGACGTAGTAAAGAATTTGTTACTCTGCTTGGAGACCAACTTAGAGAATGATTAAGTCTCTGCCAATGATAAAGCACATTAGCTAAGTTTCAGCTAACTGATGATAAGAGATTATAGAAAAGTGGGTTAAGGACACCTGATATGATTAAGGCATGAGATTAATTAAAGAAGCTATTTTATGATGGCTTCTATCATCATGCTGAAATGGATTTAAGGCATGAAAAAGGTTATCTTGTTAAAATGTAGTGACATGCCTAACCAGAAATACAAACATGAATAAAATAGACTGGTATAGTTTATTTTTGGAATGATCACTCTGAGAATGATAAGGATCTAGAATAAATTTCAGTATCCTATACGACAGGTTTGATAATTGTTGGGTTATAACTATATGCGTAAGTTGTGAGGCAACCTATAGATCTTAGGTTAGCCAATGCTGTGGTGAAATTATTAACACCAACAATACTAGTAAGATAGCTTGTACCGTCGTTTGAAGCCGAGTCATCAACACCAGTGTTAGGTAAAAAGAGAAATAAGGAATGTAAGGAAATGTTGGGCAAGAATATGAAATTAAATATGAGTTAAACATTGAGTAAGGTTGAGATTTTGGCAGTATTAGTGACTCTAATTTTGTTCGTACCTGGACCCAATAAAAATGGAAAAAGAAAAGTGATGTTAACGAATTATGAAAACCAGAATTGGTTTCCATTACCTGAGCAAAAGTGACAAACTGCGTACATTGTATCTCGACCTATGATTGTCGATTATCAATCTAAAAAAAAAAAACGAGATGTGTTAGTCTCCAGTTAGTCGATATGGAATGCCCCAATATGTTTTATCAATGTGACTCCACCAGATATTAGAGAATAAATTAAAGGAAATACAAGACCAAAGCCAGATGGTAGTATGACATTGATAACAGGTATGATCAACATTTTGTTATTGTGGATATTCTGATGTATTGTTGGATCTACCTAGTCCTTTATCTCTGGTGATATGGTAGACAAATTGTATTATCTTTTGTTATAATCATGCATCATTGATTGTGAGTATGCCTGCAGGAGAAAGAATCTATCTTGATATGGTTAACAAATAATAGGTGGAATAAATATGAGGGTCATTAAGTAATTATGGACTTTAGAATATGAAATTTTTGGAATTGGATGCTTTGTTGGGTATGATTGGCTGGTCACCTCTCATGCCAGGTGGAGCATCTATCCGAAAAGAAGTAATAATTGAAATAAGTGAAAAATTCTCATTTCGAATCTCGAGAAATTTATACCCTTAAAATCTTCTATCTAAGATAAGCGAGTTAGTGACGAGGAAATGGAGACTATGGCTAGTACAAAGCCATCTAGAGTAATGTAATAAGGCATGCAGTTGATTAACCTTCCTGTGGTGAGCTGGTATATTGGAGTATTCTCTAATGAATTATTAAACTTGCCACCTGGACAGGAGATTGATAGTATATAAAACTGATGCCAGTATAATATGTATCTCCATTCCTTCATAAAGAGTACCTGAGAAATTGTGAGAATGTAAGGTGTAGATAAATGTGTTAATGAGCAAAAGATTTATGATCCTTGATATGCCACCTTGAAGAGCATTTGTGATAAGATGGAAAGAAGGTCTAGTGAAATATGTTTAAGTATGAATTACTGTTAACTGGACATGATAACAAGAAAGAATAAATACCTTTACCAGGGATAGATGGTCAAATTCGATTAACTAAATGAAGCCAAAGTTTCGTTAAGATCATTTTGAGATCTAGGTACCATCAGTTAAGAATTCAAGAAAAAGGATGTAATGCAGACTGTTTTAAGACAAAATATGGATATTATAAAATTTTGGGTACCTTTGATTAATGTGTCAATCATGTTTATAGGCTTGACTCAGTGGGTATATGAATCATATCTTGAGTAGTACATAGTCTTCGATGATGATATATGAAATTGTCCCAAGAAAAATGAGAGGAGCATGAATAGCACCTCGGAATTATCTTGTAGTCACTGGGAGAGCACCGATTGAGTGCCAAGCTTGGTGACTATAAGTTTTGAATATAATTAAGATGAGACTTTTTGGATCACATGACCAATTTAAATAGTATCTTCAAGGATGCTGGGAATGTCAAAGTGATCATAGAACTGTTAAAACTGATTTAAATGATGGAAATCAGAAGTTCTCTGGTATTAATAATATGTTATAGAAAGTGCGTGGAAAAATCCTTGAAGCTATCTGTTTCACTCACGAAACTAAACTAGACGAATATTATAACTGTGTGGACGGTTGTGCATGCGGAAGCTCTCACAGTATTAAATGTTATTACTATTTTCAGAACCTGGAAGTAATTGTGATTGATGAATATCACATCCAGATTTGGATTGTGCAGTAATACAAAAGGATAAGTTAATTACTTGTGTCTCCAGATATTTGGAAATGCATGAGAATAACTATCCTGAGAGTGACTAGTAATTTGTTGGTAGTTATTTTGACATAATGAGAGCATTGCCTCTATAATAAAAAGGTCACACTATTTTTAGATTTTAAAAATCTGAAATAATTATTTGAACGGAAAGAAACTGAATATGAGGTAATAAATGTGGCAAGAATTCCCGAAGGATTTGATTTTATATTGAATGATTATCCTGGGAAAGGTCAAGATGTTGCTGAGGCATTGAGCAGGAAACAGGCTGAAACTGGAGTAGTACCTATCAGTGAGGCCATAAATGGAGATTGTTTGTGAATGAGAGTTACAGTTATGAGTGTACTCTCTATTACTCTATGTGTTGATATTTGTGCTCGGATGCATGTTCAGCTACTTGATACTCATATTCAGATAGTAAAATTTATGATGCGACGAGTATATATTCTTCTAATGAACACCAGAATTCTATTGATAGACTGAGCAGAGTGTATATGTGTGAGATAGGAAGATTTGATGGGAGTACTCAGATATTTTTCATGTCGGATTAAGATCCGAAGATTGTGTCGAGATCTGATATATGATGCAGACTCGATTTGGTACTCATCTCCTTCTCAGTGTGCTATTTTATTCTCAGACTGGCTGACAGACTGAGAGCGTGACTTTAATGCTTGCGAGCATGCTCGGGTCTGGTATACTTGAATTTTGGTGAAAGTTGGAAGGAATATTTTATGTGTGTAAACGCATGTGTATAAATAGCTATTATAAGAGCATAATGATGGCACTCTAAAGGTTTGATAAGAAGCCTTATCGATCTCCAACTTATTGATTTGAAAGTATGGAATTATTGTTATTGGTGCCACAGGATATGATTAAATACACAAGGTTGGTATATAGGCCTTGAAAGTTAGTGTGACTGGCTCAGTTTTGTTAAGGGTCTTACCACAGAAAAGCCAAATGAGATTTGGAATCAAAAGAAAGCTCGCACCGCGATTTGTTGGACCAGTAGAAATCCTTGATAGGATAGGTCCATTGGCTTACTGATTTGCTCTACTGTCACAGTTGAGAAGTGTTCGGAATAGTGTCTATCTATTGATGTTGAGGAAATATCAGTCGGATTCCATAGATGTTATGGATATAATTCAACTCTAAGTTGGGGAGGATACCACGTATCCAGAAGAGCAAACATGGAAGCGGAAGATAAAATGCGGTAGCAGTTTTCTGGGATTGAGTATCACTTGAGGAATCGTCCTTTAATTTCGAGGACGAAATTCCTTAAGTTGGGGAGATTGTAACATCCCGTAATTTTAATTAAATACATACATTGAAGTACGCGTATATCGAGATGTATAATACACGTATTTTATACGTACGCGCTAAATATACGCGTGTATGATTAGTAAATAAATAAAAATATGAAATGAAGATGATACATATGAGAGCATCCTATAAAAAAAATGAAGGTGAATTAAATTGATTAATTTATGAGAGGTTGGTTAATTAAAAATGTGGATTTGATTATGATTGAATGAATTTAATGAAATTTGACGGAGGAGTTAGTTAATAAAGGGAGTCAAGGTGCATGGAATCATTTATATATATAAATCTAAATAAAAAATGAAATAAAATAAAATAAAAAACAAAAAATCTTTCTAGTTGCATCCAACGAGTGCAACTAGAATAAAAAAAAATAAAAAAAAATGAAATGAAATAGGAAGGAAGAGGAAGAAGTTGCAGAAGCAGAAAGAGACGGAAGGAGAGAAACAGAGAGAAGAAGAAAAAGAGAAAACGCAGGATTCGCGCCAAATTCGACGTGCCGGTAAGCTATTTTTGCTATTTTTTATAGTAAAATTACTATCTAAGCTAGATGTAACCTTTCTAGCGGAGTAAATTTTGTTGTGGGAACCGTTTTGCGGCGTTTTAACAAATTGGGGTTTTGACCCCAACGTGAATGAAAACCCGCTAGGAATGTAGAAAAATGCTCCTTGGACTGTTAGAACCCCGAATATGTGGTTAGATTCAATTTCATAATGTTTGGAGACCAATTGACAATTTTAATACAATTTACATCTTTCGGATGAATAGTAAAAATAAATAGTAATTAGTGAATAGTGAATAGTAAAAATAAATAGTAAATAGTGAATAGTAAATAGTAAATGTGAATAGTAAATAGTAAATAGTAAATGGTAAATAGTAAATAGTAAAAATGAATAGTAAATAGTGAATGTGAATAGTGAATAGTAAAAAATGAATAGTATTGTGAACAGTGAGTTGATATTTTAGTAGCTACCGAAATGGTAAATGATGATTCTCATGATAATCTATGGTCATTTCAGTGTTTAAATTGAGAGCTTAAGGGCATGGATAAACGCTCTTGAGGAAGCAACATTGTTGCTTGATTTTAGAGAAACCTCGTGTAACCACTGTGAGTATAGTTTTTTTGATTTGGTTCTTGTATGACATTATACATATATAAAATGTTTGATTGTATGCATGGTATATTTATATATACATTGAGTTTTATGGATCATGCAAACTGATTTTAATTGGAGTTTGTAATGATGAGGTTTTGCGATTCCTCATCGTCATTTCGTTAGGAATTAGACCCGGATGAAGTTTTGCGAGTCCTCATTGTCAGTAGGTCTGTCCAACAAGGATTGCGATCCTTGAAATGACTGTAAATTGGGTAATAAGAAGCTGTGTCTACCTTGTACGGCCATACAAGGGATAGACCCGCTCTCTTGCCTTGCGGAGGAGGGAGATTGTGCATTGTGTTATTGAAAATCATGCAAATTTATGTTGTTGACATGTACAATATATTCGTTGAATGATGCATGTGTTGAATAAGTGTTTGAAATGATTTTAAATGTCATATTTCTATAAATGTATATAATTGCCATCTCAAGAACTATATTCACTGAGCTGTTGATTGCTCACCTCATTTCCTCCAATATTTCAGGTATTGAGTCAAAGGGAAAAGGAAAACTCCGTGAGTGATAATCACGTGAACCTTCGTCTGGTACGTGTACGTATGATTGGAGGAAATAGATTATATTTTTGTTATTTTGATATATATACTTATCACACATTATATCTATATGTATTATCATCTAGATGGGATGTGTGGGCATAGATAGCTTAATATATTGGATGATGAAATGAAAATGTGATGTGTGAATGAATGAATTATATTGGATTTAATTTGTGGTATAAATTAAAAAAAAATTCTGTACATTTTGGGATGGATTGTGAGAGTACGTGAAGGCTGACAGTGTATTATATACTGTATTTGGGTATGTACAGTGTATAGTACGCTGTGCCGGTCATGACGTCTGCCTACGTCAGGGGCGTCGTGACACTCAATGTTTCGCTTATCTTAAATTTCATATTCTTGCCCCAACATTTCCTTACATTACTTATTTCGCCTTTTACCTAACACTGGTGTTGATAACTTGGCTTCTAACGGCAGTGCAAGCTATCTCACTAATATTGTTGGGGTTAACAATTTCACAACAGCTTTGGCTAACTCAAAAGTTATAGGCTGCCTCACAACCTGCACATATATTTATAACCCAATAATTAGCAAACCTACCGTATAGGATCCTAAAATTTATTCTAGATCCTCATCATCCATAGTGATCATTCCAAAAATAAACTATACCCGTCTATTTAATTCATGTTTGTATTTATGGTTAGGCATGCCACTACATTTGAACAAGATAAACTTTTTCATGCTTTCAACATGATGATAGAAGCCCTTATACAATAGCTTCTTTAATTAATCTCATGCCTTAATCGTCTCAAGAGTCCTTAACCCAATTTTCTATAATCTCTTATCATTCAGAGACTTAATCATTCTCGAAGATAGTCTCCACTCAGAGTTTCAGATTCTTTACTCCGTCTACTATCAGACTGTCATTTAAAATAGAGTCTCTTCTCCTGAAAGTTTCCATAACTTTCACATATCTTTTCATTTCATCTGGCTTATCATTGAGACCTTCTATTTATTTTATTTTATTTTTACTTCAGTCTCAACTATATCTGTTTGTACAGAAGTACTCACACCATTAGCATCTATATCTGGAGCTATCAATGGTTCAAGCCTCTGTCATTCTCACATAACAACTTTGCCACAAGCTCATAAGTTGTGCATTTCGTTGTTATTGGGTAGTTACTAGCCATATATCAGTTATATCGTTTATTATCACTGGATTACATCCAGTTCTTTTTCTTTCAGCCTTCTGATCCTTTCTTGATCAGCAATTTCCATTGTTAATCTTGACTGGTCTTTTCCACATCTGGAGTTCACCGACACAGGTGATTCTTAGGCAAGATAACATATTGGATTACGCTCAACATAATAGGACTACCCATATGTATACCCATACAAACAATCATAATATCATAAAGCTTTTAATTTTTTAGGCTTTTAATCCTAAACTTGGCTCTGATACCAATATTGTCACGACGCCCCTGACGTAGGCTGACGTCATGACCGGCACAACGTACTATACACTATACATACCCATATATAGTATAAAATACATTGTCAGCCTTCACGTACTCTCACAATTCTTCCCAAAATGTATAGAATTTTTTTTCCTATACCACAAATCAAATCCAATATAGATATTTATAATCATTCTCTTCCACACATCACATTTTCATTTCCTCATCCAATATAAATATATGCTCACACATCTCATCTAGATGATAATACTTATATCTATAATGTGTAATAATTATACATATCAAAATAACAAAAGTTATTTCCTCCAAGCAGACATACACATACCATACGAAGGCTCCCGTGACTATCACTCACGGATTTTCCTTTTCCCTTCGACTCAATACCTGAAATATTGGAGGAAATGGGTGAGCAAACAACAGCTCAGTGAATATAGTTCTTGAGATGGCAATTATACATTTAGATAAATATGACATTTAAAATCATTTCAAACACTTATTCAACACATGCATCATTCAACGAATATATTATACATGTCAACATCATAAATTTCATGACTTTTCAATAACACAATGCACAATCTCCCTCCTCCGCAAGGCAAGAGAGCGAGTCTAACCCTTGTATGGCCGTTACAAGGTAGCCACAGTATCTCTTTACCCAATTTACAGTCATTTCAAGGATCCCAACCCTTGTTAGGACAGACCTACTGATAATGAGGACTCGCAAAACCTCATCAGTACAAACTCCAATTGCTAAAATCAGTTTGCATGATCCATCAAACTCAATGCATTATATATAAATATAACATGCATACAATCAAACATTTTATATGCGTACAATGTCATACAAGAACCAAATCAAGGAAACTATACTCACAGTGGTTACACGGGATTTCTAAGCCAACCTCTAAAATCGAGCAACAATATTGCTTCCTCAAGAGCGATCATCCATGCCCTTAAGCTCTCAATTTAAACACTGAAATTAATCATAGATTATCATGAGACGCATCATTTATCATATCGTTAGCTACTAAAAATATCAAATCATATCAAAAAATCACGATCTTAGCATCGAAACGTCCGGAATTCAGTTCTCTACGAATCTATGATTTCAAATCACTGTTTATAGTACTATTCATTATTCACAGTACTATTTTCTATTCACTATTTATAGTACTATTCACTATTTATTATTTACTATTCATCCGAAAGATGTAAATTGTCAAACGGTCTCCAAAAATCATGAAATAGAATCTAACCACATATTCGGGGTCCCGACAGTCCAGGGAGCGTTTTTCTACCTCTCTAGCGGATTTTCATTCACGTTGGGTCAAAACCCCAATTTTTGAAAACGCCGTAAAACGGCTCCCACAACAAAAATTACTCCGCTAGAATTGTTACATCTGGCTTAGAGATCAATTTCATGAAGAAAGTGAGTGAAAATCACTTACCGCGAGTCCGAATTTCGCTTGAATCCCGCGTTTCTTTCCTCCGTTTCTCCGTTCCTCTTCCTTTCTTTCTCTGTGTTGTTCTTCATTCTCTCTCTTTTATTATTCTGTCGGCAACTTCTTTATTTTCTATTCTTCTTTTCTTTTTCAACGTCAGAGAGTAGAAAGAGATTGAAATGAGAGAGTTATATTTTCTATACTAAATGATCTCATACTCCTCCTCTAATTTAATAAAACAATTTCCCCTCCTCTAATTTAATAAAACAACTTTCCCATTTTAATATTTAACTTTCATTCATTAAATCATACTCCAATCCACATATTTAATTAACCAATTCTATAAATTAATCAATTTAATTTTACTCAAATTTACTAATTATACACGCGTATATTTGGCTCATACGTATAAAATATGTATATTCTCCAGCGTATATTTAGCTACTACGTATAAAATACGTGTATTATATATCTTGGATATACGTGTATTTCACCGTATGTATTTAATTAAATTAACGGGATGTTACATTTTGATTTTAAAAATAAATAAATATTTAATAATAATAATAATAATAAATAAATAAATAATATAAAAACAAAATTGGCGTATATCACATTTATGCCTTTTGTATAGAATGTTTACGCATTATTTATTAAACATAATAGCGCAGTTTCCTTATGGTCACTAAGACTGTGTTTAAGAGCGCGATAAATATTCCGTACAGTACAAAATTAGAGAAATTGTAAAGTTTAACATGAAGCTAAATTATAATTACGTTTTTATGTGTAACACAATTTTTAAATGATTTAAAGAAGCATTTTTTTCTTGCTTCTCTATTTTTTGTTTACGTTTTGAAGAGATCATTTTGTCCAAAATGTTGTCGCTATCCCAAACAGGACTTGATGTTCGTGTTATGGTGTTAATGATTTTTAAAAAATTATTTCTATTTTTAAATTTAATTGAAAATAGTTCACCTTGAGTTTTTTTCTTTTTAATTATTTTTAAATTGTATAGAAAACGGGTCTAATTTTATCATTTGACAATGGTAAATTCTTCGTATTAGAAATTTTGTAAGAAAAATTATATTTAAATTGTAATTTAATCATTATACAACGATTGAAGTCTTCAAATTGGAAATTTTGTCACAAATTTTGATTACATTATTAGTCTATGTGATACGTATCAACTTCTAATTTCCAATGAGATTACAAAATCATAAATAAAAAATGAAACTTGTGATATATCACATTGAATTACACACAATTGGAACAAAAAGTCAAAAATTAAACTTTCTCGTGAAATCACATTGAATTCCACGTGTATGCCTTTACGTGGACGGCTTTGGCCCCCATTTTTCTCATTTGAAAAGTATATAAAAAAATGACACGTGATGCACGCCTTTCCATTTATTGACTTTTGTGCCTCTGCACATTTAAAAAGTATTACACCGATACAGATTTCCACCTCAGACCATAGATTTCTATTGACATGCGTCTGTGTCAGTTGAACTATCTGGCTGGGTTTGTACTAGTTGGCCAAACTGTGTGGTTGAAAATTTGAAAATCATCAAATTTGACCCGAACCAATTAAAGAATCCTAAGAGCGTAACTTTGTGCCGTTAAATTATAATTTATAAAGATAAATTTAAATAAAATATGATATATATAAATTAATTAATTTATGATAAAATCAAAATTTATTTTTTGTCTTTAAATTTTTTTTAATCTTTTTGGTATTAATATTTTTGAAACCAGACTAATAAAATTTTTTAAAATTAAAATAATCGAATTGAATAAAAAAAACCTAATTATAAATAAATATTAATTTATTAAAGACTATTATCCAACAAATAATTACAATCAATTGAAATGTATATATAATGAAACTTCGATGCTTATAAAAGTGTGGGGCCTACGCCGAAACGCAAAACGGAAAAAATCAGAAAATAGCATAATCGTCACCTTAGACTTCAAAGAAGACTCCGTTGGACATCTACGTTAGTAACCGACAAGGGCCGACTTTATTGGATTATGCCATGTACTCCTCGTCGGAGACCATAACGCTATCTGTCCCTTTTGACAGGGACCAAATCCCTTTCACTATAAATATGTTTGTATTATTCACCAAAAAAATAAGACAAAATTTCTACTTTAGAGCCTTACCAAGTATTATTCCTAAAATGTTACTTTCAACTCTAATTTAAGCATCGAAAGATCTTAAGTCAATACCACACCGATGCTCCTAATACTAGCCCTTATTTTTTCTCTCTCTTCAGGGAGATACGTCGGTACCATCAGAAGAAACGTCTTAGGTGCGGTCAGCTATGGGCTTCTTGCCCTCAACGTTGGGGTCGTGGTGTCAGGAACTCAATCCGAACTCTTAGCTTGGTGGGTCTTACTTCTCATCTCTCCTATTTCTGTTCTCATTTGTGTGTGTATTTTTTTTTCTATAAATATTAGTGTTGGACAAATCTCGCATCATCAAAGATAATATTTTACCATTTTAAAAAAAATAAAAGTTGAGCTCCACATATTTAGAAGTAATAAAAATTATATTTTTATTATATAATTTCATTTAACTTTATTTTTATTAATTATAATTTAACAACGCACATATATAATCTAAATGATTGTAGTATCCATATTAAGAAATAAAGAAAGTCTATTCGTCCGTTCTTTTTTTGTGTTAAAAGAGAAAAAATTAAAAAAATTATACCACTATATCTCGTAACATCGTGTGGTGGAGTGGTATGTATTTTTACAAATTATCTATAAAAATACACTCGAAAAGAAATTCATCATTCTCGTAAAAATATAAATTATTGTGATGTAATCAATTTTCTTATAATAGTAAAATGCTTTTTAATTTCTTATACTACATACTTCATATTATATTTGAAAATATAATTTTATTTAAATTTATTCTATAAATTATAATTTAACGGCGAAAACTTAGTAAGGATGGAATGACGTCCGTCCGTCCTTCCTCTATATTATTAAAAAAATAGAGAAAAACCTTAAAAAAAAAAAAAATGTACCGCTGCGCCACGCGGCAGCCGTAAACGCGCTCATTTGCGTATGGGGTAAGTTAACATCTTTCCTTTGTTTTCCATGGAATTGTGGAAGTTTGTGAAGCCCCATTTAGTTGAATAGTCAAAACTGATTATCTTCTTTTTATATATATATATTTTTTAACGAGATTAATTTTTTTAAATTTAAAAATTTACAGAAGCAAAGATACCTATATTAATAAAAATAAAAAAAATAAATTTAAATTTGTGATGAATTTTTTAATTATATTTCATAATTCACTATTAAAAAAAATAAATTCAAATTCAAATTCATTACATGTGTTGAAATAAGTAATAAATATAAATCATTACAAAAATTTTAATTAATTTTTTTATTCCTCTCTCAAGTATATTTTGACATTTTCTCATGTGAGCTATTAATATTGTTGGGCCATGACCTCAGTCAGCTCCGCCCTGATAGTATTAACTTGCAAATATTTAACAATAGAAAAATACTAAAGTGTGACATTTATGATATACAATAATAGAAATATTTTCATCCATACACTATTAGATTATCTCGAAAGAGAAAAAAGAAAATGAATAATGCTAAAGTAATTGACGTGTTGTACTTGTGTTGCGCAACTGTATTGCTCCTCACCTTGGGATTGAATTGAATCAACACGTAATTCAATAAAAGTTTAACACGTAATTCAATAAAAGTTTAATAGAGTTAGTGTGACCACAAAAAAAAAAAAAAAATCCTCACCATCTCCTATAAATAGAGGTATATTGCCAAATTAATTAGAAGCACAAGCTTGATATAGGAGATATGGTGGGAGTAAACAATGAGAACGCAAGGAGTGCATCAGTAGTAGTGGTGCCAGAGGTGAAGCTGAACTCTGGTCACAAAATGCCAGTGTTGGGAACAGGTACAGCTTCGTTTCCTTTTCCTCCAACAGAGGAACTGAAGAAGGCGATCATGGAAGCCATGGAAGTGGGCTACCGCCACTTTGATACAGCAGCGATGTATCAGAGCGAGGAAGGGCTCGGTGCAGCCATTGCAGAGGCCTTGGAAAAGGGTCTCGTTAAGAATAGAGAAGAGCTGTTCATCACTACTAAGCTCTGGTGCAATAATGCCCAACCTCATCTTGTGCTCCCTGCCATCCGTGAATCTCTCAGGTTTGTTTAATTGTATATCTTATTACTAAACATGTTAAAATGATTGAAAACCCTGCACCATTTACTACAAATCAATGACACATCATTTTTATCACTTAAATTCATCTAACCAATACAATTTTCAATAAATACAAATCTTCATATTAGATTTGTACTAAATGGTGTAAGGTTTTCAATCTCTTTAGCATTTTTCATTTATTACAGTTGAGACATGTTAGGCTGATTATCCATCTACACTCTCGCATCTCCATCAGATCATCTCGTATCACGTATCATGCACGTGATTTGAGGAGCTCTGACAAGCACACATGATTAAGGGTAAATCAACAGTGTAAAACCTGAGTCAAGAGAGCATTTTCCCTTATAGATATTTTTAATAGCACTTTATTAACTTTTTCTTTATGAGAAAATGTTATTGTAATTAAAAAAATGTGACTTCTTGTGCAACTACATTTTCACGTGTAATTATACTTTTAAGGATGTGAGTGTTTTGATTCAAACCATGAAATCAAACTGAACCGATGCATTTGATTCTGTTAATGAGTTCATTTTTCACATGTTCGGTGTAGGTTTCAGTTGGAAAATTTAAAAACCGTACCAACTCGAACCAAACTAATAAAGCTTAATATCGTAATTTATGTTTAATATATTGTAATATGTTCTTATTATTTAGTTACAAACATAGTTAATTTTTAATCGTAAAATACATGTTTTTGTAATTAGATTATTGCAAAAAAAATAATATAATAATCTTCATGTTTATTATTCGATTTGGACAAGTGATACTATCCAGAATATGCTTAATAAGAGTGTTACATTAAGCATTAATAAAAAATATTATTTTTATTGGATTGTCTCAAAATCATGTGTCAGTGCATGATTTGATATAATTCAATTATGCATTAATGAAAATATGTAATCATGAAAGTTACTTTATCATTTTTTATATTATAGTGACTAATTAATGAATATAAAAGTATAGTTGAACATGATCAGTTGCTCTTCTGTAGTTAGACTAATATATATCTATCCTTTTTTTTATTAGTTTAATGTTATCTAAGTCTCTTATATTTACAATATCAAATTCTTCTACTCACCTGTGATTTATTAATTAATGTTTGTACAGGAGGCTAAGGTTGGAATATGTGGACTTGTATTTGATTCATTATCCAGTAGAGCTGAAGCAGGATTTATTGGATATGAACTGCAAGAACGATGAAATTTTTCCCCTTGACATAAAATCAGTATGGGCAGCAATGGAGGAAATACACAATCTTGGTCTTGCAAAATCCATTGGAGTCAGCAACTTCACTTGCAAGAAGCTCACTGATCTACTTGCTCGTGCAAAGATCCCTCCTGCAGTCAATCAGGTTAATACATAATATATATATATATATTTGACCATTTCACCTCACTTTATTATTTACGACTACACAAATTATTAAATGAGAAACTGCAATATATATATATATATATATATAATGTTATTTTACAATATTTTATTTTACATGTGTTAATGTGTTATTTCTTTGTTAAGGTGGAAATGCACCCAGTATGGCAGCAAAAGAAATTGAGAGAATTCTGCAAGGAGAAAGGCATCCAAGTCAGTGCATATTCTCCTCTTGGAGCTAAGCAATGGGGATTTGATGTTGTTCTCAATAATAAGATCGTGAAAGAGATTGCCCATCACAAAGAAAAGACTGTTGCTCAGGTTATAATTATTAATATTACAATGATATCTCTCACTAATTAATTATATATATATCCATGTTTTCTTATCTTTTTATGCTAATTAATTGATTGATTGTGTTCTATATGTCAAAACATATTTATATATCAATGTTTTTATTAATAATGCAATTTTGATGGCCATAATAGATTGCTTTAAGATGGGGATATGAGCAAGGAACAGTTTTAATCCCAAAGAGCTTCAACAGGGAGAGATTGATTCAGAATCTCCATATATTTGATTGGGAGCTAACTGAAGATGAATTGAAGAAGATGGCATCAATTCAACAGAGCAGAATAGCTACAGCACCTGAATTTGTGTTCCCTGGCAGCCCTTTCAAATCCTTTGAAGAATTCTGGGATGGAGAAATGTGAGATTTATACCTTCCAAAAAACTTAAGGACATGTATTTTCAGTATGATATCTGTCTAAGAAGATAATAAGTTTAAGTCATGTATTCCCAATATATGCAATGCTTTATCTATTTATAGCTAGTTTAAATATAAGAGGCAAAAGAATTAGAATATGCATATATATATATATATATATATATATATATATATATATATATATATTTATATTCTAAACAATATTTTTCTTGTCATTCCTTAATGAGAAATAACTCTATTCCACCCATTTATTTATTTATTTTAAGAGTGTTTCGCATTGAGGCAAGAGAAAGTCGAAACTTTTCAATAGAGCTAAGAAAACGAGCACAACGACAAAAGGTATAAGAGCCTGAATGAGAATTATACAAACTAACTACCATAGTTTCGCCCACTTTTATTATGAAAGAAAAAACTTATTTGTAAAAAAAGATAATCAAGCTCTCAAGTGAAGTGGTTTGAATATACATTATTAGAACTAACCAACATTTGCTCCACCCATTTAATTAAAAATAAAAGGTAAAAAAAAAATAGCATTTTTGAATAAGAGTGTAAGTAACATCAAGTTCAGCATCCATAATTGAGGCTCAACCAAAGAGCTATAGCTTTGCTTTTGATAACTGGGATGTGGGAAAAAGTTTCAAAGCCTTCAATCCATGGCTTTGATATATGTTTTATGTTATTTTTCAAATCAACAATTCACCTACATGGTTATACAAAAATGCAAATAAACCAAGACAAAGATAAGGAGAAGAAGAATTACAACAACAATAACAACAACAGAATATCTTGGGAGGTCCTTGTTGGATAAGACCAAAGTGAATGCTATTACTATTGCTAATGCTATTTAAGGGTGCAACGAGAATCGAGCCATGAGACCATATCATCAAATACTCTAGAAATTCTGTCATCGGGCTCTCCTTCAAGAATACAATGATAACCTACTGGATAGAGCTTTAAGGTTTTGTCTTTGCTGGAAGCCTTTTCATAAAGAATTAATTTCACTGAGTTTTTTTTTTTTTTTAATAAATTCTTTTAGAGAATTAATTTATCCCATTATGCATTAAATTTTGTAATTGCAGAAAATAATGGCTTTAAATGAATTTTAAAACTTTAATTTTATTTATTTATTTAGTGTCTTTAGTTGTTAACAGAGGTTAATTTCTATTTTCTTTTATGTTTTACTCAAATATTTTATCTGACATGATCATGATGCGATTCTAAAAATAAGTGTTTAAAAAGTTATTTTGAGATTTTTTTTCTAGAAAATACTGAAAACAACTTTTAGTTATATTCTTATTTTCTTTGTAAATTTAAAATAAATTTAAAATTATTTTAAAATAACTTTACCAAACATGTTTTCTTGAAATTTTGATTTTAAAAATAAAAAAAATATTTAATAATAATAATAATAAATGAATAAATAATATAAAAAGAAAATTGACGTATATCACATATATGCCTTTTGTATAAAATGCTTACGCATTATCTATTAAACATGATAGCGCAATTTTTTTATGGTCACTAAGGTTGTGTTTAAGAGTGCGATAAATATACACGTTTTTTTTTCTAGAAAATACTGAAAACAACTTTTAGTTATATTCTTATTTTCTTTGCAAATTTAAAATTATTTTAAAATAACTTCACCATACATGTTTTCTTGAAATTTTGATTTTAAAAATAAAAAAAATATTTAATAATAATAAATTAATAATATAAAAACAAAATTGACGTATATCACATATATGTCTTTTGTATAAAATGTTTATGCATTATCTATTAAACATAATAGTACAGTTTTCTTATGGTCACTAAGATTGTGTTTAACAGCGCGATAAATACTCCGTGCAGTACAAAATTAAAGAAATTGTAAAGTTAACATATTTAAGAAGCTAAATCATAATTACATTTTTATGTGTAACGCGGATTTTTAAACGATTTAAAGAAGTATATTTTTTCTTGCTTCTCTATTTTTTGTTTACGTTTTAAAGAAAATCGTTTTGTCCAAAATGTTGTCGCTATTCCAAATAGGACTTAGGTGTTCGTGCCATGGTGTTGATGATTTTTAAAAAATTATATCTATTTTTAAATTTAATTGAAAATAGTTCACCTTGAGTTTTTTTTTCTTTTTAATTATTTTTAAATTGTATAGCAAACGGGTCTAATTTTATCATTTGACAATGGTAAATTCTTCGTATTAGAAATTTTGTCAGTAAAAGTCTTCAAATTGGAAATTTTGTCACAAATTTTGATTACATTATTAGTCTATGTGATACGTATCAACTTCTAATTTCCAATGTGATTACAAAATCATAAATAAAAAATGAAACTTGTGATATATCACATTGAATTACACACAATTGGAACAAAAAGTCAAAAATTAAACTTTCTCGTGAAATCACATTGAATTCCACGTGTATGCCTTTACGTGGACGGCTTTGGCCCCCATTTTTCTCATTTGAAAAGTATATAAAAAAATGACACGTGATGCACGCCTTTCCATTTATTGACTTTTGTGCCTCTGCACATTTAAAAAGTATTAGACCGATACAGATTTCCACCTCAGACCATAGATTTCTATTGACATGCGTCTGTGTCAGTTGAACTATCTGGCTGGGTTTGTACTAGGGTGGCCAAACTGTGTGGTTGAAAATTTGAAAATCATCAAATTTGACCCGAACCAATTAAAGAATCCTAAGAGCGTAACTTTGTGCCGTTAAATTATAATTTATAAAGATAAATTTAAATAAAATATGATATATACAAATTAATTAATTTATGATAAAATCAAATTTTATTTTTTATGTCTTTAATTTTTTATTTTTATTTTTTTTATCTTTTTGGTATTAATATTTTTGAAACTAGACAAATAAATTTTTCTAAAATTAAAATAATCGAATTGAATAAAAAAAACCTAATTATAAATAAATATTAATTTATTAAAGACTATTATCCAACAAATAATTACAATCAAGTGAAAAATTTACCTATATATGATGAAACTTCGATGCTTATAAAAGTGTGGGGCCTACGCTAGACATGATTCTGGGAGACTAGAAAAATTAAAAGATGAAGACTTAAGTACAGGAGTGGAAGACGATACAGAAGAAGAAGGTTGACTGTCACCAAAGGGATCCATGGATATAAGCATATTTATGTCTCTTACGCGTATGTAACACATTGTCTGGCTGGACTGTCTCTTTATCCATTGGATGTAAAACGGTGAAAAACAAAAACCTCTCACCTCAGACTTCAAAGAAGACTCCGTTAGACATCCACGTCAGTAACCGACAAGGACTGACTTTACAAGATTATGTCATATACTCTTAATCGGGGACCATAACGCCACTTGTCCCCTTTGGTGGAGACCAAATCCCTTTTACTATAAATATGTTTGTATTATTTACTAAAAAAGTATGAGACAAATTTTTATTTTAGAGCCTTATGCAAGCATTATTCCTAAAATGTTATTTTCAACTCTAATTTAAGCATCGAAAGATCTTAAGCCAACACCACACTAATGCTCTTAATACTAGCCCTTATTTTTTCTCTCTCTTCAAGGAAATACGTGGGTACCATCAGAGGAAGTGTCTCAAATCCAGTCAGCTAGGGGCTTCTCGGCCTCAATGTTGGGGTCGTGATGTAGGAGCTCAATTCGAGCTCCTAGTTTGGTGGGTCTTACTTCCCGTCTTTCCTATTTCTATTCTCATTTGTGAGTGTGTGTGGTTTTTTTTTTCTATAAATATTAGTGTTGGAATAAAAAAAAATTGTGCTCCACATAGTTAGAAGTAATAAAAATTATATTTTTATTATATGATTTTATTTAACTTTATTTTTATTAATTATAATTTAACAATACAAAGATATAATCTAAATGATTATAGGCACATTAAAAAAATGAAGAAAGTCTATTCGTTCGTTTTTTTTTTGTGTTAAAAGAAAAATAATTAAAAAAATTATACCACTATATCTCGTAGCATTGTGTGGTGGAGTGATATGCATTTTTGTTAATTATTTGTAAAAATATACTCGAAAAAAAATTCATCATTCTCGCAATATTATAAATTATTGTGATGTAATTAATTTTCTTATAATAGTAAAATACTTTTTAATTTCTTATATACTTCATATTATATTTGAAAATATAATTTTATTTAAATTTATTCTATAAATTATAATTTAACGGCGAAAACTTAGTAAGGATGGAATGACGTCCGTCCGTCCTTCCTCTATATTATTTAAAAAATAGAGAAAAAACTTCAAAAAAAAAAAAATGTACCGCTTCGCCACGCGGCAGCCGTAAACGCACTCATTTGCGTATGGGGTAAGTTAACATCTTTCCTTTGTTTTCCATGGAATTGTGGAAGTTTCAACAGTCTATCAAAGACCACGTGTTGTGAAGACCCATTCAGTTGAATAGATTGTCTTTTTTTTCTTTTTTCTTCTTTTTTTTTTAATTATTATCACTTTTTGTTTTTTAGTACAGGTGTTTCAGTACCCGGGGAGTGTTTTTTTTTTAAAAAACGAAACTAATTTTTTTGAATTTAAAAATTTACAAAAATAAAGATTTTTTTTAATAAAAATAAATAAAAATGAACTCAAACTCATACATAAGGCCTTTTTGTCACACTCTGGGTTGCACAGCGTGCCCCCTACCCAGGTGTGGGCACACCCCCTCAGGGCGAACGCCTAGCCATTATAGATCCATAATATTGTCATATCACCATGTAGCAACCCAACCGCAGTTGGTCTACATCAAAACGATTATTTATCTGGCACGCTGTACAATCCAAAGTGTGGCAATGAGTTTCTTAATCATACTTTATAGTTTACTTTCTAAACCAAACAATTATTCTCTTTTTTGGTAAACTAATTGTCTTATTATCTTCCTATAAAATATTTAATAAAAAACTTTTCTTAATAAATGGGGCTTAAAATGATGTAAAACCCATTTAAAAATAATAAAAGACTTTTTTTTTAATTATTGTTTATCACAATGTGTTTTCACATCCTTTGAGTTAAGTATGAAACTAATTTCTATTCGAGATTAGAACAAAATAATAAACTTCTATTCTAGCGAGGGCGCCTTAAAAAATCGAATATTAAAACTTTTATACAAGAATAACTTTAAGACTCGGCCTACTTTTATTGAGCTAACTACTCGTTCGTTATCTTTTTACTTTCAAATTTATAAAATATCACTCAAACACAATTAAAAACATACTCTTTTTCTCTAGGCCAAAACAAGCAATAAGAAAATTAACTATAAATTTTTAAACATATAACACTCAAGTAAAACTTTTATTGCAAAATTTTAGCCACAAATTAATAAATATAAATCACTGCAAAAATTTTAATTAATTTTTCTATTCCTCTCTCTAGTATACTTTGACATTTTTTCATGAGAGCTATTAATATTGTTGGACCATGACCTCAGTCAGCGCCGCCCTCATAGTGTCAACTTGCAAATATTTAACAATAGAAAAACACAAAAGTGTGACATTTATGATGTACAATAATAAAAATATTTTCATCCATACATTATTAGATTATCTCGAAAGACAAAAAAAAAACAAAAAAATGCTAAAGTAATTGACGTATTGTACTCGTGTTGTGCAACTGTATTACTCCTCACCTTGGGATTGTATTGAATCACGATTTGACACATAATTCAATAAAAGTTTAATAGTGTTAGTGTGATGAAGAAAAAGAAAAAAAAAATCCTCAGCATCTCCTATAAATAGAGGTATATTGCCAAATTAATTAGAAGCACAAGCTTGATATAGGAGATATGGTGGGAGTAAACAATGAGAACACAAGGAGTGCATCAGTAGTAGTGGTGCCTGAGGTGAAGCTGAACTCTGGTCACAAAATGCCAGTGTTGGGAACAGGTACAGCTTCGTTTCCTTTTCCTCCAACAGAGGAACTGAAGAAGGCGATCATGGAAGCCATGGAAGTGGGCTACCGCCACTTTGATACAGCAGCGATGTATCAGAGCGAGGAGGGGCTCGGTGCAGCCATTGCAGAGGCCTTGGAAAAGGGTCTCATTAAGAATAGAGAAGAGCTGTTCATCACTACTAAGCTCTGGTGCAATAATGCCCAACCTCATCTTGTGCTCCCTGCCATCCGTGAATCTCTCAGGTTCATTTAATTGTATATTTTACTAGGGGGACATGTTAAAGGAATTGAAAACCTTACACCATTTGTAAAAAATTAATGACACATCATTTTTATCATTTAAATTCATCAAACCAACACAATTTTCAATAAGCACAAATCAACATATTAGATTTGTACCAAATGGTGTAAGGTTTTTAATCTCTTTAGCATTTTTCATTTATTACAGCTAACACATGCGAGGCTGATTATCCATCTACACTCTCCTTTTACACTCAAGTGTATATGTTCGTATGTCCATCAGATTATCTCGTACCATGTATCATACACATGATTTGAGGAACTCTGACAAGCACACATGATTAAGGGTAAATCAACAATGTAAAACATGAGTCATGAGAGCATTTTCCCTTCAAGATATTTTTAATAGCACTTTATTAACTTTTTCTTTATGAAAAAATGTTATTGTAATTAAAAAAATGCGACTACATGTGCAACTATATTTTCACGTGTGATTATACTTTTAGGGATGTAAGTATTTTGATTCAAACTATGAAATCAAATCGAACCGATGCATTTGGTTCTGTTAATGAGTTCATTTTTCACATGTTCGGTGCAGGTTTCAGTTGGAGAATTTAAAAATCATACCAACTCAGAACCAAACTAATGAAGTTTAATATCGTAATTTATGTTTAATATATTGTAAGATGTTCTTATTATTTAGTTACAAACATAGTTAGTTTTTAATCGTAAAATACATGTTTTTGTAATTAGATTATTGCAAAAAAATAATTAAATAATCTTTATGTTTACTATTCGATTTGGACAAGTGATACCAACCAGAATATGCTTAATAAGAGTGTTACATTAAGCATCAATAAAAAATATTATTTTTATTGAATTGTCTCAAATCATGTTTAGTGCATGATTTGAGATAATTCAATTATGCATTAATGAAAATGTTTCTATTGATGTCAATCATGAAAGTTACTTTAGCATTTTTTTATATTATAGTGACTAATTAATGAATATAAAAGTATAGTTGAACATGATAGTTGCTCTTATGTAGTTAGACTAATATATATCTATCCTTTTTTTATTAGTTTAATGTTATCTAAGTCTTTTTTATTTATAATATCAAATTCTTCTACTCACCTATGATTTATTAATTAATGTTTGTACAGGAGGCTAAGGTTGGAATATGTGGACTTGTATTTGATTCATTATCCAGTAGAGCTGAAGGAGGATTTATTGGATATGAACTGCAGGAAGGATGAAATCTTTCCCCTTGACATAAAATCAGTATGGGCAGCAATGGAGGAAATACACAATCTTGGTCTTGCAAAATCCATTGGAGTCAGCAACTTCACTTGCAAGAAGCTCACTGATCTACTTGCTCATGCAAAGATCCCTCCTGCAGTCAATCAGGTTAATACATAATATATATATATATTTGACCATTTCACATCACTTTATTATTTACGACTACACAAATTATTAAATGAGAAACTGCAATATATATATATATATATATATAATGTTATTTTACAATATTTTATTTAACATGTGTTAATGTGTTATTTCTTTTGTTAAGGTGGAAATGCACCCAGTATGGCAGCAAAAGAAATTGAGAGAATTCTGCAAGGAGAAAGGCATCCAAGTCAGTGCATATTCTCCTCTTGGAGCTAAGCAATGGGGATTTGATGCTGTTCTCAATAATAAGATCATGAAAGAGATTGCCCATCACAAAGGAAAGACTGTTGCTCAGGTTATAATTATTAATATTACAATGATATCTTTCACTAATTAATTGATTGATTGTGTTCTATATGTCAAAACATATTTAATTATCAATGTTTTTATTAATAATGTAATTTTGATGGCCATAATAGATTGCTTTAAGATGGGGATATGAGCAAGGAACAGTTTTAATCCCAAAGAGCTTCAACAGGGAGAGATTGATTCAGAATCTCCATGTATTTGATTGGGAGCTAACTGAAGATGAATTGAAGAAGATGGCATCAATTCAACAGAGCAGAATAGCTACAGCACCTGAATTTGTGTTCCCTGGCAGCCCTTTCAAATCCTTTGAAGAATTCTGGGATGGAGAAATGTGAGATTTATACCTTCCTAAAAATTTAAGGACGTGTATTTTCAGTATGATATCTGTCTAAGAAGATAATAAGTTTAAGTAATGTATTCCCAGTATGATATCTGTGTAACAAGATAATAACTTAAGAGTAAAATATGCAATGCTTTATCTATTTATAGCTAGTTTAAATATAAGAGGCAAAAGAATTAGAATATGCATATATATATATATATATATATATATATATATATTTCATTCGTATATTCTAAACAATATTGTTCTTGAAATTCCTTAATGAGAAATAACTCTACTCCACCCATTTATTTATTTATTTTAAGAGTGTTGATCCAAAGTCAAAGAATGTTGGCACTGATGCCAAAGAAAGTCAAAACCTCTCAATAGAGCTAAAAAAGCGAGCACAACGACAAAGGGTATAAAGGCCTGAACAAGAATTATACAAACTAACTATCATAATTTTGCCCACTTTCTTACTTATTTGTAAGAAAAAATAATCAAGTTCTCAACTTCGCGTGAAGTGATTCTAATATATATTATTAGAACTAGCCAACATTTGCTCCACCCATTTAATTAAAAATAAAAGGTAAAAAAAAAATAGCATTTTTGAATAAGAGTGTTAAGTAACATCAAGTTCAGCATACATAATTGAGTACCAAACAGCTATAGCTTTGCTTTACCAAAACAGCTATAGCTTTGCTTTTTGATAACTGGGATTTGTGGGAAAAAGTTTCAAAGCCTTCAATCCATGGCTTTGATATATGTTTTATGTTATTTTTCAAATCAACAATGTCACCAACATGGTTGTACAAAAATGCAAATAAACCAAGACAAAGATAAGGAGAAGAAGAATTACAACAACAATAACAACAACAGAATATCTTGGGAGGTCCTTGTTGGATAAGACCAAGTGAATGCTATTACTATTGCTAATGCTATTTAAGGGCGCAACGAGAATCGAGCCATGAGACCATATCATCAAATACTCTAGAAATTCTGTCATCAGGCTCTCCTTCAAGAATACAATGATAACCTTCTGGATAGAGCTTTAAGGTTTTGTCTTTGCTGGAAGCCTTTTCATAAAGAAACTTGCTAATGGTGGGATCTGTAACCTTGTCTGCAGCACCATGCAACACAAGCAATGGCGAAGAAACCTGAATAGATGAAGACGAATCAGAATAAACATAATTGATTATTGTGGAATAGTAGAATTCTGAATACCTCAATGAATCACAAAATTTCCAACCAAAACAGGTAACGTTAAAAGAGATAGGAGAGGACCAATTGTTTCAATAATCAACAACAGAAACCTGAAAAAGTGACTAACCAAAAATAAAGTGTAAAACTGAGGAACTTGACTAGTCACAATCTAAATGACAATGAATTAATTTTTTCAACTGGTCCATTGCTCTTCTAATGTTTATATTTTTTTATGAACTTTCCCACCACTGCTACATGGAGTGACCATAGATCATTACAGACAAAAGCAGCATCTCAGACAATAACAAGTATGGGTGGCCTCACAATGCATTGCATTAATAGAGTTGGTTTACCAATCCTTAACAATCACTCATAGTCAAGATGAAGAAGCCAGTTAAGCTCCATTAACACTTCCTGATGCATAGTGTTAATGGAGTGCAGTAGTGCACTTGCACAACTGTTAGAAAATGTCCATGCTCTCTATTGATGTCGGTAGCTAAAAGTTGAAAAAAAGAATTGAAAAAAAAGAATCTTACAAATAGTAAGTAAACTCCAGATAGAAACTACTAAAAAAACATAAATGGTGAAAATAGCAAATAGAAAAAGCTTTTTCTCAAGCATCTCTTATGTATCATGACTCATGAGTTGAGTCCACAAAAATTTATAACCATGCAGAAAAATCTAGTCAAAGAGTCCCTAGGTATAGCCAGATAGGAGACCAGGGCATCTAAAGTCACTTGTTACTAGGTGACAAGCAGGTGATATTCTAAGGCAGTCTCCTAGGCCTTGTTTTAAAATGCACTTGGGCTGCATCCCTCTAGGAGCGGTGTTCCATAAACAAACTTGAGGCACGGGGCAATGCCCCAATCTCCATATGAGCTTAAGCTAAGTTGAAGACAGGAAGGCAGAAAGAATGATCATACAAGGACACAGAATATCATTTGGGTTAAAACCAGGTTTTCCATGATAAAGTATGCGTACCAAATAAATGCACATAAGAAAAGGGCAAAGAAAGAAAGAAAGAAAGAAAGAAAGGGAGACACCCCCACCTTCCCACAAGAAGAAGAAGAAGAAGAAGAAGAAGAAGAAGAAGAGAAAGGTCAAATTTCCGTAAAATATACATTTTTTTCTACAAATGTTTAGATTTTCAGAATCAAACTGACCTTTTCAACTTGTGACTCAATATCATCTGTGGCCTTTAAAATTTCAATCCCAGTCCTTAGTCGCATTCGATCAGAGTATGAGATGACATTGTAGACAGCCTAGGTGAACATAAACTTGGTTCAGAGTGAAAGATTCATTTAACATGAAGAAATGACAAATAAAAGGGGTCAACAAATGATCTAGTAATAAGGCAACACCACTAGTGTGTGCTTTTTTTTTTTATTGCTGAAAAAAAGAAGCACATAATATTGAGTGCTTCATAATACTGGATATTATCGGTTAAGTCAATATGTAAGGTTGCCAATATCAAATGCTCTTTGAACACAAAACAAAGAAATAATATAATTACAGACATGCATATCATCAATTTAAATCAAATGGAAAAGAAAGAATACAGGATGCTTCACAAACAAAAAAGTATAGAATAATCTTGTTGTGGTTGAATTCTATATAAAATAGCTAAAACTCCCTACCTGTAAGCAGCGCAGGCAGTAGACAACAAAAATAAAGATTAATGCATCGATAAATTGAAGGATAACTTTGAAGCTAACAAGTTCTTAAGAAATTTGATACTTTTCATAGGAATTTAAAACTTTAAATAATGTTGAGGCACATTTTACCATGCAGTAGCCCCGCAATATTGAAAGGGATAAATTGAATAGTAAGAGTTCATATCAAAAGAAAATATAATTACAGACATTTATAGGTAAACATGGTAAGATATAGTATAGTTTAATCAGGGTAGCTAATGTAGCAAGAGAAATACAAGCTATCATTTAATTATGTAATAAATTCCAACGAAAAACTGATATTAATATTGTCTAAAGTCCCAATGATACAGTTAAACCTAGCAAAAGTCTTCATGTTTATCCTGTTCCATATATCAATAGTGAACCAAAGACTGACCATTTTCCTTTTCCTTGGATCCCTGAATGCCAGCTCTGCCAGGTCATTATCTGGAAAAAGCTTTGCTTTGGGCAGAACATTAGAAAGGAGACTGAGAACCTTTAGAACTGCAGGCCGGGGCTTCAAATTCTCTGCAATCTTCATACCAATCAATATAAGTCAATTTTCATTAGTTATGACAGAAAAGTTTACAGGTTGCTGACTCAGTAACTAGCTAGGCAGTGACAAGATGGTGTGCTTCACAGCCAGCAGCTACAGCTTCGGCACTCCTATTTTAAGCAAAACAAATCTTCTAAAACTCAATAAAGAAATATACATAACTTCCATCACTACCATAACAAATCCAAACAAAAATTACATAAAACATATATTTCTTGTTTATTGATTGCATCACTGCTAAGTTTTTCTTATCAATCATAACTTTACTTTTCAAGCCTACACCTTTTAAGACTGTGCATTGTCCTCACATGAATTTGAGCCCAGGCAGTCTTTCTACTTTTAGATTAATTATATTACACAAAGGTAGGTATAAAGAGAATTTCCCTAATTATGTGAGCCATTATCTTTTTACGTCCTGATCAAATTGAACTCCCGTTTCAAGGACGTTTGTGTGTTGAACTTATTATTTCTTCCTTTTCTCCTCCTTAGATTGTTCAGTTTCCTCTTGAGATTGCACATTGCCTACATTAGTGCAATGGAATTGCCAAGTTAGTATTTTGATGGGGGTCTAAGTAGATGGAAGAAATACAAGCCAGAGGGGGTAATCTGGGGACCATAGGTCCTTACCAATCAATTGACTGAGTGAAGACTGCAGAGGACGATGAACTAAAGGACTTACTCTACACATTGGTGCCACAAGAATTACTCCATTCCAGTCATTTGGTTGCTTTAAGTGAACTTTGATTGCAACAGCTCCTCCCATTGACTGTCCCAATAGAAAGTGAGGTAGTCCACTTGCTTCTGGCCTTCCTACAGCAGGTTTTGCAAACAGAAACAATGGCTAAGTCGACCAAACAAAATAATACAACAATCCCAATAGCACAAAAATCAAAATCATATATTAATTGCAATGATGGCTTACCTTTTATTACTTGGTACCGTTCAATAACATTATCCACTAATTCATCAAAGCTTGGAATATATCCATGCAAACCTTCAGAGAGGCCAAAGCCGGGATGATCAATAGCATAAACTCCATAGCCAGAACCGGCAATTCTCTTAGCAATTCCTGAAAGACTTAAGTTCCCAAGTATCATTCAAAAATTCTTCACAAAGACCCACATCGATCAAAGGTTCCAATTACTCATAAATATAAAGAAATATATCAATATGACTGACCTTCAAAGAAGAAGGTGCATGTATCTCCATATCCATGGCAGAAACAGAGAATGCCCTTCATTCGAACACCCCTTCTTGGCAACCAGCTCTTACAGAAGATCTCCAAACCCTTTGAATTCCTCTCATACCACTGAAAATGAAAGACCCCACTAGGGGTGTTCATCAACCCGACCAACCCGACCGAACCGAACCTTTTGGGTTGGTTTGGGTTGGGTTAAATAGGTAGTTTGGGTTGGGTTGGGTTGGGTTCTAAAATACCTAACCTGATCGGTTTGAGTTGGGTCACGGGTTCAACCCATAAAAAACCGAATAACCTGACCTAAACCGAACCCTAGTATTAGTCTCAAAGTCATAAATTTTACAATTACATATTTATGATTTAGAGCTTTAGTAATTAAAAAAAAAAAAACTTACTAATGCGGAGCTTAACAATCATAATAACTTAAAATTAATTTTTTTTTATCTTTTTTGACTTGATCGTGTACTTGTGTCTTTTACTTATTCTACCTTATCCGTTTTTATGTGTTTTTCCAACTGTTCGATAAGAATTTTCAGTGTTTAATCATTGACACTTTTTAGCAATGTAAAAATAAGCCCCTGTAACAAGTTATGTTCATATCAAGTTTTAAAGATGTAAAACAACAAGAGAACTAGATCATCATCATCATGAGCATGAGTTTCATAATCACCAATCTAAGCCATTGTAATAGCATGCTGTAAATATTGGGTAAAAGAAAAGGGCTATCATAATTTGTTTTGTAGCAATTATTTTGTAAATTATTGTTCGAAGTTACCAAAATTAGATTCAAGTCCAACCCGATCTACAGGCCCAACCCAAACCGAACCCGAACTATTTAGGTTGGGTTGGGTTTCAAATTTAGCAACCCGAACTGTTTGGGTTGGGTTAGATTTTGGCCTCAAACCGACCCAACCCAACCCATGTACACCCCTAGACCCCACCATCTAGACTCCCTCAAGTGCAGCCATGAAAACAAGAAGGAAAAGGCAAAAAGGGGAAAAAAATAAAATAAAATAAATAAAGAAGAATTAATTTTGCCTCTAGTCCATGTTAAATATAAGAAATTATATTTGAGTCCCTCAATTTTTTTTAATGGTTTTAATCCTTTCAATTGAAAAAACCAATAATTAGAAAATCTAAAAATCTATAATTTTCTTATGATTTAGGGTGAGTCAACCTGATCAAAGACACACTAAAAAAACCACAAAACTAAATTTTGAGGAGCCAGATCTTAATTTCTCATATTCAGTAGGGACTAACTCTAAAAAAACCCAAAAAAAAAAAAAAATTGTGATCATAAGTAACTGAAATTGCAACATTGAACATTAATAGCTTACCTCCTCTGTTCTGATCCCAAAAGGAGCCGACTATTCAAACACCGCAAACAACAAAAACAGAAACCAAACAATTACAACTTTTCAACCACAAAACACTTAAAAAAAAAAACTGAAAAATCAAAAAAAAAAATCTAAATCAAACCAAACCAACCTTAAACAACATATGATCAAGCTGCTGCTGAGCTTCGATAAAAGCCGATCGCACCCGTCTCCTGGCGGGAGCCAAGTCCAGATTCTGCGACGCGATCGAGTTCATCTCCTCGCTCACACCTTCGATCTTCTTCTTCTTCCTCTTTATCGCCGAGACTACTACTACCATCGGTCGCCGGACTTTCACAGCCCGATCTCCGATGACGAAGCTGCGCCGGAGAGAAACGGAGACTTGCCGGAACCTCCAATCTCCAGCGAGGAAGTCGGAGCGGCGGAGAAAGAGAGAGGATTGTGACGGACGGTGAAGGAGAGTGAGAGAGTGAGAAGAGAGCTCCATTACAGTCCAAAAAGATCAAAACTTGACATGAAAAAAAGGTTAGTGTCAAAAAACAGAGAGCACAAACTTTATTTGTTTATTTATTCATTTTCTTAGTTTTTCAAAGCTTTTTCTTCGTAAGTAGTTTTGAACAAAACGTGAGAGAATCTCTGCACATGTTTTTTCGCTTTTGTTGCCGTCCAAGCCGTAGAACACGTCGAAACCTGATTGGGGCTTGGGCTTCATTGCAAAACTCTCTTGTCAACAACCTGCCACTGTTTCAGTTTTTTGTTGTTCTCCTTTTTCTTTTTCATTTTCTAATATTAGGGGACAACACTGCTGATTTAATTCCACAGTTAGACTCAGAGGTCTAAGTAGCTTCGTCAGGATCCAAATTTTGAGAGGCGTAAACAAAGATTATAAGCCCAACGCTTGGGACATAAAAGTTAAAATGAAACAACTTTTATTATTGTTTTAAAACTTGCCTTCTTTTTTTTATTACTAAAACTTGACTATTTTTTTTTTTTTTTTTTTCTTCTGTACAAAATTTTTGGTATTCGTAGGTGTCCTTCTTTCTTTTGGGACAAGACTAATTTTTTAAAAGGACATTTTTCTGAATAGAGATAGACGAGGACGGACTCAAACTCGTGATTAATTTCTCAACCGCACTTCGTAGTTCGCTTCTTGAACCAATGAACCAACTCTATGTTGGTTACTAAAACTTGTCTTTCACACTATTGATTTCATAAAAGAAAATATAAAATATTTTTGGTTGTATTTTTATTTTGAATACAACATTACAAGTTTTTGCTCAAACACATATGGAAGGTACAATTAAGATCAATTTTAAAAGAACCTCTCGGTCACAAGGCCCACAATATACTTTTGGCACTAAGGCCCAACGAAAAGATAACTTTTTCTATTAATCCTTGTTGACTTGCATGTAAGTATAAAGGTTAGCATCCAAATCAATTGGAAAGCCCCAATTTTGTTAGGTCTTGCTGAGTTTCATTTTTCTTTCAAAACTAGCAAATGTATTAGAAAGCCTTCGTATGTGAAATCCCTAAAACTTGAATTATTGTAGTTATTACTCAATAGTGATTGTTGAATCATCAGCTCCATAAGAGTTGACATGGCTACTGAAGGGGTGACCTGGCATTCATAAGCTAAACAAGGCCACGAAGAAGAGTTGTCGAGCCGTCGTGACAATACAAGATCTCGCACTCGAATTTTGAGTTCGACAGCTTAGAGATAGCTCAACACGGCATACCTGAGGTCGCCTCAACCTTTTGGAAATAACTGAGCCGAGAAGGGGAGAATGTGTTTTACGAAAATTCTGTACACAGGATACTGACGACAACTCATCCAACATCCAGCTCAGCGACGAGAGCTGACAATCCAAATGAGACAGTAGGGATTAGAGAGGGTTTCCAAGTTCTTTTTTGTAGGACCAATGCTCCTCACGTCGGTATCTCGATATTTTGATGATTACAAACCACATGATATCACCTGTTGTGACGTCCCGAAAATTATTTCATCTAGCCCATAACCCAATTGCACTTTGCCCAAACTCTATGTGTTGCCTTGATATGTTTGGTGTTTGTTTAATGTTTGTATAGCTGATGCTTGATAATGTATATATAAATATATGTATCATAAATTGTATATGGGTCATGTTAAATTAAAGTATAATGCATATGTTATTATTTATGCATGGGCTCATTAAACCATGAATTGATATGGGTTAGGATTGATTGAATAAAAGGATAAATGAGAATGAAAATTTGGTGTATGAAATGGATTGGACATTTAATATACATGGAAGCATGAGATTGATTAAAGTACATGTGGTTGGTATGGGTAATATGAGACCAACACATGTGAAGGTTGGTACATGAAAGTGGACAAGTGTCCCATGCCCACTTCTCTAATCCAAGAATGTGCTAGAAAGTGAGGTGAGTGTAGGAGGAAATCCAAGAATGTGTTAGAAAGTGAGGTGAGTGGAGGAGAGAATCAAGCAAGTGCTAGAAAGAGATGAGTGGAGAGAAAGAAAAAGAAGAGAAAGGAAAGAAGAAGAGAAAGAAAGAGGGAATTGCAGAAGGAAGATCTCTGCGACATTTTCATCAAAGAGCTGGATCTTTGGGATATATGGTCAGATTGAGCTCAAAATTTGTCAGCAAGTTCGTAGCTTATGGTTATTCATTCTGGCCGGTGGAGATCTTGATCAGAGGTTTCTTCTAAGAGATCCAACCTCTCAAACAAAGCTGGTCGGAAAGTCTGGATTTCTCGCGCCGTTTCGCTCAAACTTCTAGATCTCCTTAATCTACCGTTGGATGGATATAAAATTTGGGTATGTAGTATACAACCGATAGTTCTGCATTCTGAACGGTGAAGATCTTGATTTAGGGTTTCTTCTGAGAGATCCAACCTCTCAAACAAAGCTGGTCGGAAATTCTGGATTTTTCGTGGCGTTTCGCTCAAACTTGTAGATCTCATAAATCTACCGTTGGATGGATATCAAATTTGGGTATGTAGTTTATAACTGATATGTATATATTATGAACGGTGGAGATGTTTATAAGTTTAGTATTTTGTGCGATATAGTCCTCTGCGTTTGAGTATTTGCAGCAGGAAAGGAGAAATTGTCTGATTAGAGACTTGTTCATCAAAGATACTTATCTTTTCGGTCCACCGTTGGATTGGGCTGATATTTGGACAGAAGGTTTGTTTCTTCAAATACTTCAATCTATACGGTTTATTTTGTGATTAAATATTTCTGTTGGTAGATTGATACATCTGAACAGAATATTAAATGATGAATTGGTAGGGTTGCTTGTATTAGACCCAAATTTAGAATATCAACTTAGACCTTTCCAAATAGCTTGCATGTCAACTATGTTGACCTAGTTGCCATTGTTGATGAACCCATGATGCAAAATCAGTGATATACATGGTTGAACATGGTGACGTAGTGTAAATCGACAATATGGCCTAAGTATGAAAAATTTCATATTTTAGGGCTTTTGATGCTTTTGGCCTAGAATCATTGAATTGATGCAACTTATGTTTAATTAAGCATGATTATGGTTGATTATGCTACTGATTTGGTGGTTGTAACCATATCATGGGTTAGGTCTACTTGTGATCAAGTGACCCAATTTGGGCATGTTTATGCCTAAGGAATTGAAAATCAGTATTTTTGATTAATAGAATGGTTTATAAATGAGAACTATGCATTAGAGGACTAAGTCATGTGATTTGAGTTGAATGATGAGATTAGATGAGATTTAGGCCTATTGTCTATATGTGGGCTGATTTAGGGTTGATGTGTAATGTCTATGTGATTGAGCATAGAAATTGATGTATGGTAGGATATTGATGTATGTTTCAGGATCTTGATTGGGTTGATTCGATTTGGTGGTCGTGTGTGGTTAAATACTCTCGCGAGGCTTGGTTGTGAGTAGACTTCATTTATGATTATATCTTTTATGTCATCATATCACTTATATATATTGTATGTTGAAAGCATGAATGTGTTCTAATGTTTTGAATGATGCATCGATTTGAGAAAACCTTATGACTTTGGTTGGGCCCATCTATCTGGCTAATAGGGGGACTTAACCTTGTCATAGGAGGGTTTTAGGAAAGGAAATGATTGGGGTCAACGGCACGGTGAAATAGACGTGCACTAGTAACCCAAATAAACATGATTGGGATCAACGGTACGGTGAAATAGACGTGCACTAGTAACCCAATGCATGTGGAATGTGGATCCAGATTGATAAGCTTTTACTTGCATCGAACTTATTATAAATGCTTGATATCTATATGTTATGAGCTTTTAATCATGCTACACATTGACATGCATACATGATATTTATTGATGAGTATTGATAGCATATTTGAATTCTATTCACTGGGCACCGTTGGCTCACCCTCATTTTCCTCTTTCAAGTCCTTCTGTCCCGAATAAGGGCAAAGGAGTAATTATATCTTGAGGGCTTTGCCTGCGAGAGAATCCAAGGCCTCGATGTGAGTTGAGAGGCATTTTGATTGGACTGTGTTTTAAATTATGAAGTATTATATTTTTGAATTATGTAATTATAACACTTACCACATTGTAGTATGGGTGAGTTGGGACTTGTTAGATAGACCATGTGGGCATATGACGGTTTTATTTGTACCCACAATTTTGGACTTTATGTGTATGTCAATTTTAATGGACTGTAGGGATTATGATTTTATTTATGGTTCATTTTTATGGATTATCTCTTGTCTTTGATGATTAATACAGTGGGTAGTTTTGTTTAGTACCTTTTGATATTATGTCGTTGTTTGAGATAAGGCTCGTAGGGTCTCAACCACCACACGGGAGTTGAGGAGTGGTCGGAGAAGCCTACGCCGGGCGTCCCGCCCCGGCATTCCGCATGCCATTCCCTGCGGGGTTGGTGGTCCGGGGCTCGGGGTCGCCACACCTGTATTGTTTCTCTAAGTGTTACAGCTAATCATCAAGAACCCATCAGATAATAGTTATCGACGTCTACAAAGATCAAACTCGAAGAACGAAGACATATCTTATATGTAATGCATTAGTTTGATCTTAAGTGTGTAGCGTAACCTCTCGATCAGTCTCAACACTTCAACTCTCTAAATTGCAAAGTTTTCAAAATCAATTTGATTTCGTATTTGATTTTGACAAAATGGCTTTCGAAAGGTTTTAATCATAATTTCAATAAATTTTGAATGATTTAAAAGTGTTTAATCTTATATCAAAGTGTTTTGATTCAATGGAATGGTTCTTGAGTGTCAAAATATTGATTCTTCTAAAATCAGGAACCTATAGCGCGTAATCATTGATGATAGCTAGCTATCCAGCTAATTGCCAAAGTTTCTATAAGGCAATAGCGCCTATCATGTCGATTGCCAAAATTCTGACTTTCTGGAAAATAGGCAATAGCACGCTATCATTAATGATAGTCTGCTCTCAAGCTATTGCCAAAATTCTATTTTTTGTATAAAGGGTAATAGTGCACTATCAATGAGTTCAGAAAATCAGAAACTCTTGGTTTTCAGTATATCGAGCTTCAATAGCCCGCTATAGGCCAATATTGTGCATAATGAACAGGCCGATAGCGCGCTATAGGACATGATAGCGCGTTATCATTGCCGGAGACAGAAATCTAACATTTATGACAAGAAAAACGTTGGCACATTCACTTCCTCGATTTTTCTATTCCTTGCACAGTTTTACCAGGTTATCTTAACTGAAACGTTCTCCACTAACACTTGGATGATTCTCATTGTCTCGCACACTCAAAACAACTTTAAATTAAACAATGTTTTGAATTCAAATCATTCCATACTCTCTTGTTCTTTAACCTGCAACTGCTCATTTTAATAAAGCACTCATTCTCTAATTTTCAAATACACAACACACACGATTCTTACAAGTTAGACTGAGCTTTCCAAAGAGTCTTTCAAGAGAAGAAAGTCGTGATTCTTGCATTGCACAAACAAGTTTCGAATTGAATCAAAATTGTAAACTGTTTTGAAGATAACCTCATTGTTCAGCAAGTTCTTCATTTTATCCTTTTGTGCTGAGATTTCCAGAGGCTATCCATTGCTTTAAATTGTAAGTATATGAAGTGTTCTTGGTAAGTGAACATTTTCAAAAGCTGTATTTGTATTCCAGCAAGTATTGTAAGTGACTGAGGTCACAAGTGAGAAAGAGTTATGGAACACCCCGTAATTTTAATAAAATACATACGTTGAAGTACACGTATATCGAGATGTATAATATATGTATTTGATACGTATGCGCTAAATATACGCGTGTATGATTAGTAAATAAATAAAATTATGAAATGAAGATGATACATATGAGATTATCCTATAAAAAAAAATGAAGGTGAATTAAATTGAGTAATTTATGGGGTTGGTTAATTAAAAATGTGGATTTGATTATGATTGGATGAATTTCATGAAATTTGATGGAGGAGTTAGTTAATAAAGGGAGTCAAGGTGCATGGAATCATTAGTATATATAAATCTAAATAAAAAATAAAAATAAAATACAACAAATAAATAAAAATATCCTTAGTTGCTTCCAACGTGTGCAACAAGGAATAAAAAACAAAAAAAAAATGAAATGAAATGAAGTGAAACAGAAAGGAAGAGAAAGGAGTTGCTGCAGAGAGAAGAACGAGCAGACAGAGTGAAAGGAAAGGAAGGAAGGAAGAAAGAAGGGGAAACGAAGGGAGATCCGAACCTGTGGTAAGCTATTTTTGTTATTTTTCGTCGTAATATTACTATCTAAGCTAGATGTAACCTTTCTAGCGGAGTAATTTTTGTTGTGGGAGCCGTATTACGGCGTTTTTAAAAAATTGGGGTTTTGACCCAACGGGAATGAAAATCTGCTAGAAAGGTAGCAAAATGCTCCATGGACTGTTAGAACCCCGAATATGTGGTTAGATTCAATTTCATAAGTTTTGGAGACCAATTGACAATTTTAATACAATTTACATCTTTAAGATGAATAGTAAAATGAATAGTGAATAGTGAATAGAAAAAATGAATAGTAAATAGTAAATAGTAAAAGTAAATAGTGAATAGTAAAAATGAATAGTGAAGTGATTTGATATTTTAGTAGTTACCGAAATGGTAAATGATGATTCTCATGATAATCTATGGTCATTTCAGTGTTTAAATTGAGAGCTTAAGGGCATGGATAAACGCTCTTGAGGAAGCAACATTGTTGCTTAATTGTAGAGGTTGGCTTAGAAAACCCGTGTAACCACTGTGAGTATAGTTTTCTTGATTTGGTTCTTGTATGACATTTACTTATATAAAATGTTTGATTGTATGTATGATAGATTTATAGATAATGCATTGAGTTTTATGAATCATGCAAACTGATTTTAGCAATTGGAGTTTGTAATGATGAGGTTTTGCGAGTCCTCATCGTCATTTCGTTAGGCACTAGACCCGAATGAGGTTTTGCGAGTCCTCATTGTTAGTAGGTCTGTCCTAACAAGGGTTGGGATCCTTGAAATGACTGTGAATTGGGTAATGAGAGGTTGTGGCTACCTTGTAACGGCCATACAAGGGTTAGACCCGCTCTCTTGCCTTGCGGAGGAGGGAGATTGTGCATTGTGGTATTGAAAATCATGCAATTTATGTTGTTGACATGTATAATATATTCGTTGAATGATGCATGTGTTGAATAAGTATTTGAAATGATTTTAAATGTCTTATTTCTCTAAGTGTATATAATTGTCATCTCAAGAACTATATTCACTGAGCTGTTGTTTGCTCACCCCATTTCCTCCAATATTTCAGGTATTGAGTCGAAGGGAAAAGGAAACTCCGTGAGTGAGTCTGGTATGTGTATGTCTGCTTGGAGGAAATAGCTTTTGTTATTTTGATATGTATAATTATCACACATTATAGATATATGTATTATCATCTAGATGGGATGTGTGGGCATATATTTATATTGGATGAGGAAATGATAATTTGATGTTTGAATGAATGGAATGGTTAAGGGATTTGCTTTGTGGTATAAAAAAAAAATTATTGTACATTTTGGGAAGGTTTGTGAGAGTACGTGAAGGCTGATAGTGTTATTATATACTGTATATGGATATGTACAGTGTATAGTACGCTGTGCCGGTCATGACGTTAGCCTACGTCAGGGGCATCATGACAAGTTAAGTGATTAGGCTCTTGTAAAGGCTGACTTACACCTGTGAAGTAAGTGTTGTAACCGATTTGATCCTCACCCTCAAAGTAGGATCCATTAGTGGGAAGTTTGGAAAAATCTTGATCGGGGAGATCAAGTCGTGGACGTAAGTCGTTAGCACTGAACCACGTTAAATCTTGTGTGCTTTAATTTCTGCCGTTTCACTTTACTTGCTTTCATTTCGACTTATTTTTGAAAGGTTAAAAACATGCAACTCGTCCAATTCACCCCCCTCTTGGACGTTTAATCTGGGCCAACAATCTTAGCACGTCGTATCTCAGGAAATTCGAAATGGATATACATATCAGACGCGAACTTCAACACAGAGACGAAATAGAACTCCTTCTCCAAGATGGACTAGGAAGGTGAGGTTTATCCGATCCAACCTTCCCGAGATAGATGAGTTCGACCAACTTACCTCAACCAGCTCACCTCGACCAATTGCAAAACAACGCATGCCTACTGGGCAGCTAGTCACTCCGGGCAGAGGACCTCTTTTATAAATAAACATACAACCCTCATCATAAGGTACGTATAGTTTTCTACAAGAGTTAGTACTACATTCTTGAACAGGTGCTAACTTAGGTATCGGAGGGTCCTCGACCTGCACAACACCGGTGTTCTTTACGATAGCCTTATTTCTATATCTTCTTATCAAATCTAGCTAACATACCCTCGCTGAAACCAGAGAGTTCGTGCTTCCATGTCCTATCATCTTCTCCACGTATTCATCAACTTGGTGTTAGTCAGATTTTGCACCAACAGTGATCTTACAATATAATGTCATAATCTTCTTTGTAGGACAAAATGTTGTTGGTTCATTAAGGGTGTATGTAGTTGCTAATAGGGCGTTGGCACAAGTGGTCAATCCACGCACTATGCTTTAGAAGGTCGAGAGTTTGAGTTACGGCAGGTAGGAAGATTAACAAATACATGAGTGCAAGCTGAGTTTGAGTGCCATGTGCTGTAAGTCCATTCGGGAAGGAAGTATCGCCTGTAACCCTTGCTGAGAAATTTTCAAACCTGATGGACTGTGAGCATTTGGAAGGATCATTCTTGTTAGACCGTTGATGCAGGGATTAGTGGATTCCTAAAGGGCTTGACACCCCACAAGAGAAATACTGTACTTAAGGGCACGTTGTTTCACTTAAAAAAAAAAAAAAAAGGTGCTTGTGGTTTGTGATTTTTCAAATAAAGATACAATTCAAAAATAAAAATTCAAAATTTTTTTAACTTTTTATTGTTTTATAAGTTTTAAGCTTTTGAATACAGAAAATTGTATATATCCACGTCATGAAAGCAAGCATAGGGAAATTGTTTTGTTCTGCTTATAATATTATCATTATTTAGGTTCATTTCTTAAGAAAGTATATCAAATAACAAATGGATTCCAACCATGGCTGCCTGGCTGCTGTGGGGGACTTTTGAAGGTCCATCTTATCAATCCGTTGGTACCGGTGTTAACAGATTCATAGATTCTGTAAGAGCCTGATATTGAAGACACGTTGAGAGGACTGGAAGTGACGATTCCGTCCCTACATTAGAAATCAATTGAAACAAAACTATATATAAAATTTGAGAGTTTGAAGGAGTCACAATCACTCATTAGCAAGTATACAAAATAAATAAATAAATATCTATTTATTATACGAGCAATCATTTGAAAACTAAGAATTCAATTAAAGATTAGGCAGCTAGCATATTATAGACCCAAAAAAGCATTAGAAAATTGGGCCACATGATATACTCTGATGGCCCCGGAAAATAAAACATTGGTCAAGTTGCCATGCACATGCATCGTATAGTTTTGTAAATGATTATCTTTAAAATAATGAAGAAAATAGAATTAAAATACGATGACCAACTCAACAAATTACTTAAATACTAATTTCTTATTTCTTATTAAAGCTTGTATGTATGTATATATATATTTGTATGGTGTACTATTATTTAGTTTTTTATTTTATTGTTGTACTTTAATATTTCATAAGATTTACACAATATGGTACAATTAAAATGCCCTTCGTTTTGATTGAAGAAAAAAAACCCTTAAACAATTTTTTTTGGCATAAAAAGAAATAGGTTTTCATCAAAGATCATTACCAAAAGAATAGATAGTAAACTGTGAAGTTGGCTCATGAGATTATTAGTATATAGATTATTAGTATATTAAAAAGAACAGAAAAGAAAATAGAAGAATATTCCAGTTACCCGTTATCAACATGAATGTAGATTTACAAATTTACAAAGCTCCTGCTATTATGGGAGAGTGAAAGAATTGGTTTTCCTTGATTCTATTGATTCACCCATAAGTAATATATATACAATATTACAAATCAGAATATACATATTCTAAAAATAGAAGATTAGATATTCTAGTATAATCTATAATATGGCAATTATACCATATTGACCAAATCAGAATATACATATTCTAAAAATAGAAGATTAGATATTCTAGTATAATCTTAATACCCCCCTCAAGTTGGAGCATGGAGATCACAAATGCCCAACTTGCTAAGTAGATACAGAAACTTGCGCTTGCCAAGAGCCTTGGTGAAGATGTCGGCAAGCTGATCATCAGTAGACACATGAGACGTAGAAATAATATCGTCACGAATGGCATCACGCACATAATGACAATCAACTTCAATATGCTTGGTACGCTCATGGAAGACAGGATTTTGAGCAATGTAGAGTGCCGACTGACTATCACAGTATAAGCGCATGGCTGGCGAATGTGTGACACCCAAACTCACAAGCAGAGCTTTGAGCCATTTCAACTCTGAAGTGACGGCAGCCATGGAACGATACTCGGCTTCAGCAGAAGACCGGGACACCGTATGTTGTTTCTTGGTCTTCCAAGAAATCGGAGAAGATCCAAGAAACACTATCCAACCAGTAAGAGACCGTCTAGTCAAAGGACACGTAGCCCAATCTGAATCGCACCAACCTGTTAGAGATAACTCACAATCAGTGCGAAGAAGAATGCCTTGACCCGGACACCCTTTTAAGTAGCGAACCGTACAAAGCGCCGCATCCCAATGATCCTGACGAGGGTGGTGCATAAACTGAGCCAAGATATGAACTGTATAAACCAAGTCAGGACGGGTGGAGGTTAAGTAAATGAGACGACCCACAAGTCGTCTATACCTTTCAGGATCGGCGAGCAAAGGGCCTTTGGCGAGAGCCAATGTGTGATTCTGCTCCATGGGAAAGCCAACGGGACGAGACCCCAATAAGCCAGTTTCAGCAATAATATCAAGAGTGTATTTTCGTTGACACAAGAAGATGCCCTCTGAATTACGAGCAACCTCAATACCAAGAAAATACTTCAAGGCACCCAAATCTTTCATATGGAAACACTCGTGCAAATAGGCCTTGAAATGGTCAACAGCGGAAGCATCATTACCAGAAATAATGAGATCATCAACATACACAAGAACATTAAGTTGTACTGATCCCTGATGTAGAGTAAACAGAGAATAGTCTGAATAAGACTGAAGGAAACCATAAGTCTTCAAAGAAGCAGCTAACTTAGCATACCAGCACCGCGGAGCCTGTCGTAGACCATACAAAGACTTCTTGAGACGACACACTAAACCAGGAGTGCGAACGTTGAAGCCAGGAGGAAGTTTCATGTAAACTTCTTCATCAAGATCACCATGAAGAAACGCATTATGAACATCCATCTGATGCAAAACCCAATTCTTGACCGCTGCAACTGCTAAGAAGGCACGAACAGTGACCATTTTCGCAACTGGAGCAAAAGTTTCATTATAATCAACCCCCTCAACTTGATGATTGCCAAAAATAACCAGACGAGCCTTAAGACGCTCTACTTGCCCATCCGCATGATATTTGATTTTGTATACCCATTTAGAACCAAGAGCCTTTTTATGAGGAGGTAAAACTGCCATTTCCCAGGTGCCATTAGCTTCTAAAGCAGCAATTTCTTTCTGCATAGCATCGCGCCAACCTTCATCTTGCATAGCTTCTTTAAAAGAACGAGGCTCAATGCCTTCAGTGATCGCTGCAAGAAAAACACGGTGTCGTGGAGAAAACTTATTACAATTCACATAATGTGCTATAGGATAAGGAGTACCTGAGGAGCTAGTAGAAGACGATGAACACTCAGATGGACTCGAAGATTGTACAGTGTGGGTAACAAAGTCACGAAGAAGAACGGAGGGACGCTTATCCCGCAACCCGCGCCCTAAGTCATCGGTGGAGGCAGGAGGAGACAGAAGTGCAGGGGGCACATGAGGCGATGTGGGATTCAGCACAATGTCAGTCCCAATTGCAGGGGCTGCATGATCATCAACCAAAGAAGTCTCCAAGTCTTCCAAAAAATCAACATCAATCTCCGCATTAGAATCAGGTGGCGACGAGGAATAAACTGGCACTTGAGAAGTAGAAACAGTCTCGTAAGGAAATTCATTTTCATGAAACTTTACATCTCTGGAAACAAAGATGTCACCTGTCTGAAGGTCATATAATTTCCACCCTTTCTTCCCATGTGGATAACCAATAAAGACACACTTCCTACTTCGAGGAGCAAATTTATTACCTTTGGCCTTTTGATTATGGGCAAAAGCTAAACAACCAAAAACCTTAAGTTCATCAAACTCAGGTGCCTGGCCAAAGAGAATTTCAAAGGGAGTTGTATTGTGGAGCAAACCAGAAGGAGTTCTGTTAATGAGATACACTGCACCAAGCACACATTCTCCCCAAAAAGTAATAGGAAGATTGCCTTGAAACATCAAAGCACGATCCACATTAAGAATATGTTGATGTTTTCGTTCCACACGACCATTTTGTTGAGGAGTCCCAACACAAGAGGTTTGAAAAATAATGCCATGTGTATCAAAATAATCCAACATACATTTAAACTCCGTACCATTATCACTCCGTACTAATTTGACATGTGTTTCAAACTGGCGGGCAATCATAGCAAAAAATGAACAAAAAACTTGATAAACTTGTGTTTTTGAACGCAATAAATAAACCCATACAGCTCTTGAAAAATCATCCACCAAAGTCAAAAAATAATGTGCTCCACACGAAGAGGGTATCTTATTTGGGCCCCATAAATCACAATGAATAAGTTCAAAGATTCGACTAGCTTTACTATCACTAACAGGAAAACTATCACGTTTTTGCTTTGCTTGAGGACAAACTTCACATGCTTTATTCAATTTCTTTCTAGAAGTACTGGAAGAAATAGCCGGAACTAACTTGACGACTCTATCTGACGGATGCCCCAGACGACGATGCCACAACTCAAAATCTGAAATCTCTGGAACCGTTACCGCACACACTGTAGGAATCCGCCGAAAATAATAGAGTCCATCCTTACGTTCACCGGCTCCAATCAGACTCCCCGAGCGTAGGTCATGTATAGCACATAATGAATCAGTGAATTGTAAAAGACATTTAGAATCATCAATTAATTGTGACACCGAGATTAAGTTGCAATGTAACTGTGGTACAAATAAAACATGTTCAAGTATCAACCCATCAGTCAACAAAACGCGGCCAGCCTTAGTAGCAATGGCATGTGCGCCGTTAGGTAACCCAACTGAACATTGCGAAATATGATGAGTGTCCGTCAAACATGATTCAGTGCCAGTAACATGGTGAGAAGCACCAGTATCAATAATCCAGGAAAAAGAAGAGAACTCACCCATCATCTGATCATGCTGGCTATTATTTATCATATTCAATAAAATTTGAACCTGCTCCGGTTTTAAGTCAGGCAAAGAAATGCCAGAGGACCCATGAGAGGAGGCCACTGAATCGGTCCCCCCACCAGCCACAACATTTGCAGCGACGACCGTGGCGGCCACGGCTTTGGGCCGACCACGAGGAGCAGTCGGAGGAGCCGCAGGAGGTGGTTGTGCATTGGGTCGTGCACTGCCTTGGACTCCACGGTTCCGATCTTCCCACCAATCCGGATATCCATGCGTTTTGAAACAAGTATTGTCATCATGACCCGATCGCTTACAAACAGAACAATACAATTTTGATTTATCGGGACGGGTAACACGAGCCTTGGGTCGTGCAGTTTGTAGAGCAAACGCATGGATTTCCTCCTTGTCCGCTCTATCTCGAGCAATACCCCGAGACTTTTCTTCCTGAAGACATGCTTGATACACACGATCGAGATCAGGTGAAGGAGAAGTGGACAACAAATTAGAACGTACCGTTGCATATAACTCATCGTTAATGCCAATGAGAAATTGATGGAGTTTCTCCTCCTCCCGATGCGCAGCAAATCGACCAGCAACATCACAAGTACAATTAACACAGGCACACGCATGCAGAGGCTTGAGACGATCCAATTCATCATACAATCCCATCAAACGGGTATAATAATCATCAATAGACATATTCGAAGTTTGCTTACAGTTGGTAATATCGGCCCTCAATTGTTGAAGGCGAGGACCATTGGCCACGCAAAACCGCTTCTCAAGATAATCCCAAAGTCGTTTGGCTTCATCATGAAAAGGAATGGAGGCCGCCAATTTTGGATCAAGAGTCTGTGTGATCCAGGAGACAAGCATAGAATTGACAGTGTCCCAATCGAGTTGTTTCTTCTTCTCCGTCGGTTTGGTGAATGTCCCATCAACAAACACAAACTTTCGGCGAGCTTTCAAAGACAACTTAATTGCACATGCCCATGCAATATAATTGTCATTAGAAAGGATCACGTGGGTGATCATATTCCCGGGTTGATCTCCAGACCCAAGATAATAAGGAGAATGGGGATCTATTTTCCCATCGTCGGCCATGATGATGATGGCTGAAGAAATCGTAGAAAAAAAATGGGTAAGAGCTTGCTAGGCTGCTAGGTCTCTGATACCATGAAAGAATTGGTTTTCCTTGATTCTATTGATTCACCCATAGGTAATATATATACAATATTACAAATCAGAATATACATATTCTAAAAATAGAAGATTAGATATTCTAGTATAATCTTAATAGAGAGTCTTTAACTTTCAGTAGAGGCTGGTTTTTTTGTTTTTTTTTTTTTTTTTCATGAGGTGTCTCCATACCCGAAGGGTATGGGACTAACCTGTTTGAAGCATAGCAAAATGGTACACTTAGGGGTGTAAGCAACTTGACCGACCCGACCCAACCCGACCATTTCGGGTCAAGTTGGTCAGGTTAATTTTTGAGCAACCCGACCAAGCCCGACCCGACGTCTTAAAATTTATATATATATATATATATGAGTTCATCCTCATTCTCATAAGTCAAGTTTAAGAGTAGTTTTACTTGTACATATATGAGTTCTCCTAAAAAAAAAAAAAGAAATCTCATCTTTTAAAGCTTAAATAGTAATTTAATAAATTGAATATATGATAATCCAACATATTTTATTACTAATATAAGCTTAAATAGTAGTTATTAAAATTTAAAAAAATTAAACTATTTAATGAGGGCCAACACGACCAACCCGACCCGACCTCATCGGGTCAAGTGGGTTAAAGGCAAAAATCTGACCCAACTCGATTTTACCCCTAGGTACACCTCTTTCAGCCCGCCTTCAAGAATCGAACTCTAAAACTTCTATATAAGTATTGATTCCCACTTTTATCGTTGGTTGAAGAAGTTGTTTTCAATCCACTCATACAGGAAATACAAAGAAAGAAAAGAACCCATTATGTAATTAAAAGAGAGAGAATAACAAGGACACTAAAAATTCTAATAGATTTTTTTCTTTTTCTTTCTTTAGGAAAACTTACAGCTTCTTATCAGTTGCAAGCTTGAGAAGCCCCCAATCCCAATAATAATTCAAGAAAGAGACAGTCCACAATCTCTTGTGCATTCACATACAAAAGAGTAAAGCGCATGCTGGGACCCTTGTTCCAATACCCACTAAGGAACTTAGCAGAAAAGCTGCCACTACCAAGAAGAGGTACATCAATGAATGAATAAGCACTCATCTTGCCACACTCCAAAAGGTAAGTGGGATTGCATTTCAACTTCAAGTTGAATTGAAATCGACCTTCTTGACCTTTTTTTTTATATACTTTTTGATCTCAGATGCATAGTATATTTTAGTTTTCAAATCACGTACCTCACGCAACTTAGTATAAGTAAATTTAGTTATTCAGAAAGGTGGGCCGCTCTATATGAACCAAAAGCCAATAGAATAGAGGTAATGTGACCAGTTTGAACCTTTCAACTAACAGATGGATCAAGATATTGACTTATTGTGCATGAGAAATTTAAAGATAGTCTCTATATCATTCCCAACACTCTTTTAAACAGCTTAGCTTAAGAAACATTGACATCATGTGGTAAAGCAAGCAAATTTTTCAGAACAACCATGAACTGTATGTGAAAGAATCAATACAATTAAGAAGCACAGTACTCTGTTATATATGCCCAACATCAGGAAGAACATTTCATTCTAAAACAAAATCTTATTCCTTTTCATTGATAAAGGGTTTCTCATTTCTGCAAGGAAAATTTACAATATATAGAAGATAATGTAACTAGTATACAATTCAAAGAAGGATTCAATTAATAAAACTCTCACTTCGGGAAGGCGAAAATTTATAAATTTCCTGACCTAGCTGACTTATCTTGTCAAGCAGCATTCTCTGTTCCATCTCAATCTGTAACATATATTCTTCCTGTACATCTTGGAGGCTCTCCACCTCATTCAGAGCCAGTGACAGACTTTCAGGATCCCCATCATCAAGTAAGGAATGGCACTTACTCATGATTTGCCGCATCTGTGATTCACAGAATAAAGAGAACATTATTAAGATCATGGTTCAAAATCTTGATTTTGGAGAAAATTTATTGGTTAAACATGAACTCGATCTATGCTAGCGTCAAGGTTGCACTATTATTGATTACCTGAATAAAGGAAGATGGTGTCATGTTGGAAGTCAACATTAAAAAAATATCAAATCGAAAAGATAAATATCGAAATATATAGAAAATATTGTCAACCCACTTAGCATTTCCCAAGAAGCAACATACTGTAAATAATATAAGTCAATAATCAAAAACTCATCTACTGATCATCAACATGCTTTAGAATTATATGATCACATAGAGAATGTTTTTAGAACGTACAAGATGTGCAATTTCTAATGTTACCTGACTAGAAATTTGATTGGCTTTACTTAAGGGCGACATATCAGAATCCAAACTGGATTTCTTTTGTAGCTCTGGAACTTTTCTTGTTATTTGTATGTGTATCTCTCCCTTTTTCACTCCTTGTAGAGGTATCCATTTGTCAGCCATCTCATTTGGAGGTAAGCCCTGATATTCAACTATGCACTGGCCTATACTTGATGTGGGCAATAGAGCATTGTGATCCTTCACATGTAAAAGCAAGGGACTACCATCATCAGGAAAATCTAAGGTCTGGTTCCATTGAGGATTCAGGGTCTTATACATGACCTGCACGCACGTCATTCCATGTGAATGAAAAATAACAGAACCCTAGAGAAATAATAATTGCGCTATTAAAAATGATAACTAAGTCATAACTATCTAATTAATTAAAAACAGAGAAAACACCAGAATATATCTCTAATGTCTCTTGCAAAACTAGTAGCGGCATCAGTTAAAACCATTGCTGGAAAAAGGATAAGAAATTGAAAGAGGGAAACCAATGCAGGTAGCAAGCAAACATGCACAATGATCGAATCATTACCGTGCTAGTGAAATTATCTGAAAGAGGATCAATCTCAAGGCAAATTTATGATAAATTACTAAAAAATGTGGTACACATGATGACTTAAATGCATCTAAAAAGAATATGAAGATAAATATAAAAATCTGCTTGTTTTTTTTTTCTAACCTTTGTTCTTTTCTTGATGTTTCCATATTGTACCCTGACATAGGGATCACTTGTTCCTCTCAAGTCAGCAGCAACAAGATCTCTGGCCGCAACAAGAGAAACTTCAATCCAACCACTTCCAAATCCTCCACTTCCATTCTGCATAGATTTGATTGGATAAGCATGGCATGAAACTCGGAGTCCCCAGATTAAGGGGACAAAAAATGTCAGAATAAACAAGAACAAACATCATAAAGAAGCATGTAAATAAAGGTAACAACCAATGGACAGTGCAAAGTTCTATTTAGAGAATATATCAAGTATTGTTGATATAAGTTTTAAGTGAACAGGTTGACTTCAATGCATACCCTTGATCCTTCAATAGAATCAATCTTCACTGCCTCTATTTGAAGCCTCAGTTCTCCAGTATTCACTTTTTCAAGAGGTACCCAGATATCTCTCAATGAACCTTCAACTAGACCTTCCATATTCACTCTTGCACTTCCTATTTGGTCATCCACAAAAGTTTCTTGACAAAAACATTTTATTTTAAGATATTCGCCACCGTCTATCTCATCAAATTCAAACTTCTGATTCCACAGAGGGTTTAGCACATGAGAGATTGTCCTTGTTCTGTACAGATCCTGAAAATATTTCAAGCATTGTCAATTGTCAAACCCAGCACATCTCGGTAAACATTATTCCAAATATTATGCACAAAAAAAAAAAAAGAACTGACATGAGAAGCTGAAGGATGTGAGAGGAGAGAATACAGACCTTTCCGTACTGTAGCTTTATATATGGATCACACTTTCCAAACTTATCTTTCACAGCCAGATCTCTCCCTTCCATAACAGTTATCTTGAGCCTCCTTCCAGTCCTTCGTTGTAGGTGTGATGAGCCATTTATTGCTTGTTGAGGAGCAGTGTTGTAAGAGTTGTTCACACTACTTGAACCATCAGACAATTGCCATTCTCTCAAGACAAGTCTGACAGTTAACTGTAAAATTTTGAAAAGAGATATAAATGTCAAAGTTGCTACAGTTTTTGCCATTACCCAAAAACTACAGATAGTCAATTGTCACAAAACATATACCACGAACATTCTACTTACAAAATGTGAAGTGTTAATGCTAAGAGACATTTTAATTTTTGCATTTCTTAACATGAGAATTGGAAAATAAAGTTGTGGTGACAAACAAATATATGAAGGCTCCTATTGAAAGAAGCAATGAAGTCTTCTACATAATATACTTCCTTCTTAGCAATAATATTATACTTGTCTTCCATTTGAACATGCTTCAGTTCAATGTTCATAGAAGGTCCAAACTAAGCCCCTTAAGCATGAAATGAAAATTCCACAACATTCTCTAAAGTTCTATTGCACTTCAATTATTTTTTACTCAACTTACAAATTTATTATAAGGAAAAATACAACCATTCTCTGAAGTACCGTCAGAATTTTTATAATTTTTGTCAAATAAAACATAGAAAAAAAAATATTGGAATTTTCTTTTTTTTTGAAATAACTGTCAAAAGAAATGATGCCAACTTCATTCTGATCAACACAAGAAACCTAAAATAGTAAATATCTAATACAATAAATCTAGGGAAACATGAGTAAAAACTCAAGGGGAAACTCAATTTCCCCCAACCCGCGTAATACATGGGCACCCATGTGATTGGGCTGCTCAGGGGGAATTGAGTTTCCGTCCAAGTTTTCACCTATGTTTCCCTAGCATGGCCCTATCTGAGAATGAAGCTCAATCTCAAGCAAGTGAGTAGAAACTAAAGAATCCTTCAAGGATAATAGGGAAAAAAGTATAAAGATTTCAATATTGACTTAAAAAAATTAACATGACACAATTAAAACTAAATGGGGTGTCAAGTAGACAAGCCTTTTTAGCAATAGTTCTATAATCTTAAAAGTTATGCAATGAAAAATCAAATGCTAGGCAATTTCTTTCTCGATACATTCCGTCAAATGGAAAAAATAGACATCTCAAACACATCCATTTATGTATTTTTAGCAGCCATAGTGCTACTCCACAGTCCAAATAGCATAACTAGTTTTATGCAACACCGAGAGAAAAAAAGAAATAGCAAAACAATTAAATAATTAAATTCCTTCTAAAATATGAAATTAAACAATTAAATCCTACTAAAACAAACAACTACTCTCCTAATCAAGATAATTACTTCAAATACTAAAAATATAATAAATATTATTTTACTTGTTTGCTTTTCTTTTTACATTTGCATTCCACATTGCAAATTTATCTCGCCAATTCCACCCTTCTTTATTATATTATATTTCATTCTTTCGCCAACTAGTGGTTGTTCGAAGCAATAATACCTCTACACATCAATTTACAAAAAATATTTACACTACTGGAAATAACAAAATTTTGAACCATGATCTCATAACAGTTGTTTCAAGGGTTTACATAAATGAGTGCTTACTTCCACAAAACAATAAATCTTTTTGCTGCCTATCCAGTCAACCGTAATGATGTTCGTATAGAACAGTGTTTGTCGCATCCAAAACTCAAAAACCGAGCACTCATGATCATCGTAAGATACTAATAGGAAGAGCTTATCTTGGATATGTGTACGAATGTGTATGTATGTAAGACTCATTTACTACAATGTATTCAAAAAGTTGATATGGTCTTAATGAAATCATAAGTAAGTGTTATATTTACAAGTGTCTCAACTATTTATTGATCTTCAATCATGCCATTTGAAGAGGGGGGAATACAATTAAGTAATCTGCAAAATATCTTTAACCAATAAAATTTTCCTTTTCTTTTCACACACATACACCTATAAAAAAAACATTATTTTGTAAATGAAAATAAATATATATTCATGTATATAAGTCAACAGACTGTACCTCTCCCAAATTGAATCCCTCAAATGGAAGGGTCATCTCAACTTCTTGCCCAACATTCCCCGCACGCTTAGCTAGTGCACTAGATTGAGGTCCCACTGCCCAAAATATCGTGGAATCATCTGCAACATATTTCACCTGTGAAAAGCAGCCAATGATAATGATTAAGTGCTGAAGGATATTAAACTCAATAACAAAACATTTTTCCCAACTAGTACTTCCGTTACACATCCTAGCCATATCATGGTCAATAAATCAAAATAAATAAGCATCTGATGGTACCTTTATCTCACAACTAGTTATGTAATTATGCTTCACATTGTTTGAAACCCATTCATAAAGATGAAATTTAACAATTCCATTATCTTCATGCAAAATCATGTTGAAAGGTGCGTCCCATCTAGGGCTTGAACCTGGACTTGCATTAGTTCTCCTTGTTAATTGCCCAAGCTCAACTTCAACGAAGGTTTGCAAAACTCCTTCACTTTCGTTCTCTTCTGAGGTACCATTGCTACTCTGCATCCTTCCAGAAGTGCAGTATTTCAAGCTATAATTGACCAGGTGTCTCGCTGAAACAACATTTACTGAAAGTACACCTCCAAAGACCTGTTTCCTTAAATTTACTGGTGGCAAAGGGTAACAGCGACGCCGAGGCTCAACCATTGTCTTAACTAAAGTATCAGTGAAAAGCTTAACCTGCATGAGAAAGAGAGCCCCTTTAATTGAATATCACAGCATATGGCTGTTCTTTCTTTTCTTCCACTTTTTCATCTTTTTTTTTCCCATCTGCATATCTAAATAAAGTTACTAAAACATATGGTGTACAAAAAAGCTTCATGTAAGTGTTGATAATCTCGATATCCCTACTGAGAGATGAGAAGTAGAGATACGCACCAACCAAGATGAAACACCAGGAAGCTCTGTAGCTGGGAGTGCTTGGCTTCCACCACTTCCAAACACGACACTGATTCTCACCTCAGGAGTTGATTCAAATGAATATAAAACAGCTTGTCCATCCAGAATTGGCATTAAGAGTAGCTGGATAACATTGTAAATTGGAGTAAGACAGTGAAAGAGACAAATACTTAGGGGGTATATTGCCAAAGAAACATACTGAGACAGAGAGATCAAGATTAATACAAGACTACGCACACTCAAGTGTGAAATGTCAGAAGGTAACAAAGAGATAGATGTCCATGTATTAGAAAGGACTTGATAAAAAGACCACTGATGATGTAAAAAAAGGAATGCCTGTACAACCTTCAAGTGAAGAAGATAGCACCAAAAATTCATCATCAAAGGACACTTGATGAAGGAATAACTTGTAGAGAAGATGGAATACTCCTCGTATGGCCCAAAAGTGCTAAAACTTGATGTATACATTGTCAATAATAATTTTATGTTAATGACAAAAATTCATTACAAACGTATTTAACTTGCAGGCTTTCCACTTTATATTAATGGAAAAATATCCAACTCACACACTCTTCTACAAAATCATCTTGGACAAATGTACCATTTGCATCAAGACCACTATCAAGCATATGCTGCATTATTCTCATGCAGTCCATGACATTCCTCTCGAAAATAGTGTCAAAAATGGAGAAAATAGCCCCCAAAGATGGTTAAATTTCAATCCCCAATATAAAAATTATTTTAAAAAAAGGTCTTTGTCTTGTCACTTACTAGTAAGTGTCAAACATGAGATAAGACAGCATTGACTTAATATATCTAAAAATCTTTGCAACTCGACATAGGTAACACACAAGGTTTTGTGCTTCAACTTAGTGTTGTCAAGGCGTCACGACGAGGCCTAGGCAAGGTCTAAGCCATAAAAGAAATACTTTTTATAGCCCCCTAAATATATAAATAAATAGTTTTAAACAAAGTATATAATTTCATACATCTTCCACAATATAAGAGTCAAATCTTGAGTAACAAAAGATTTATTATATTTAGTACTCTTCAATTTTGTGTCCACAAAATAAAGACCAGAAAAAAACATATTTAAAAATAAGACAAGTTGACATATAGTGAAAGTATAGTGATTTATAATTGCATATATATAACAAAAATAAAACAGAAAAAAAAATTAGAAAATTGGAAAAAGAAAAAGATAGCTTGCATAATGAAAATACAAGAATAACTCTAGAATTAAAATTTATACCAATGTTTAAGCTATATAATGACATATGTAACAATATAAAAAACAATGAACCTTATGCTTTACATATTTACAATAACCCCCTTAAACTTCTAAAAAATTTTCAAAGAGCCCCACTACCTGGCCTAAGCAATTTACTTGCAAATGTCCTAGGCGATGGACTAGACGTTACCTAGGCGTGGCCTTAAAACCACTGCCTCAACTGCATTTACTGATGGTATAGCTAGCTCATACAATTTTCGATACTTTTACAAGCATGAATATGACTTAGCCATAACATTCTGCAACCCCTTACCTCTATCCATCAATATACTCCAACTTCATTACTTGACTGAAAAAAATTCGTGCAAATTTAGACTAATAGATAATTTGTAGATCAAACTTAACAATAGTAATTTTGAGAGTTGTGCCCGTCAATAGCATATTCTCTATGATTTTGGTTTGGGAATAGTACCATCAACATACTCCAACTTCTTTTCTTCACTTAAAAATAATTGTGCTATTTAGACTATTATTCATAGATCAACCTTAACACTAGTGTTTGGGAGTTGTGCCCATCAATAGTAGCATTGCCACTAGAAAACATAACTCAACTATTAACTTTAGCCATACTGGACAAAACTGGCTCCAAAAGCGAAGGCCCCATTTGGTTTGTGATTCAAATACAGAACTTCATATCCAAAAAGAAAGAGCAGATTGAAAACAAAGATTAAGTGTTTGGTTGACTTAAAAACATTAAAAAGGAAAAAAAGAAGAAAGGAAACTACTTAGAAAATAGGTTGTTTCTCAAAAATGATAAAATGTTGTTTTCTAAATTTTACTTTTCAAGTTGCATCAGGTAGCTAACAGCCAGTATAAAACTTTGTTAGATCAAATATGAACATGAATACTAATCAAACTACGCAAAGGGTAGGAAGTCCTTGAATGCCGACTTAGCCCTCAATAGAGTGGAGTGGATTAGTGGAGCAAGTGGATTCATGTAGCCAACCCCATGTAGTTGAGAAAAGGCTTAGTTGAGTTGTAGTTGTAGTAAGTTGCATCCTAATTTTGAATCACAAACCAAATGCAGCCTAAGAATACCCATTGAAAACTAACACATGATCTACCATTGCATACAAATCAATCCAATACAATGGAATTAAATCACAAAGACTTAGTTAGGTTCACAAACAGTGATGACACAGTCCAAAAATAAAGTAATAGCATGTAGGAACAGCAAACATAAAGTGGTGGATTGTTCATAACATCTGCATCTCTCTATAACTGCAAAATTAGAATACAAATCTTCCTCGCCAGCAACCTTACTATGGTTTCCAAGAATTGCAAAATTAGAAGAATGGGTCTTGTTCCAATGGTAGGGTTGCTTCATTGCAACCTGAAGATCACACAGGTCCAAATCCAAAAATAGCTTCTTTGCCAATTCGGGAGTAAGGTTGAGTACATTTATCTTTCCCCAAACTTTACAATGCCTAAAGCCTTATACACTAGGTACATCCTTTTGTTTAATAACTGAAAAACTGAGTTTTTTGTATTCAAATTAATTAGATAAAAAAGGCTATAAAATCATCTGGATGACCTCAAGAAGTGAAAACTTTAGGTATGCAGGCTCAATTATTCATTGGGATGAAGAAGTAAGAGATGATGTTAATCATGGAATTAAAGCAAGTTAGATTAAGAGGAGAAGTGTTTTTGGAATACCATACGATCGATGAATCCCATTAAAGTTTAAAATAAAATAAAATTATAAGATTGTTGTTAGACCAATTATGCTTTATGGAATAGAATGTTGGCCAATAATAAAACAAGAGTTAATAAATTAAGTGAAATGAAATTGAAAATGGCAAGATGTGCATGTGTTAAAATTATTAGAAGGTAAAATTAGAAATAAACACATTCAGAAAAAGGTAGGAGTTGTCTCAATTGCAGATAAAAAGAATCATTTAAGATGGTTTCAAACTTTTGACACATACAATGAAGACAATTAGTTGCGCTAGGTAAAACAAGTAATTGTATTATATATTAATAATTAATAGTAACAATAGAGGAAGACCTGAACCAACATGGATAGAGATAACTAATAAAAATATAGTCACTTATAATGTAAATGTAAATTTAAACCATTGATACAATACAGTGGAGGAAGTGGATTAATGTAGCCAACCCCATATAGTTGGGAAATGGCTTGGTTGAGTTGAATTAATAGAAAGAATCTATCATGCCATGTGCAATCTACTTCTTGCATCGCACTACCTATCATACAACCTATTAACACTGGCCATATGAATGCGAACATCAACACCTAATCATCTCTCGTTTTGGCTCTATAGTTTATTCTCCTTACTTTGGTACCAAGTTGGTGGTATATAAGCTAGTTCTAGGTTCTATTGAGAAAAGAAAAGAGGAGAATAAGAAAATAACGAAACAAGAAATGTGGAATACGTGTTAGTATTTCACATGGCCCCTTCAATGTGTCTTGTTTATGAAATATGTTTAGGATGGAATTTTACCCACATATCTATCATAAATACAATTAGTTTCCTCCAACATCACATGTAACCCACAAACATAACAAAGGAAACATATTTCCCACTATTGCAAGGTGTGGGAAGGTCAGATGTGCGCAGCCTTATCCCTACATTATGGAGAGAATGTTTCTAGATTTGAGAGAGAATGTTTCGCGATTTGAACTTCTGAGCTCTCAGCACAACACCATCCAAAGATTCGTTGGCCTTAGAGGCATTGGGTCTCACCACCCAAATGGAAGCAAGCTCAAGTTCAACCCGCCTAGTTTGTAAAACTCACAAAATCCATGCAAACCCAATGGGAAAAATGAAAAAAATTAAAGGGTGGAGAAAACAGGTGTCATGTTGCTATAGAAAACATGCTACATCACATAATAGAGGACAAGAGTCTAACGACGCTCCTTGGGTTGACAAGTGGACGCCTATCACTACCAGCAAGTGAGTTGTGCCACAAAGTCATCTTTGTATAAGATTTTGATTTGGAAAAGACACTAAATTTAATACAATTGCTCATGCAAGATTAAGCACATCTCAAGACAAACACACATTTGATCTCAAAAATTGTGCCCAGGGCTTATTACACAAAGAAAAAAGAGAAGAATAAACTTGGAGAAAAACTTAACAATTATCACAATATGAAGATCAAATCAAAACCACTATTGTATATGTTCCATGATAAGATATTTGATTTAAAATTTGGAATTTTGAAAAAGAAACCACTATTGTATATGTTCCATGATAAGATATTTGATTTAAAATTTGGAATTTTGAAAAAGAAAAGAAAATGAAGAAGCTAGTTTACATACATCTCCCTTAATGTGCAAGCTATTGATAACGATCCGAGCCGTTCCACGTAGTGGCTTAGCTAACTTGGCAAGCAACATAATGTTCATGTCATTTGGGTCCCATTCAAAGCCCATATGCATAATTCTCTGTCAACACGAACAAAATGAAGAATGTTGATGAAATCAAGAAGGTAGAAGATTCTTAAAAACATTATACAGCAATATAATATTGATGTCCTTTGTGTCCCACTCAAAGCACATGTGCATGATCCTCTATCAACAGGGACAAAACAAGGATTTCTAAGGAAGTCAAGATGGTAGAAGATTCTTGATAATAATTTATTATCTAGAATATCAATTGTATTAAAAGGTGCTCAAACCGAAGAGCGGGCTTTGTGCAATGGTTGAGGCTGCTCCATTATGACCTAGAAGTCACAGGTTTAAACCCGAAAATAGCCTCTCCATGTGGAGGTAAGGTTGCGCACATTGTTCCTTCCCTAGACCCTGTAATGACGAGAGCCTTATGCGCTGGATATGCCCATTTATATTAAAAGGTGCTCAAACCCATTATTTTAAATCATTTAAAAACTCAATACTATTGTGATTCTTTACTTCCACTCAAATCTCAAAAGTAGACAAAATTATTCATAAGTAAAACAGAAACCAAACCTGGTCACCTGTAGTTGTCCAGCGTGTTCCATGCAACCCCAAGGTTGGCGGGCATGAACCAAGTGAGAATTCTTGTAACTTGATACTTTCCTACAACAGAAAAAGCCCTCTCAATACAAATTTCCCATAGGAATGATCCTTGACACACAAATATTTGTTGAAAACAAATATATACAAGAAAGAACTTACAATCAGCCTTGGTTTTCTGTGTTTTAAGCGTCTCTGCATCAAAATTTGTTTTCACCATCAGAAGATATAATAATTTGGAAACATATTTTGGAGTTCATCAGAAACAGAATTCTGTTTGGATTTTCAATAATAACAGAAGCTGGTACGCAAGTATTTATAACCTAGTTAGATCATTAAACAAGCAAAGATTTCAAAGCTACACGAAAAAGAACATCAACACCTGAGATTATTTTATCGAATATGATAAAGAACAAAGCTAAACTATTTATTCCCATACTTAGGCAATCAAACACTGAGGAGCTATCCAATGATCCCCTGCATCTGGGACAAGATTTTGTTGTTGATGTAGTCATACACTACAAACCACAAGCACTTCAACAAAGTAAGTAATCAATACAAGTTTGGCATCAGCTATCGCATGGCTATTATATTGAATGATATAATGCGAAGAATTAGGCAAACCATCTGGTGCTCAAACGTAAACTACATTCCAAACACTTTTGATAAGTTCCACATCGAAAAACACTTATAGAATGTGACATAAATTCTGTCAACTTTTGTTTCAAAATTTCAAATGCCAATTATCATCCTGATGATTTCTTTCTAGAGAAAGTAAATACTAGAAAATTCTACCATTTCTTATGTAACAAAAGCTGATATCGGTAAGACTTGATCTGAGTACTAGTTCAAGTCCAATTCCATTCAGTGAGGACGACAGTAGAAGTCACCAGATCTCTTAGCAAAGCTTGTTTATATCAGTGGAGTTGCAGATGTGAGGAGCTTTGGCATACTATTTATTTTTCTTTTTCTTTTTTTCAAAGGGGAACAGTTGTCATCAGCATGAAGAGGAAGCGAGGATGGTTTGAGTTTTGGGCAACCAATCTCATAATCGTTGGGCAGAGTTGTTGCTATCTAGGGTCTAGTTACTTCTTGCACTTTGGCAATGTCTCTCTCGTCCTACTTGTTCAATTTCTAGTCCTTTTTATAAATTTAAAGGTATGACAAATAAATTAAAAAAAAAAAGAGTCAAAATGGAAATTAATTTACAAATATCTCATCCTTCATACTTCCATAAAAAGAGAATGAACAAATTTGTTGCAATGGTCAGAAATGTTGCAATAAACTTTGGAAAAAAAATGTTGAATTCTTGTACTATGCATCCATGTAGCACTAGGCAATAATGGTGCTAAAATAGGAGAGTTCAAAAGTACGTTAGTCCTTTCCCAGCATCAAGACTTTAATTATCAAATTTATTCCCAGATTAGGGTGCGGTGCGATGAAAATGATTATCATGAATGATAACTGCAAAGAATTTATTTGATAATGTCTTCTAAGATTCATTCAAGAAATAGATTCACCAAAATTATCATTGAAAGACAAAATCCTTGTCAACATCTAGCAGTGCTAAAGGTAGTTGAGTGGAGCCGGTGCTTGATTGCAGTACTAGGTGGTGGTAATAGGGAGATAGAGAGCAGTGCTAGGGTCTTAGTGGGTGGTATTAGTCATTGTAGTGGCATGGTAATATTGGTGTTGTTGAACTATGGGTCTTTGGTTGGTTCACGGTGTGTACATTAAAATCAAATATTTAAATAGGAAAGATAAAGTAAGTGGAACTACATTACTAGAAACTAATTTTTGACGTTCCATATTTCTCAATCCTAAGGCCACTTCATTTATTTTACCTTTGTAAATAACCAATTCCAAATCCAGATAGAGGAGAGTTCAGAGTTGCGCTAAGTAAAGTAGCTTACAACCAACATAAAACGATGCCAAATCATTTATGTACATGAATCATAACCAAACAAAGTGAAAGATCAAAAGATAAAATAAGAAATGAATACATATGGGAGACGTTTGTAGTAATCGCGACAAAATATAAAATAAGAAAGAACCAATTAAGGTGTTTGGACAAATACAACAAATACCATTAGATAAGCTACACACAGTGATGTAGTAACTGTTAATGGTAACAATAAAAGAATAAAAGACCTAAAATATGGATAGAGATAATTAAAAAAGATACAAACACTTGGAATTCTTGGTTCTCCTTTCCCATTAACTATAAAATAGCATTCCAATCAAAATGACACAAGAGGAAACATTTATTTCCAAATGAAAATTGTACGATTTATGAATTACCTTTTGAGGGTCAAAGAGAAATACTACAAAAATTCGAGCAGTAAACCTTTAAGTCCAAATCTAAAATTGATCTTTCATTCACAATTTCATTGCATAGACCAACAAATACTACGTAAAGACATTCAGAGAGACTCCTTGAGCCTTTATCAAATGGCCCATACTATGCAAGACATCTCATTCACATGGAAAGGAGAGACTTGAGACCTGAGGGTCCCTCAAACATATATCTTTTTTTTAATGAATTCATACTTTTCCTTATGACTAATATGTCTCTTTCATTCTAAGATGATCTTTTTGTGAAGAACTAGTGAGCAGTGATAGCATGAGGTATATAACCTTAGTTACCCTCTAGCATCAAGGCAGCTTATGGCTTATTTACTCAATGCTCATCTTTGCCAAAAACTAAGAAGTAAACTATTTTTCCAAAAAAAAAAAAAAGGAAAAGAAATTTGACAAAGTTGAGAAAAAATGAAAATGAAATGGACGAAAAGGTTAGTGTACAAGAGTCAATCAATTAAGAAATTTTCCAAAAAAAAAAAAGAAGGTTGTGGCAAAATTCTTTACATGATTAAGCAATTCTATAAAAAATGATGATCATGGGAAACATTAAAAAAAAAAACCCTAGAATATCTTTCACATTCTACCTTTTATTTGGACAAAAAACCTAGTCATTATAATCTATATAATCAATGGGAAACAAATCAAAGATACTGATAAGTGACACTAGGCATCAACAAATACGACACTCAACAAAATTTCAAAGATAAAAGCCAAGAAAAGAGATTATGTTTTAATTAATCTTCAAATACAAATTAAGGGATTTGTATTTAACTTTAAGGTAACTCCACTGTGCTAAGCATATATGCATGCCTTTAATAAACAGCCAGTCCCTAGCTTGGATAAAGGAGGGGGATTGCATTAGGTTGACAACAATCAGCACAAAACTTTGTTAGACCAACTATGACACAAATCTACTCAATCAAACTATTGGAAGGGCTAAGGTGTATATATACTTAGCCTTGACAGAGCAAAATGAAGGAAGTGGATTCATGTAGTCAATCCCATGTAATTGGAAAAAGGCTTTATTGAGTTGAGTATTTGACTTTAAATTCACTTGATATCTTAACTTTCTAACAATACCTAAACAAATATTACTATAAAGTTTAACTGCTTTCACAAAAAATTCAAAAGTCTAGAAAACTTCACCACAGTAGTAGTTTCGAGCTCTTTTATGTTTTTGAGGTCCATTCTATTTAATTCACAACTTCTTCAATAAGTAAGAGCTTATGCCAAGCAACAAGCTATTGCAACCACCTCGAACTAAACTAAGAGAAGCCTAAGTTTGATAAAACCACCAAGAGCAAAGGAGGCATCCAATAGCAATACAAGAACCTACTAACCCAAGAAATAAGGGAAAACAACAAGAAAAAGAAAAGAAAACAGCAACTATCAACAAGAAAATAGAAGAAAGCTAATTAGCACTCTCATTTAGTCAAAAAATTTAGGGAGTAGACACATCCCAAAACAAAGCCAAGAAACAAAAAAAAAATGTCACCTCAACAATAGACGAGAATTTTTTTGAAAGGTTTGGACTAAAGAACTTAGGCCAAACTTCCATCACAAGCTTGTTCAGCCACTCGCACTGCTCCAATGGAGTTATAGGCTATAAACAAAAAGAAACAACATAGAATAACCAATAAATCACATCTCGCCTAACAAAATTTGAAGAAAAGAAATCATATCTCCACACATAACACATTAACAATCAAAAAGAAAAATACCGAGTTTTTCAAGATAACTTGCTTCCATCTTTTGTTCAGATCTTCCACAAGAAGTTGTTGTTGAAACTTTCCATACTGAAAAATGGACTTTGTTAATGAGTATATATGCATCTTGCGAGCAATATTAAGATAAATCTTTTAACATGTGCCCAACATGAGCTACTAATGTACAAGACCAGATGTAGCATCTTTCTTGTCAAACACCCATCCTCTTATTCTTCTTATGGTGACACTTTATTAAATTATAAAAAAGCTTTTAAATGGATTTATAGAATGCCAGCATGTTTTGGGTATGCAATACAAATATTACATCGTGAAGGATGTTTATTGTAACTGATCCTTCTCAAGTGCCCTTGCTATTGCCTGAATAACCAATTTGAATATTACAGAAAGTTGTCAACACCAACAAGGCTATCTGCCTAAATTGTTATTGCTTGCTCCCAAGATAAAAAAGGAGGCTCCCACTATTGTGGAGTCTGAGGAAGGGACGATATCCACAGCCTTACCTCCATACTGCTTGTTCCCAAGATATGTATTGATATTCAATTGACCAACAAATAAACGATGTACACCTCGTTGTTAGAAAAGATATTCAACATGGGTGGCTGTTGTGTTGACTCGGAATAAATGCTTAGTATGTATAATAATTTATTCCAGTGTTTTATCCACACTCTTCGGAGTCTCACTAAAACTTATAAAATATAATTATCTAAAAAAAGAGGGCCTATTGCCACAACAGCAGATGATCATGTCAAAAGCAAGTAGATCAAATAACTCCTAAAACATGTGTGATTCCTAAACCATAAAAGAACCTGGCTGATATAAACAAAATCTAGAGTACCCATATTCTAAATGAATGTACAAAAGGAATAAAATAGGAAAAAAAAAAAGTATAATTCCCGACACAAACCTCAATTACCAACTTGAGAAAAATTCAAAACCCCCAAAAAAAAACTCAAATTACAACATTAAAACCAAGTTTGCAATCTTCACCTTCAAAAAATTTCATGAGCAACCTTCAAAATCAAACCGAGCAACAGATAACATGACTAAATGAATGAATATTTACTTAATTATTTTTTTAATAGATAAATACATCAGAATTGAACCAGATCACCCAAATTAACGATACCCAACATCAAAATAAATAAACAAATCGAGAATTGAGAAAAAAAAAGACGAACCTGAAGAGCTGCCCAGACAGAGACGGCGAGAGGAATCCAACTGGAGACCGGAAGGAGCCATCTTTCAACAGCCCAAGCCAGCAAAACCAGAGGCACCCACAAACGAAACAGAGGCCTATCATCCATGACATACCTCAAATACTCCACAACCCACTTCACATATTCCTCTCTCTTCCCTCTTCTTCTCACCATTCTGCTCCTATCCCTCACCCACTACCAATACTACTACTACTACTACTACTACCACTACTACTCCCACTTCTCCTCCTCCTCATCTCCCATGCTCTTCCTGTAAATTCGCCATCAAATTCATGGAAATTTCTGGGAACGACACAGAATTCAATTCTAATAAGGAACGAGAAATGAAGGGTAAGAGGAATCGAATTGCGTTATTATTGCCGAAGAACAAGTGAAAGGTCAACAAGCTAAGGAAGAAGAATCCATAGACCCACAGCTTTTTTGTGTTGTGTTGTGTTGGGTTGTTCGGCTGGGGAATTGGAAAAGTCAATCAGACAAAGCCAGAGATTTGGTTAGTTACCAGAGCTGACTGACTTCAAATTTCCCTTTTTGATAGTAAATGTGAATTTATAGGTAGATATTAAACTGGATTTTATTGCCAAATATTCCTTCCGGACTTCAATTTCTACATGACGAGAAGCGAATGATGAAAGGCAAAATATGTCATAATATGATGTAAACTCTTTATATTCTCTGTATTTACCTGAATTAAAATAAAATATGGAGTCTGAACCAAAATATTAAAGAAAATATTTTTTTAATTATAAAATATGTAACTACACATATATGTTTGTTAAATTTTAAAATAGTTTCATATTTTATAAAAAATAAAAATAAATTTGGTCTGTATTCTGAAAATAAAAATATAATTTAAAAACAAAAAACTTAAAAAATAACTTTTTATTAATTTTTTAAAAATAATCTGATTATTTAACAAAAATTAAAAAACTATTTTTTTAAAAAATTTAACCAAATAAGCTCTTTTAAGTTTTTTTATTTTTAGATACAAAAAATTATGAAATTATCATTTATTAAAAGACTTTTATACTTTTATGATTTAATTTAAATCAAATTTAAGTAAATTAATTTCTTTACAAAACAAAAAATGACACCTCATCAATGTCGTTCAATGATAAAATCAAATAAATAAATATAATATATGTGTATATTTAACTCACTGAGGTAAGTAAAACACTCAAAACTTGAGCTTAATAATAATAAGGTTGGCTTGGAACAATATTGATATTGTTTAAGAGGCCTGCTAATAATGACATCTGATGGTTAAAATGCTGACATACTACGTAATTGAAAAGAAAGATTTGTTTTTTCGGCCAAGTCATTCTCACTCACGTGGGCACACTGGAAAACCACTAGATCACATCTTGCTCTTTAAATCAGCCTATCAGGGTTTTTTAGAGGAAAGGGCAACACAGCCAAACACGAGGTGGGATAAATAATTGATAAACCCACTTTCTTTGACCACTTTCTTTCATGTTTAAAAGAAAGTCATTTCTAAAAGAGGATTTTATCTAGAAGAATTTTCATTGTCCCGTATTCAAAAATTAAAAAATATTAAAATCGTGTTTAGTTGGATGAAACCCAAAAATAAATTTTCAATTTTTTTTTAAAAATATGTCATTTTCATAACATGTTAAAAAATATTTTTTTTAATAAGATTTTAATTTTTTGTTATAAAATTGATTAATTTTAATAATGTGCATCTAAATTCTTTTATTTAAAATCAAAAAAAATTAATTATTTTTTTTTATAAATAAATTATAATTTTTTCCTTTTAATGAAAAATAAGAGTGAGGCTATATTAACTGGTTCACATTCCTGATCTTATTAAAAGTTCCACCCTTAAAAAAAATAATAAATAAAGTAAGTGCAGCCTTAAATTGGGGTTTGGGTTCGAAAATTTGGAGCCATTCCATCTTTTAGAACAGTTTTGTTTTCCGATGCAGCACTATGGACGGTCAAGATTGTAAGATAGATTGACCTTTAGACATGTGGACGCTCCTCATCGGTATAGATCACCTGATAAAGCTACGAAGCGTAATCCTCGTGGGCCCACTTAGAATCACACGTGGCACGTTGATAGGACGTGTTGGATGTTTTGTAAGTCGTAACGCGTTGGATCGAGATTCTTGCAGAGCTATTTAGCAACATTTTTCTCGAAGATGGAAGAGAGAGGGGTTGGAAAAATAGCGTTTGAGGTGGGACCACTATCGACTGTTTCACATTATTGTTGTTGTCTGCCACAACCTTCTTTGGGTGATTTTTCCCATATTTAAGAAGCCAAGTTCAAATACTACGAAATGTAGCAAATAGCATATGAAACGTATAACCGCGATAAATTATATCAATTGTATTGAATGGAGTTTTTGCAACATCAATTCCATATCAGGCCAATGTTAAAGTTCAAACCTCTGTCTAATAGCAAGAAATAGTAGGGGTGTTCATGTGAACCGGCAAAACCAAAGAACCGGACCAAATTAATGTAATCGACTTGGTTTTTTATTTTTATTTTTAATAAATCGGTCAATTGAATTCGATTTGTAGTTTACACATTACAAAATTAAATTTAAACCAAACTTATGGGTAATATATATAATTTATAGAATTTCACTCATGAATGTTGATCTTTTTTAACATTCTTGATGTTAACTATGTATCACATTTTTAATTTTGACCTCAATAAGATTAAATATATGTAATATTCTTGATATGAGATATGTTTTTATAGGTAGATTAATATTAGTTGTATTATTCATAATTTTTAAATTTACAAATGTAAACCAATCAACCTAAACTGAACTAAATCGAATAAGTTTGATTCAGTTTGGATGATTGATCGGTTCAGTTTTAGTTTTTGAAATATAAAATCGGTTTAGATTTTTGGTGAAACTGAATTAAACAGACCAAGCACACCCCTAATTCTAAGTTTGATCTCCACCTCAAGCATGCCAATTCCTATAGAGTTTCTTAGTGTACAGAGCTTCCTATGGAGTTTTTTTTTTTTTTTTTTTTTCTATTTTTTTGCACCCGACGTGTGTCATCCTCTCATTTGGGACGAGATTAATTGTTATAGATTTCAAGATTTACAGAGACAATGACACATTTTTTAACTTCAATGGACGGAGGTGGGCTTTTGCATACTTTTTATCTAAAGATAGTTATTATTATTTTATTTTTTTAGAAAAAAGGACCATGGGTGTTTGAGTCAACTTATTCGCATCTTGACTTATTTACACAAATACAACTAATCTGATGAGAACAACATTTAAGCAAGATAACGGGACTTTAACTCACTCATAATATTAGTTGCATGCTCTAAGAGCTTTATAGTACCACAACTTTTTTATAGAGAGAAAAGTTTTCACCCTAGATAGAGTAATTTATTTGCTCTAAGAGCTTTATGGTACCATAACAATTTTTAGAGAGAGAAAAGTTTCCACCTAGAAAAAGTAATTTATTAAGGGTTAATTCTAAACTTACTCACCAAAAATATTTTATGTACCCACTTATTATGTATGATTGTTAAAAATTTATAAAACACATAGATAGAGTCGGTGTTTTTAGTACGTACATTTAGAATTACTTTTTATTAGCAATTCATAGTAATGATAGAGATAAAAGGTGACCCAAGACAATATAAATAAAATAATTAATAAAGATGTAATTATTTACGGTGTAACCCGTACAACTAAGAAAAGACCTAAAAGGGTGTGTTTGGTAATTAAATTTTTTTTCCTAGAGAAAATAGTATTTTCTCAATAATTTTTTTCTCGAGAAAATGCATTTTAGAAAAAAAATTTCTTAATTATTTAGTTGGACATAAAAAAAACTTATCATAATTGGTTATTAGTTATTTATTTAATTATATAACTGTAACTTTTTAAAATTTAGTGCAAACAAAAAAAATTCACGAGATTTTTTTTTTCTCACCCCTCTAACCGAAAAAAATATGGTGAGAAAATGATGGGTACGAGTAAAAATTTTTTATTTTTTGTTTTTACTTTTTTAACCAACCAAACACCCGTAACTGACTTGAGTGAAATAGTTCAATCCTTTGTGTCATAAAAAAGAAGACTTTTTTTTTTGTAGTAAAATGAAAGAGAAACTACAAATAAAATAAACAAAAAAAAGACAATATCAAGAGAAAAGACAGAGAAATAATAGAGAAATTTATTCTAATTGCTCTAGACTTGTTCTAGATCTTATGTAAGGCATATATATATATAAATCATGTGTACATTGTGTATAATCCAAACACTTTTTTTTTTTATATAGGCTTGACTACAATGAGAGTGTTAAATTATATTTAAAATATATAAATAAAATGGTAACTATAAAGTTAATATAATGAATTGTAAGTTATGAACTTAGTGGAATATGAAGAGATTACAAAGTTACTTTTATGACTTGAGAGTTGTAGAATATTAAGTAGTGGTATTTAAATACATTTACAAATTATTTTGTTTTTTTTTTCTTTTTAAGAAATACTTTTGCAACTCAATAATTATAAATCAGATTATTCGAATGCAGACGTAGTGTATGGTGATGCTCATTTTCTTTTTGTTTTTCTTCTTTGGTGATATGCTCATTTAGTATTTTTTTAATGTTATTTATTTAAGTACCAAAGCTTTATTGTTCCGCCCAAATGTAGTTGGTTTCTAAATCGAACCTTAGCTGCAGGAACGAACATGGTAGATTTACTCAGGTAGGCAGACACGGCAACGCTGTTGCCCACACTTTGGCTAATGAAGAAATTGTAGGGGTGGAAGATACCCCTTACGGAGATCTTTTATTATATGATGGTGAATAAATTCGGCGAATCGGCTTTGCTTTCAAACAAAAAAAGAAAAAAAAAAAAAAAATCTATCTGAGAGCGGATGCGATTTGTTGAAATTAGGGTTTAGTTTTGGGCTGTAAATTTTGCAAAAAAAAAGGTTTAAAGGTCGAAAGCGCGCGTAAACCGAAGGCTCAGAGCCTCGCTCGAACGAAAATGAAAGCGCAGAGCGGAAACCAAAACGGGCGCATTTGAGATGCAAAGATTCAACACAAGAAGAGAAAGAGAAATAGAAAGGAGAGTTTAAAACATCGTTTTCGCAACTCTAGTTTGAAGAGCAAAGTAAATGCACTCGCATTTTATCGTCTCTGCATTGTTTCAGGTAAGATTAAGACATCTACGATCGCAAGTTTTTTTTTTTTTTTTTTTTTTGAATTTAATGAGGTTTTAATGCATTTACTGGAATTTGAATGAGCATTGCTTTGGATAACGTTGTTTGGGAAAATGGTAGAGGAACTTGTTCGAAATTAATCATTTGTTTGTGCAAAGCAAAATCAGATGAAAATACTAGTTAGATAGTTGAATGTGCTGGCGGATTTCTTACTGTTTTCTTCTCTTCATCCATGTTAACGTTGATGCGATGCTTTGTGAACCACTCCGTTGTTTCATTTATCAATGGTGAACAATTATTGGGCAAAGTGAAAAGGCTTCGAAGCCCAATTACTGACTTTTTTCATTGGAGGAGTGTTAAAACAACCCAAAATACATACCTAAAAAATACCAAAGCTAATATGATAATACACCGGATCACCACATCATCACATCATGAGAGAGAAAAAAGAAAAAAAGAAACACTCGCGACTCACCATGCACCACATCAACATGAGATGGGTATGGTTTTATATATAATTTTTGGGTCGTAAAAACATTTATGTTTTCACAAGTACTTTTCTTAAGGAAATAAAGGAGGTTTTTTAGTTAGGCTCGTTTGGTACAACATTTCCAAAAGCCAAAAAAGTGCTTTTACAAAATAATATGAGGAAAGATTATCTTTCAGTTTATTATCAAAAAGAAAATAATGTGGGAGATTTTGAGGCTCAACTGCAAACTCTAAGCACTTCTTATCGGATGAGTGTTGTGTTGGGCATTTCCAAATATTGCTATTAGCCTATTACTAAGATAAATAATTTTAGATTGTAAACAGAGAAAATGAACAAATTGATGAATTGAATAATTTTCCTTATTCTCACCTCTTCTCTTTGTCGCTGCCATTACACCTATTTCAAACTTTTCGAGTAAAGGGGCAATGGATGAAGATATACAGTCGTCTCATTCTCTTGTTTTCAAAGGCAACACCTATGAGGAGAATGCATATGTGAGAAGCCTCCTTTGAAGAATATCGCTCAATGTTGTGCTTTCAGTTGGCAATGACCCTACTAAAAAATTAGATCTTAAAAAACACATAAAGGGCAACCCGGTGCATTAAGCTATTGCCTACGCAGAGTCCTGGGAAGGGTTAGACCATATTTGGGTCAATTGTATGCAGCCTTATCTTGCTTCATGAGAGGTTGTTTCCACCCTCTTAACTGCATGGTCACACAACAAGTAACTCTTGCGTCAAGGCTCTCCTACATAGGCTTCATTTTAGAAGGCATACGTGCTTTATAAATATAGATATGAAGAGGAAAAGGAGGGGGAAGGGGGGGCACTAGGGTCATTAATAAGGATGGGGTGAAAAGAACCTAGATGGAGGCACCAAGAAGGACCTCCCTCACCCCTACTCAAAGAAGCCAATAAGAAGTAAGAGATGGCTTATTATGAGGGCTAAAAACTAGTAAAGATTAGGAAATATGGTTACATGACTAGGATTTCCAAACCAATTGTTCTTCCAAAAATTCCTTGTTTATTCACCATTCTAACAATTCTGGTATTTGGCTTCCTTTTTGCAATTTCTATTTTCGAAGGCACCTAGTAACTTTGAGATGAATGAGCTATTGGGTCTTCTTGGCAGGATTGGAAACACTTTTTTTTTTTTTTTGAGAGGAAACAAGATAAATATATTAAATAAAGAAATAGAAAATGGTACAAGAGGAAGAGCACCATCTTTGATGCAAATAAATTATAAAACTAGAAGCATACTTCCAAAAGTCAGATATAGTATACCCTCCCTTTATTTAGAACAAGCAATCCAATTGCAAGCCAACCACTAACCCCTTTGAAGACTCTCTTGTTCTGTTCCAACCAAACATACCACAATGTAGCAAAAGCTGCAATCCTCACAATATCTTTCACTTTTCCGAATAGACGGGGGAGGTGAACCAAGGGCATGCACTCCTTGCAAGAAGACAGATGGTAAACCTCCCATCAAGGAAGCCAACCCAATACTTCCACAACCTCTTTGCATTTGGGTAGAGTATGGATAAATGAGTTATTGACTTGTGGTCCTACAAACAGAAGGGGCAACAATGGGGGAAAAATGCACAGAGAAGGAAATTGTTCCTGCAAAACATCCAAGGTACTAAGTTTCTTGATAGCCAACAACTAACTAAACACCTTTACCTTAGAAGGGATCAAAGTATTCCAAATACTATGGAAGAGAATAAAAAAAGATCTACAAGTTTAAAAGGCAATAAAAAAAAGGATTTACAATGGTAAAAGCCAGAATGATGAAGGGACCGCTTACTTCTATCTAGGCTACAAATCGGTCTTAGAGGGTCGACCAATCTTGTTGAGCTCTCCCACAAAAAGGGCTTTACGAACATGGAAATTCCTGGAAGGAGGGCCTAAATTTGGACTAGATTGTGAGGACACAAAGGAGTGGATGGGAAGGTTGGAGAGAGATGTTAAACGATAAGACCTCAATGTATTGGTTCTAAATTTTCCTTTCTTAAGCTAATTTTTAAGTCAAATATGAATATGTCTATAGGATTTTTAAGTCAAATATGAATATAAATATAATTTTAAATAATATTTTCATTTATGTTATTTTATTCATGAGATTTTATGTGATCCAATAACAATAGGTGACTTTAATAAAAATGCTAACTAAAGAAATATTTAATATTCTTGATGAGTTCGGGTTGGTTCGGGTTGATTTGCAAAATCTTGACCCAACCCAAACTTGATCAGGTTGCTAATTCCTAACCCAACTCAAACTACTCTAATATAAAAACCCAACCCAACCCATAAGGTTCAAGTTGATCGGGTTAGTCGGTAGGATGAAGTGATGAACAACCCTACTTCCAAGGGCTACGATAAGTTGATCTATTCGACATTCCACTTTGTCATTGAGGCGCCATATTACTATAGAATCATAGATGGCTTGAGCCTAAAGGGAGTGTTGTTCTTGAATGAACCACCATAACCATTTTGCGCCAAGAACCTTATTTCTTAAAGTGACATTGTCTATGCCAAGACCACCCTTATCTAATGGGCTTTGCACCATCCTCCAACTCAGTGTTGTCAAGGCCTAGAGGTCACTAGAGAATTTATTTATTTATTCATAGGTCCCTCTCTCTGTCTTTCTATATGCACATATACATACAAATATACGTTTACATTTACATACATAAATACATGCATATATACAAACATACATATATATATATATACATTTATTTATATATTTATATTTGACATTTTATTTAAAATTGTATAATAAAAAAACCTTTTTTCTAACTTGGCCAATGAAAATTAATTAATTGAAATTACTTACAAAGAGGAAAAAGAAATGAAATATACCTCAATTGCACACAACACCTCAGCCAACACCAAATTAACAAAGTGGCTCCAATTCAAATGCTCAAGAATTGATATACAATAAATTATTTAACTCAATGAAAAGTAAAGACAAGCAATGCAAATAAAAAGACAAAAAAAGCTTAGAAAAAGAACACTTTGCCACTACCAAACAACAATGTTAGAGTGTTCGAAACTTAAATTTTTGGTTCGATTATTTAATGGACCAAAAAAAAAGAAGAAATCAAGTAATCGGAATTGGAATTGAATATAAATCAAAATTGGAAGGTAAAAAATCAAAAAATTAAAGCTGTAGTGGAGAAAAAATGAAAAAAATAAAAAACTTATTGACGAAAATCCAAATCACCGGGGGCAATGGAAGCTTTGCTAGGGTAGTCCTTAGCTTTGGAAAAGTTCTTCAGCTTTGTCAGGGTCTTTAAACAATGACAACAAGTATTTGAAGCTTTGTCAGAACTTCGAATGTGATTGGAAGAACGATAAAGAAAAAAAAAAGATGGGAAAGAAGATTTTGCAGTGTTGCCATGATGATTGAAAAGAAGATTATTATTATTTTTTTTTGTGGGGTGGGGGTGGTGTGGGTAAAGAACGATTGAGTTGAAAATAAAATAATTATTTCCAAAGACTCCTAAAGTTAGATTAGAGGCCAAGCTAGCCTCCTTGAAATTACACTGCATCCCATGCCCACTTTTGGTGATTCGAATCCAAAGGGAGTTTTGCTATCGAAAGAATGCCCAAAATGGCAAAACCACTTATCCACCAACACACCATTCCTCTTGATGATGTATCAATGACCTAACCCCTTGGTCCACCTTCCCTTGAAAACGCTCCATGCCAAAAGATGGCTACCCTTTTCACTCTCCTCCCCTCCTCCCCTTTAAAAAGGGAGTTTCTAATCTTTTTCTCAATAGAACTGACCACCGTTTTAGGCATACAAGAAACTGACAAGAAGTTAGTTGGAAGAGAATATAACACCAACCTGATTAGAGCCAACCATCTACCTTTAAATGAGAAGCTTCTACTAGAAATCTTGGAATTTATTAGGTCCCAAAAATCCAAATTGATAGGATTGTCCCCAAGGGCGGGCCTAAGTACTTAAGCGTCCAAGAATAAAAACACCGCACCCTTTTTGAGTAGCAAAGGCACACATACATTTCTCGTTGATATAAATTCCAACAATTTGCCAACATGGAGTTGGTGCAGTTGGTGAAGAGATGACTTTGGAACCCAAAGGTTCTAGGTTCAACGCTTACCACTGTCTCACGCCTTAGGGGTGAGGGGATTAATGGGTCAGGAACGAGCTTTATACCACCCCGAGAGTGTGGTTTGGTGATGGAACTGATTATACAACTAACTACTAACATTGTATCTTCTCAAAAAAAAGAAAAAAGAAAAAAGAAATCCAACAATTTGGCTCTTAGACATGTTGATACTCAATCCTAAAATCCAACAATAGCACCGGATGAGAAAAAAACATGTTGTGAAGGTTGTAATTGTCTCTCCCTAAGAATACCATATCATTGACAAATTGAAGATGAGAGATCTCAATTTCCAATTGAAGAACCACTTATCATCTTAGATTCCCTAGTCTTATCCATCATCCTTTCCAAAATATCCATCACAGGAGTGAACAAGAAGGGGAGAAGGGTTGCGTTGCCTCAAACCCCTTTCCCTTATAATCTTTCGCGAGGTCTTAATAAACAAAAATGGAATACGAGTCATATTAAATGCATCCATTAGTCCTCTTCCTCCACTTGATCCCAAAGCCTTTTTTGTGCAATATGAAGTTAAGAAAATCCCATCTAACCATGTCATAAGCCTTGGGCGAAGTCGATTTTATAGAAAAATTCTTTTGTGGGTGCTTCTGTGACAGTGTGATCCTCCACCATCTTGTTAGCAATCAAGACTGCATAAATTATTTGTGTTCCTTGCACAAAAGCCATTTGTGAATCAACTATTGTCCTATGTAAAAACGAGCTTAAGTTTATTTGCTAGGACTTTTGACATGATCTTAAACATACTTGTTGTAAGGCTATTAACTAACGGGCCTATAATCTGTACCTTCTTGTAGATTTTCTTCTTCTTCTTCTTCTTCTTCTTCTTCTTATTATTATTATTATTATTATTATTATTATTTTGAGGGAGGGGGTGAAGGCAAATGCACGTCTATTAATAATCCCATCATGGAGGAACTCTCCTAACAATTACATAAGATCTCCTTTGATTGTCTCTCAAAATCTCTAAAAGAAAACCATAGAGAAGCCATTAGGTCCTTGGGCTTTTGAGCCCTTTACAATCGATAGTTGCATCTCTAACCTCCCCTTCCTCAAAATGTTGCTCCTACCATTGAAGATCCTTCTCTTTTAGATAGGACTCCAATCGACATATATTTATTTATTTGAAGGGGACCCTTGAATTTCGACTTAGCCCTGGATAGAGCGGAGTGGAGGAAGCAGATTCATGTAGCCGACTCCATTTAGTTGGAAAAAGGCTTAGTTGAGTTTAGTTGAGTTAAGTATTTGAAGGGGAGCCTTGGTGTAACGACAAAAGTTGTTATTGTGTGACCACATGGTCACAGGTTCCAGTTGTGGGCACATCCTTTTGCAAAGTAAAGTAAGGCTGCATACAATAGACCTAAATGTAGTTTGTACCTAATAACGAGGCTCTGGCCACTGTAGACTTGGGGAAGGGATGATGTGCGACCTTATCTCTACATTGGGATGTTGTTTTTTGGATTCGAGTCTGTAACCACGAGGGAGCAACCTCAACCATTGTGCTAAAAGCCTTACTACCTTACCTCTACATTTTGTGTGTGTGTATATGTATAATGTGAAGGTGTGGTATATATACACAACCTCTTCAATGTGGAGGTAAGGTTGTGTACCCCCTTAAACCTGCAATGGCAAAAGCTTCATGTACTAGGTATGCCCTTTATATATAAAGACGTTCTATATTTTGGATAGTTGGTTAATGTATCCATGGGATTAGATGTTTAATGTAATATTAAAATAATGACATGGATTTTCTTTTCTTGTATAAAGCTTCAAATGTAGTTATGAATGAAATGAACCCATTGATAGCCTTTGTCGTTAATATGAATGAATACTGGCTATGAACATGACTTTTGGGATTTCTGTGGATAGAGTTTCACATCCCATCAAAATTATGGAATTGTGTATATTATTTGGAGTGCATTTGATAGTTATTTTTGTTGGATTTTGTATATTTTGGGCATCATTTACATTTTGAATTATTCTTGGGGATCATGAAATCTATGTTCGACTTTTTGATATTTCTAACATTCAAGAAGGTTAGCAAAGCTTTGATGTTTATTTTCCTAGCACCAAGTTCTGGATCTATTGGAAACCCTTTAGGGTTATTGAACTTGACTTCTAGGATGTTAAATGGGACCCACACGATTGTTGTACTCATAATAAAAAAAGGATAGAGTCTTGTGCTAGTTTATAAAACAAGGGTTGAACTTCAGTTTGAGAGCATTTGTTTCGGGAAGCATTGATGGTGGGCGTATGTAGGTGTAGTTGGGTGAGGGGCTAGTAGGACTTGGGCTGGCCTTGGTGAGGTTTTCAAAAATGGGTTAGCAGGGAGTTTACCTGTAAAGGAGCAAAGCTATGAAGAGTGTGCTTAAATTGGACATTTTGGTCTACATCGGAGGGTAGCCTGTTACAATTTGTATCAAAGTTAGCTCCTACTTAGTATGTTAGTGTGCCGACAAGGAGGCCAAGTTCCTTGAAGGGAGTAGATGTTGATAGTTCCGCATAAATAGGAGAGACTTCTTGGTATAACTGATAAAAAAACAGGTTTAACTCCGATTTCTTAACACTCATCTTGGGGAAGCCTTTAGGAAGGGTTCTATACAGGCTCAGTTGGGTGAGGGGTGGCTGGCTTTAGGTTGGCCTCGAGCAAGGTGTTTATATAAGTTAGCAGGGGGACCAGGATGGAACAAACCTATAAGGAAAGTTTCCAAAGCGATCAATATGATTCTAGTTGGAGGGAAGCTGATACAATGAAATACTTTTGGGGGAAACTGTTTCAATAACTGGAGAAGCGAGTCGTATTGTGGAAAGCTAGAATGAAAATGTTGGTGAGAGAGGAACAATGGAAACAAAGTGGATGTTGGATATGTGGGCATATCTTCTGCACAGGATATTTCTGAACTCATATTGTGGTGTATAAGTGGATATTTTCTTTAGTAGTACTGAGGCTTTTTAGAGAAAACTCGCCTCTCGTGGGTCTAAAGTTAGGAAAACATTACTACTAGTTGAGCTCTAACCTTGTTTACAAGTGGTATCATTACCAATGGTTCAATTAAGACATGATAACTATGTCAAGGTGGAGCAAGGGTGGGTTTTGTGCAACCCCAAAAGGTTGCAGATGTGCCCTTTAGATGAGTGTTCCTTAGTGAGGATGATGAATCTTAAAGGCCCTTGGATTTTGGTCCAAGGTGGACATTGGATATATTTGGACTAGCTATAGAGAAACTTATCGCATGGAATATAAGTGTGGATCTATCCCTTAGTTATACCAGTGTCTTTTTGAGGAAAACTCTGCACCTAATCAGTACTAGTTGAAATCCAAGTCCATTTACAATGGAAAAGTTGTTGGGCAGAACAAAGGGAAGGTGTGAGAGAAAATTTAGCATTGAAGGAGTTTGATAACCATTATGAAGGGAAATTTAGACATCAAAAGAATTTATGAATAATAAAAATACAGTTCCACGACATAGCAGCCTAGTTAGATGATTCACTTGAATTTGTTTGCATGTTTGGGTTGTTAGACATAGGGTGGACTGTGGAGGGGTTGTTAACTCTTTTTTTTTTTGAGAATAAACAACAAGGATATATTAATAATCAAAAAGCTGAGAAATACATAAAGTAGCACCAGAGGTACTCAAAATCCCACATAGAAAAGAAAATCAATTCAACACCACACACCTAGGAAAAAACATAAAGAAATCACTTCAAACACTCTCCCCAATTTCTAATCCAACTATTGATAGGAAAGTCTCCATTAATCTTAAAGGCCATGAACTAGCTAAAATCATCACCTCATTCCAAACATCCTCCACTATCCTAACACAACCATCAAAGATTTGCCGGTTACGTTCCAACCAAATCATACAAATTGTTGCCTAAACAGCTGAACGCATAATCTTAAGTTGCTTCCCATTAAGACCATTAATATGAGAGATCATCATAGCATCTTCAAACGAGACCGGGGTAGAGAAACAAATTCCAAGTCTAGATTGCCATTCATTCCAAATACGCACTGCAAAGGGACAACTATAAAACAAATGGCCAGAGTTGTCCGCACTATTAAAACACAAGGAACAACAATGAGGTTGCAAGCAAAAGTGTGGAAAGCGCCTTTGAAACTCATCACCCATGCAAAGCTTATTATGGGCCAAAATCCAACCAAACACTTTAACTTTTGACGGAACAAGAGCTTCCCAAATCAAGTTGAAAATGGGCAACAAAGGAATGGAAGGGTCATCAATTAAGAAATGGAACAAAGATTGACACGAATAATGGGCAGAGTGATGAAGGCCCCAATCAAAACGGTCGGGACCCAAGGACAAGTGAGCTTGATGTAACACAGATAGCAAGTTATCATATTCAACCCTCTGGCCAACCGTAAGATGACAAGGATTGCATATATTCCAAAAACACGGCCCCCCCAAATCATTAGTGATCAACGGTATGGTGAGGGAATGAAGATGCATGATAAAGTCTTGGGAAAAGGTCGGCTCGGGGGAAGCCAGCTAACCACCTATCCTCCCAAAATTTGAATATCTTGCCATCGCCTAAGATGGGCTGAAAATGTGGGAACAAAATAGGAAGTAACGAAAGAATAAATTTCCAAGGAGAACGGAAGGTAGAACGAGTGGTAGGGATAATCCTTCTGCTGAAGTCAATATACCCATACTTGCTAGTAATAACCTTTGCCCAAAAAGACTGTTCCATCTTGTAGAACCTTCACACCTACTTCACACATAAAACCTTATTCTTCTTCATGATGTTACCCACACCCAACCCACCTTTATACCCTAGTCTCCGAACCACGTCCCACTTGATAAGGTGAGTCCCACTGCTCTTATCCGCCCCTTTCCACAGGAAGGCTTTAATTTTTCTCTCAAGAATCTTAGCCACAGTGACTGGAATTCAAAAAAGGGAGAGAAAGTATGTAGGAATTGCTGACAAAACGATATTGATAAGAGCAAGGCGCCCTCCCCTCGACAAGAATCCTTTTTTCCACCCGTCAAGCCTATGAGAGATCTTTGCAATCATCGGATCCCAAAAAGAGAGGCATCTATGGTTCCCACCAAAAGGCAAACCGAGATACTTGATAGGCCAAGAACCAATAGAACACCCAATTCGAGTAGCCATCCTAACCAACGCCTCCTGGTTACAATTAATACCCACCAACTGACTTTTCTCCAAGTTAACTTTGAGAATAGACAACATGCAGAAACACTGGAGAAGGTCAAGCGCACTCACCACATTCTTTCCTCATCGTCTAGAAGAAACAAGGTATCGTCAGCAAACATAAGATGAGAAACCTCGACATTGTTTTTGCCAACTGAGAACCCCTTAATGGTAGACATCAAGCAAGCTTTAGACATCATTCTGCAGAGAACATGTGCCACCAATGTGAACAAGAATGGGGACAACGGATATCCGTGTCTAAGACCTCTATAAGCATTGAACTTTCTAGAAGCGTTTCCATTGATAATAATGGAGAAAGACACCGAACTTAAACAACCGCTGATCCATTTGCACCACCTGTTTCCAAAGTTTTTCTGTTTCATGACAAAATCGAGGAAATCCCGCTCCAAAGAGTCATAAGCCTTCTCAAAATCAACCTTGAAGACCATACCTCGACATCTTCTAGCTCTGTAATCTTCCACTGCTTCGTTAGCCACCAAGATTGCATCAAGGATTTGACGATCATGAACAAAAGCAAATTGGGTTTCTTCGATGGTCTTATTAAGAATGACCCGATGTCTAAGAAAAAGAGTATTGGAAATAATTTTGTACAAACTTGTGACCAAGCTTATAGGTCTGCATGCTCGTGGATGCCAAGAATCTATCTTTTTTGGAATAAGGCAAATGAAAGTTTCGTTAGTCTTAATATTGACCACCCCACTCCTATAAAAATCAAGCATTACTTTCATCACACCATTCTTGATAATGTCCCACGATTTTTGGAAAAAAGCCATTGTGAAACCTTATGGTTCGGGAACCTTGGTGCCATTACAACTGAAAACAACCTTACGCACCTCCTCAATCTCAAAAGGCCGCTCCAACCAAGCCGCATCCTCCGCAGAAATCGGTTGCCACTCAATGCCGTCAATAGCCCTAGAATCACACCTTCTAGAAGAGAAGTTTTCATAAAAGAAGTTGATGAAGACCTCTTCGATGCTCTGAGCATCCTCCACCAGAGAGCCATCATCCTTTTCTGCTTTAGCAATGAAAGATTTGGATCTTCTATTACTCAAGAGCCTGTGAAAGAAACTAGAGTTAACATCCCCATCTCTAAGCCATTGGATTTTATCCTGTTGACTTGCCAATCTAGCTTCTCTCAAGCACAAATTAGTCATCTTGATCTTGGCTTTTACCCTAAGGTCAGTCAGCTCAGAAGACATCTCATTGTGGCCCTCCAAGAAATTAATTCACCCAATGAGCTCTTCTAGGTCCTTTTTAATGGAGACCAAACCAAAAACCTCTGTATTTCACTTCTTAAGAATCACCTTGATTTCCTTTAACTTAAGCATGAATTTGTGGTCTTCCTGACTAAAGGCTGGCACAACATCCCACCACCTTCTAATAAATTCTGAAAAATCCCGATAATGCAATCAAGCATTTTCGAACCGAAAGCGTGAAGGGCCCCACTGAATAGCTGTAGAATCAAGGATAATAGGACAATGATTAGCCACTACTCGCGGCAGGGCTTCTTGCCTGCAACAAGGAAACATACCCTCCCACCCCGACGTGAAGAGGAATCTGTTCAATCTGCAACAAATTGGGGTTTCACGAAAGTTAGACCACGTCACCCGAGCATTCAAAAGAAGGGGATCCCTCAAGTTGAGTTCTTTATTATCAAGAAAACTAGTTACTGAAATTAGACTATTGGGTGGTTAAATTAATTCCTCCACTTTAATAAGAAGTAGAAGTAAAGCCTTTAAAATTCTAAAGCTGATTTTGAACTTATAATTTCTAATTGGAAAATGACTAAAGACTCTGATGGCAAACTCAACTGGTGTACTCATGCATCTGAGTCCCTTCAATCATCCTAGAGTTACGTGTATTGGGCTGCTCTAGGATGATCTAAGGGACTCAGACACGTGAGTAAGCTAGCTATATTTGCTTCCGAGCCACTATAGCACCATCCTTTCTTATATGGATAGAGATTCATTTGAGAGCCTATGTATAATTATCAAACATGTGCTGATTGTGAGCGGTTTAGGTTCATTAAGATATTTTCTTGCTTGTGTGAAAAACAATCTTACCCAATCTAAATGGGCTATTAATGGGTAGGCTCAAGGTTTTGTCTTAAGCCTGCACCAAGTGTCTTCTGCTGAATCATGATTTCACAGAAAGTTAACATCATGGATACGGGAAACCAGGTCCTTGTTTCTTGCCTTACAAGACCGATGATTTGATGTCTTCTGGTGGTTCAGTTGGTGTATTGGTTTGGATGATTAGTGAGAAGCAACCCATACCTAGTTTAGAAGAGGGGCCATGTGTATCATTTTAGCATCTGAGCACTTATTACACTATCATTTTCATTTATTCTAGCCAGATGGGCGGAGATGGCTGGTAGTTTATTTGATTTTATCTTTTGGATGTCACCAGCTTATCCATAGAACTTGTTTGCTTGCCTGATATCAAATAATGGAGAAAAAGGGGGAAAGATTTGATTGCTTTCTGGAATATTCAGTGTTCATAGATATTCTTTTTAGGAAATTTTGATGGTTTTACTAATCCGTTTGTCTTATACTTTGGCCCTATTTGGGAGCGCGGCTTTTGCTGCGTTGCGGCTAATAATTTCAGCAAATGCGGTTTGGCATGAATGCATTTGCGATTCAAACGCGATTTGAGAGCATTTTGGTGAAGCTCATTCTCCTTGCTTCGGCGTTTGAAAACAAAAAAAAAAAAAAAAACACGAATGGGTAGAAATGCAGACGCACTCCCAATCAGGGCAAAGGAAGAAAATATGACTCTATATACTTATCTATCCATGGTGTGTGTGTGGTTTTCAAAAAGGAAGATTTGATTGGTACAAAGATATCTACAAATAAAAAACCTTGGAGCAAGTTACCTCTAAAGCTCAGGGGATAAAAGCCTTGAAATTCAAAAAGCTTAAAAATAGTGCTCAACAACATATTCAAAAAACTTTTAGCAAATCCCATCTGAGAGACTTTCTTTGTTGAAAAACCTACTAATGCTTTATTGTCTGATTAAATTTCCAATGTTCCGTATACATCAACATGATATTAGATGATTTTTTCTTTTAATTGAACCAATGCTTTTCTAGCTGAGATTTCGATTTGTCGGTTAAAATCTTCCAATTTCAAAATCAAAAAGAAAATTATAACACCATAAATTTTCAAACTTTGTTTTTCTGACATATGGGTTTTTTAATGCTTTCAATCTCGAATGGGAAAGGAAGAAAGAAATGTTGCTAAAAGGCTAATTATTTAGCAGACAGTAGTGAAAAAGTGATAATTATTTCTAAGAAAATCAAAACTTTCAAAAATGAAATTCCAATTACATCTTATCAAAAACCTAGGTTTCATCATATGACTGGTAATTCTTAAAAAAAATCATGGTTTTTTTGTTTTGTTTTGTTGAGTTATGTATATTTATATATTAAAAAGATAGATAAACATATAACACGCATGCACGGCATTATAAAGTTTGAAAGATATACTTTCTTTTTGTTTTGTTCTATTATGATTTTTTTTTTTTTGAGAAGAAAAAAGTATAACTCATACCTACCTCACCAGTGGGAAATTTGAGTCATGCAGAACCCGATTAATATAACAAAACTTAATTCGACGGCTCTTCAAAGCTGGTTCACATTTAGTCTACGCAATCATTTTGTGTTAATGAGAGAATTTGAAGAAATTTGGTATTCAGTTTACGTAATCATTTTGTGTTAATGAGGGAATTTGAAGAAATTTGGTATTCGCACTTTTAAAGTTTCGTCTTGAACTTTTGACCCTGTGTTATAGATCAGTTGCTCGAATTATCGAATCAATGCCTTAGCGTATAATAAAGTCTGATTGAGCCAACTAAGTCAAACTTGAACATTTGATAAGAAAGATAAAGGAAATAAAACATAAAATAAATATTCATTAAAAAGGACATTTATTGTGTGACTGAAAATTCTATTATGTGTGGGTATATATATCTATATATATAAATACATAAAGGGTAAGAAGAGGACCCTGTTGTAATTTTCAATTTTCAGCTTTATGTGGGGCTATTGAGATCAAGTAAATATATTTCAAGCTCCATCACATATGGAAAAGCCCAAGTTGTCATTTTGATTCTCCATATGTAACAGGACTCAAGTTGGCTATTGCAGTAAATGGGTAAAAAGATGTCCCATTCAGAGTTAGAGCAAAGAAGCTCCTCTCAGTCCTAGGCTATGAATTAGGAGAGTTATTTTAGTGCAGTATTTGCTCCTTTTTATTTTTTATTTGATGATAGGTATTTTGATTGTCGTTTGGTTTATAATTCAAATACAGTTTTTTATATCTAAAAATTTGAAAACACAAAAAATGAATTCATTCATCCAGTACGGTGTTGGCAACTAGTGCCCAAAGGTGTTTGTGGTCATGCTTCAAAGGGATTAGTAGGAACGTACTGAAAAAAAAAAAACCGCATTTGGTGGGTTAAAATCTAAAAATAGTTTTTTAAAATTTATAAAGAAATTTTGCTATTTTTATGAAACAACAAAATATTGTTTACCGAATTTTTTCTTTTTGGGTCTTATTTTAGTTGTCTAAATATAAACTTGTTAGAACAATTTTCTTCTTCCATTTAAAAGAATTGGACTAGGGATAGTTGAGGGTTACCCTACTTTTGACATAGTTTTCATTTGAATGAAATCTTATAATAATTCCATATATTGTTATTTAGACAAAATAACTTGATTTAATTGCCCATTTGAAATCTCTCTCTCTCTCTCTCTCTCTCTGACTCATTCATGCCCATAACGCATTATCCAAATTGTTTACAATTTTTTGGTAGAAACAGACAACTATGTTGTTGTAAGCTTAACTAAAACATCATTCAAATTAATTATTATATTCATTAATTACCTAACTCTCCAAAAAACATTTTGATTGATTGATTAATTAATTAAGCATTAGTCTCCCCTTCCTTAGTTTTAACAAAAGCAACCTTTTGTCTTTCTCTCTTGATAACCAACACACACAGACACACACACACACCCTTCCAATCTTGAGAGTTCCACTTCAACAGCTCTCAAGCTGATACCCTAAGTTGGCCATTGACATTAATTTATTAACCTAACCCCTCTTTAAACTAACTCCTAAAACTAATAATATTCCTTGTGTCTGTATTATGTTGACGTAAATCCGAATTATTAGTTTATCTAAAACTTGTTATTAACAAATCACGACGACACATCGAGATGACAATGCCTGTTCTCGAATACGTTCGAGACATGAATGATAAAATATGAGTTATAATTAATACTGTTATATATGGATAGTTATCAGTGTTTTTTTTCAGGTCTTAATCAAGTTTATCTATGAAGGAGAGAGATAGTTAAATTTTCTAATGCTCGTTTAAGTCAATGAGCATTCAAATTGAACAAGGATCACAAGTTTGTGACCCCATGCATGACATGAGGTGTTTTTGCTTAGTTTACTTGTTGAGTCAACTGCTGATTTGAATTGAATTAAACTGAAATTAGTGCTTAGTTTAATTACTTGCTGAAATTATACCTTTTCTTATTCAAGTTCTTTTATTGCCATTGCAATAAAATTTGTGTGTGGTTTTTTTTTATTACCCTTCCTATCAATATGGGCTTGAGTATTGCATGAGTGAGCATTTTTTATATTTATAGTAAAAGGGCGGCTTTGTACACAAAGCTCCTATTTATATAAACTTTTATTGTACATACACAGGAGGCTTTTCACGAATATAAAAATCTTCTTTTTCTACTTTATCAAAGGTTAAGTGTACAGCCACATTATGAGCCTGTTTGGGACGCTGATTTTTCGGTGTTGTAGTGCGAAATAGAAGTAAACGCATTGTTATTCCTATTTTATCGCAATTTTTGCTCGATTTTGAGAAGTATCTTGTTCCCGCTTTTGTTATTTTTGTTGCGTTTGAAAAAAATACATTTAGCTCAAGACGTTGTCGTATTACCAAACAGGGCCTATAACTCTTTACCTATCTGATCTTCATTTTATGTATCCAAACCATCATAATTTTTTTTTAAATTTTTTCTAATTTAATGAAGCTATTATTATCAACTTTTTAAATTTTTTTTTTTTTTTGGGGGCCATTTTACCAATTATCTCTCTTTTGTCATCAATTTAGCAACATATAATGGAAATGTGTCAAGATTGCATGATGGCATTTGAAGTAGTACTCAATATTCTCATAAAACACTTGGTAAAGAGACGTTGAGAGATGTGTTGTGTCTTATCTAATCATCAATTCGAGTTGGTTTTGCTTACCAACACAAAAAAACAAAAAAAAAAAAAAAGGTTTGATTTTGCCTCAAAACCAATATGAAAAAATAAAAATAAACAAACAAGAACACACCTGCACTTTTCAGGTCCTTCCAGGTGTCCTGAAATGTAAAGAACGTACGACTGATGAGACCCCTGTTGTGAGTGGGAGTATTATTATTATTTTTAATTGATAAGACCCCTCTCTCTCTCTCTGTCTCTTAGCCCACTTCGACTGATCGGTTCCATTTTGGCTGATAGTCTCTCAGAGTTACGGAAGCATGGCACCAAGAGAAGCGTTTGTGGTTCGTTTATTTTTTAAGATTTTTGGAGTGTATGTAATATGTTTATATGTTGTATGAAAAGGTTTTATTCTTTCGTTGTATTGATGGTTTTTTTTTTTTTTTTTTTTTTTTTGAAGTAAGTTTTAGCCTTTGATTGTCGAGTTTTATTTATTTTTATGTAAATATTTATATTTATTATTGTGCCTGTATTGATCTTTCATATGATGTTTATCTATTGGCGGCAAGATATATATATATATATTTTTGGAGATTTAATTTTATAAAAATTAAAAGAAACTTTGATGAAAAAAAGTAAAATTATTGTGGCAAAAAAATAAAATATACATACATCAAATATAATTTGGTTTGCCAAGTTCATCGTTTCTGTTTGTCACTTTCATTTGCGTTTGCTAGTTCCAAGTGCTAAGCATTGACTTTAAATGGGATTATGTCACGTGGAAAATGAAAATTAGGGTTAGGTTTTTTTTTTTTTTTCACTACCTAACCCAACACTATTGTACTTGGACAATTTTTGTACAACAGATTCAGATTCATCTATAATTATAAATACATACATTATTAATGGAAATGGACAAAAGAATTCTGTTGGAAATTTGAAATTTGTAAAAGATTTTGTTGTTCCAACTTGTTAGTTTGCGTACTACTTTGTAGCTTTCAAGCCCTTTACATTTAGGGGCGCAGGCGCAGCAGCGCCCCTGTTAGTAAATCGTTTTCGGAGCTGAGTTTTTTAACTTAATTTATGTAAAATCTTTAAAATAAACCAAACAAGTTTTTTTTTATTTTCAAATTCAAAAAATAATTTTTGAATATGATACCATAAATATTTTTAAAAACTATAAATCAATTAAAAATGTGATTACATTTTAATTTTTGGGAAACTATTTTTAAATTATATACTAAATGCAGCCTAACCCTAAATCAATTTTAATTATTTTTTGTCAATGTTATTTTAGGACGGCTCTACTTCAATTGTTATCCTATAGTGTTTATAAGTCATTATTTCTAATTAGTACATCTAAAAGGCCTACATTATACGTATCCACCCCACCTTAATCAACTCTCTTTCATTTTATCTCTAATTAATTATATTCTTATTATTTTTTAAATATGCTCATTTTTAATTTTATCTTTTAAAGTTTTATCATATATCCATCTTAACATTGCTTTAATTCTATGATTCACATCTTTACCTATTTCTTCTTCTTTATATATAATGGATCCCAACTACCTATTTTTTATTTTTATTTTTTTTTCTCTTTGGTATCTCTTAGCTTTTAATTTTAATTATCTTTTCATTTATATTTTTATTTTCATTAAAACTACATTTAACGTATTGAGTCTTAATTCTACATTCCCATTAATTTTGAATCATTTAGGTTCTAGAGCCTCTCTCTCCAAACATGTAGCGTAACATTTATTTTAGATGCAGTTTTATCAATCAGAATTATATCATCAACAAAATAAGTTCAATATAAATTTGAAATTTAAGTAATTATTATTTCTTTTAAAAAAAATAGTATTTCAATTATAATATAGTTTATTCTTGGTGAAAACAAAAGATGATCACTTTGATGCACCACATGTGTTTGATGTGCATAGAATCTAAAGAAAAAACATTAAAACTTAGGTATAGGTCAAGTCAATGTTTGACAATGGACATAATGTAAAGACTTTATATTAATGTTTATCTTATAGGATGTGCTCACTGAAAACTTCACGCTCTAAAGGCTGCTAAAGCAATCTCACTCTCATTATTACTATGAAGGAATTGAGAATTTGAAGTTTGAATTCAATTATAAAAAATGATACTGTGGTTTGATAAGCCCTGAGATATTAATTAGGTAGGTGATATAAGTGGACCCATGTTGAGTTGAGTATATATATATATAAATGATAGTAAACCTTGGGCCTATGAAGGTAAGATTAGTTTTGGGTTTATTAATTAATTGTATTCAACCTTATCCTACATTATAAGAAATTGTTTCAACGACTTAAACCAGTGATGACATATGTGATAACATTTACCATTACATTAAAGCTTCCCTTCATCTATTATTAAAAATTAATTGAATATATATATAAAGACACACGAATGAAGGGGTACATTAGTATCAGGTTGAATTTTTGTCACTGTCTCATCTTAAGAGGTGAAGAAGATTGATGGGTCAAAAATAAGCTTATACCTCCTTGAGAGTTCAATATGATGATGAAGTCAGTTGTATAACTAACTACTAATATTATTTTTTCTCAAAGAAAAAAACAAGCGTGCAAGTTCAAAGAAGAATACACACAAGTTTAAAAAATTGCACGTGTGGAAGGGAAGATTATAATCAGAGGAGATTCATGGCCTACCACTATATCTTTGAGGATCCCACAAATTTGGTGTAAGTCTTCATTTGAAGATCATATCAACCCTAATTTCTAATGTAAAGCAAGATTAAGACAGCATAAAGTCCAAAAGAATGAAAGACTTAACATAGTTTTCTAAACATAAGGAAGGAATATCGAAATAGTTGATGTTGATTTTTTTTATTTTTGTATCTTCCAATTGGATTTAAAGAAAAAAAAGGAGTAAAAGTTAATAATCTAGATGCTGATAATCCTTAGCTTCTCCCTATCAGTTTAATATTACTTTTGCATAACATAGAGTTAGTTTGAGCTATTAAGTACATTAATTTTTATTTTTATCATAAATGATTTAGATATAGAAATCATAAAGATTCATTAATGAGTCACTTAAATAATTAAGGGCTGCCAACGGGGGCTCTAAAGTGATTGTTCGCTTAGGAGGGGTATTTAGTGTCAGACATTAACGGTTTTGGGTTTGAATTACGGTGGTACTATGTTGGTAGAGATTAGTTAAAATTTTTGTGAAGATGCAAGTCGATCCCACTTATGTAATGCGGGCGTGTAACTGAAATTGTCGTATGCATGAATTTTAGATACTCCAGATTGTAATAAATAGCTTATAACTATTTGTTTCGATCTCTAATAAAGATAATTAAGGGGTGGCATGAATTAATGCTTGTACAATATTTATAATGATAGATCATATCAAGACTTGCGCTACAATACACACATAATAATTGATGCATTATTTATATATATAGATTGATTACCTACCCGTTAGAACAAGATGGGTTGGCCACAGTAACGCCTCAGTCGATTCTAACCCTCAAAGCTTGAGGAATTTGGAAAAAAAAACCTAATTAGGAATGATAATTCAATTTACAAGTTAGACTCTAGTCACGTTGGTAAGTAGGACCTAGTCTCAATACATTAGTGTAAAGGCTAAATATGCTGGTGTTGATAATTCTTATCATCTTGACCTTTTAGTACACTAATATATACTATGATATCACTTTTAATAGTACTTTCTGCTACTTTCACACAACTTTGCTGAAAATATACATAATTGATTACTTTGTCCATATCATTTGACATAGATAAGTTTGAATATTTAAATAACATTTGTTTAATAAGATTTTGATTGCCTTCTTTGATACAATCGATTAAATTAGTAAAGATATTACGACATTTGAATGGAAAAATAAGATTATTATTATCTTACTTCAAATGATTAAGGTAACGAAAAATCTAAGGATTGATGAAATTTCCAAAATAGAAGTTGTAAATCTATTCCTAATGATTGATTTAAAGACACAAGCTGTCACGTCTGGAATGCACCGCAGCACATTCTACCCAGACGCGGGCGCACTCCCACCGCAGCGGGAGCGAACGCCAGCCATTATGGATTCATAATATTGTCACATCCCAGTACACAGCACACCGCAGCGTCTAGTACCCCCGGGATCATTTGTCCACACTATTCACTATTCATGAATAGTGCAGGGCCTCCCCCAGATTCGAACTCGCAACCTATATTTAGCTCATACGTATAAAATACGTGTATGATCAAGCGTATATTGAGCTCCTACGTATAAAATACATATATTACACATCTCGATATACGTGTACGTCAACGTATGTATTAAATTAAATTTACGGGGTGTTACACAAGCGATGCACAAATTAACAAATTACCAATATTCCATTGTTCAAGGAATTATAACTACTAATTAAATAAACATTTTGCATATAATTTTATTAATCAATGATATTTTAATTGTTTTTAGCCGAATAATTAGACAAGGTGTAGCATTTTATATAGGGTTTTCTTTGTCTAGGAAAATAGATTTAAGTGTGAGTAATGGGAAAAGAGTATTGATAGTTTTTTTTTTTTTTTTGGTGGAAGAGAGTATTGATATTATTGAATAATGTGAGTATATCAACGGGTAATAACTCAGTTGGTCGAGAAATTGAGTATAAGTTCGAGCCTGAACGTGTCCTTAATTTATTCACCCTTGTTGGGAGGACCAACCCAAATGCCTCTACTAGTTCTTTTTTTTTTTTTATCCTAGTTTTAATTTTAATGCTCTTCTTCTCATAATGTCTTTAATAGTAGTTATTACTAATTATTCTTAGTCATTTTAAATAGTTATTTAAATAACTTAAAATAATTGAATTATGAGGGAGGATATATAAATATTCTAATGTAGGTTAAAATTAGATTGTAACTAGGGTCTAACTACTTAATTGATATTTTTAATACAAAATGATTACCCTTAATCGGCTAAACAAATTTAAAACATTTCTTATTGTTCAAAATGGTAATATTGAAGTAGTAAAAAATAATTTCAGCATGAGTTTTAAGTCACGTATTTGCCTCACATATAAGATATATGTAACAAATTCTTATTATTCACTACTTGTATTATACTTGCGTAATGTTGTGTGTAACGGAAGTGGAAGCCAAATAACAGATGCACAAATTCAAACAATCAAACAATTCAAACAAATACAAAATCAAATTAAAGCAAGAATACACAGATTTACGTGATTCGATGAATATACATCTACGTCCACAGAAGATGAGAATCAATAGAGAATGTAAATATATTACAACCTATAATCAGATTTAAAACAAATTCTCTCAACTCACAAAGTATTCTCACATAAATTTCAAATTCTCATACACCCTTATATCACACAATCCATTAAGGATTTATATAATACAAAGTGCCAGTTAGTTTCTAATACCAATTAGTTTCTAACATAAATTAGAAATTTTTTTAATTTAGACTAGAAAACTAATATACTAAAAAACTGTACACAAATAAAAATAATCAATTGGATAGACCGAGCCATCCTATATATCACACGTAACACGTGATTTTTATCGTATATTAATTGAAATAAACAACTACATATATGTATTTTTTATATGTCTTTTAATATGGGTATAAAGTAAGGGTGGAATAAGAATGATTTTAATTTAAAAAAGACGAAAATAATAAGAGGTGTGAGAAGTGGAAATTAATTAGAAACTAAAATTACTATTTTACCTCTTTTTATTTTTTTATTACTGATACAAGTTCAAAGAATGCTAAAACTAGGGCTAAATAAAATCGAAACTTTTCAGTAAGACTAAGAAGACGAGTACAAGCATAAGGGGCTAGATGAGGACCATGCGAAACAACTACCATGACCTCGCTTCCACTTTTATTATGAGAGAAAAAACTCCTATTTATTTATAAGGGGAGACAATCAAACTTTCGACTACGAGTGAGAGGGTTTGGATGCATAGCGTTGGAACTAGTCAACGTTTGCACTATTTTACCTTATCAATATTAAAAGTTACTTCTTTTTAATAAAACCTAACACAAACTTTTGATAGACAATTTTACATTAAAAATGGTTTCACTATGAACTTTTTAAATTTGGGTATTCGGGCCAGTTTACACACTAATCCCAGGGGGTCAAAGTCTCTATCCCGCAAAGGGATACCCTGAAATTCTTGGAAAAAAATTTTATTTGGGTTCGAACCTTAAAGGGCACAAGTGAATAAGACTCGAACTCGTAACCTCTCAATTATTTACTCCTTTATTCAACTATGTGGCTAATCTCTCTTTAGTTGTAAGAATTTTTTTTTGAATAGGAAAAAAAAAAGTACTTTTATGACAATTACAAATATCAAGCCCAATATTTTGACTTCAAATAATAAAAAGATTGAACTATAAATAGAGAAAACAGTGGAATCTCATGATTCTTCCATGTGTTTCGAAGGGGAGGGACACTCCCTTTCAGTCGGGACACAAGCATAAATTGAGCAATTTGAGGCCTATTGTAAGACTTGGTAGACAAAAAGTCTAAAAGGGCGAAACATTTAACACGATTTTCAAACATCAGGAAAGATATTGAAGATGATGATGTTGATTTTCATTGTATTTTCCAATTGTATGTTGATAATCCTTAGCTTCTCCACTTTTTTTTGCATCTCTTTGATCACCCTTTTAATACTTTCTATAATTTTAGGAAGACTTTTGTCAAGAAAATGAATAAACAAGTGGCGCTCAGCTTTGAATTTTTAGACTTTGAATGGTGCCTTTAATTTAAGATTCAGATACAATTTGCTATATTCAAAAATTTAAAAACACAAAAATTAAATTCATTTGATTTGAATGAATTGAGAAATACTTTTTCACTTTATGTAAAGAAAACAAGTTGTTTTTGAATCCACATTTAAGATTCATATTATCTATTAAGAAATAATAAATAAGAATTTGGATTGAATGTAATAAATACATAAAATGAGTAACAAAATATAAATGTTTATATGTATACCATGAATCGTACGTAATTAATATGCATTAATATTGTTTAAAGGATGGTAAATACTTACAAATATTTTAATGTATTTAACTCTTATTATTGATATGTTTGTTACAATTAGGGTAGCTAGCTAGGTTTTAGATTTTCTTTCACTTAAGAAATTGATTAATTTCAAAATTAGTTATAACATATATATTGCAATGTTGAAAGTCAAAATAGTACCAGCATATATATATATAAGATCTAATGTCGGTATGTATGTATGATCATCACTAATTTCTATATACATTCTCTAAGATTACGGTCCATTCAATACTTTTTTGATACAATTGACTAAACTTTTGGTGAAAAATACGTTCAAATGATTTATCTTCTTTTTGTCGTTGAATTTTAATAAAGCTAGAATGGGCAAAACCCACAACAAATGATTAGATGAGGGAAGCCCGAAGACTAATTGAAATAATTAGTAGAAAATAGTGTCGGCATACATACAAAGGTTAATTACACACACATAAATCTACAGTGATGAACCTCATGATCTTGTCATGCATTGCTCACATAGCCTGAAGACTTGGGATATCTACCAATAAATGATAGCTCAAATGATAGCTCAGTTGGTTGAAGAACTGAGTATAAGTGAAGTTAAGGTTCAAGTCTCGAGTTCGAATTTGAGTGTGCTCCCATTTATCCGCCCTATTGGTAGGGTCAGCCCAAACTCTTCTGCAATGTCTGAGTCTAAAAGGATTAGTCTCGCCTAAAAGGAAGGAAGACACCTCTGAGTGCTGAAAAACTGATAAAAAAAAAGACTAGGATATATATCATTCCTTTAAATGAAGTATGATAAGTAATTATAAACAAATATTTTGTATTTAATTAATTTGTTTTGACACCATGATCATCTTGAGATACTTCAATGTTTTTTTAAAATTTTCTTCATTAAAAAAAATAAAAAGAAGATCCAATATTAATTAGTGGGATCCCATGCTTTCATGTGTTCCACGAGTAGTTGAGAGCCATCAACCCTTTATAGCAAACACAAGCATAAATTGACTAATAATTTGAGGTCCGGTAGAGGGTAACACAAGTGCAAAACAACAACCCAACATAAAATCAGTAAGAATTATGGGGCCATGTGGGGATTCCTTTCTCTAGACCCCTCTTAGAAAATTAAACCCCACTTACTCACTTTTTTATTATTTAGGACTTTCTTGAATAGGATTCTAGGGCAAAGCTCATGTGTCCAAGGAGCCTCTTGTGCTCTTATTGCCAATGGCCCCACCTTGATTCCTTCCTTATCATACACTTTTGTGTGATTGTTTGACTAAAGTATTATTGGAGAGACAAGCTAGAACAAGCCCAAACCTATGTGAACTTCGAGTCTGGGAAAACTAATCTCGCTTAAAAAAAAAAAAACACTTTTCAGTGTCAAAATCCCAATAACCTAAAAAATAAAAAAATAAAAAAAACAATAAAGATTATTAATATATTTTTTTATTGATCTAATAAAAAAAGGAGATGTTGAGAAGAATAATCATATTTTTTCTATATCTTTCATTAAATTAGGACTTGATCATGAAAGGATCACTATAATAATTAATATGCCCTTGATTTAAAGGCATATACCATCTATGCTTCTTAAAGCACTGAACTAGTCTCTTAAGATGTCTGCGAATTGTGGACTCACTAAAAACTTGGGATAGGATTCTAACTTAGGGTTTTCACTTTTCAAGATAAACTTTCTAGCTATGAATGAAGCCAAAATTAGCGTTCATTTTATGATGGATATTGTGGTAAAAAAAGTTTTGAAATGATTAAATTATTTTTATTGTTAGAAAAGAAGAATTTTCATGGGCATCTTAAGAACAAAAAAAAAAAAAAATTATATCTTTGTTACTATATGATTCATTTTCATCTATCTTTTTTTTTTTTTTTGTCATTTACCTAGTTCAACAACACTATAGTTATGTATTATTTGACTTGACAACCTATTTTATGTATAAAATTTAGTTGGGTCTCATTTGAGTTTGATAAAAGAAACTATTTGGTATGTTTCACGTGTTGAAATTTAACAATATTGTCAACAGGGCTGATGGTTTGACTCTTTGAGAGATGATGACGCGGTGCAAGTACGAGTCCCAACTTTACTAAATTTTCAAACGTCTCATGAGCGCACAAATGAATACTTCTTGATGTGGTAACGGGTTCATGGTGGAGTCCTGGATGTGGATTCGGGGTCGTCTAGTGAGTGCGGTGTTGGGTGGTCAGGTCGAGGTTTATTGATGTAGTATAGTTGGTTCTGAAGGAGCCGGATTTCCATGGAAGAGTTGGGTGTAGGAAATAATTTGTATCTTCTCAAAAAAAAAAAAAAAAAGAAAAGAAAAGAAATTTAACAATATTGTAAGTTTTTTATCCATATATTGTATGGAAAAAGAGGGAGAATAAAACAGAGAGAAGAGAAAATAAATAAAGAGACAAATTCAACAAATTAGATCTTGATATGTTGTGAGGAAAAAGTACAAGGAAAAAAAAAACAATAAAGAGCGAAAAAGAGTATAAGACATAACATTTTATGTGTTTTTTATGATTTGTTTCATGTATTTAGATATTAAAAATGAGTATCCTGAGTAAATGCTAAGATAGATATTTTGAGAAAGACTCTATAATTTAAAGAGTACTTTAAAATTAGTATGACTAAGGCTAAATACGTTAAATTTGATTTTAATGAAAATAAAAATACAAATAAAAAGATAATTAAGCTTGAAAGTCAAGAGATACCAATGAATAATTTTTTTTAAGTATTTAGGATCCATTATCCATAAGGTAAGAATGTGAACTATAGAGTTAAAGCAGAATGAGTCAAGTGGAGGAGTACTTCTAGAGTTTTATATGATAGACGCATCCCATTAAAATTAAAAGAAAATTTTTATAGAGTAGCTATTAGGCCAACCATGCTCTACGATATAATTAAAATGTTAATAGTTCAAAAAACTATGTTAATAAACTAAGTGTAATAAAAATGCAAATGTTAAGATGGATATGTAATAAAATATTAAAAGATAAAATTAGAAACGAACATGTTCGGAAAATAGTAGGAGTAGCATTAATTATAGATAAAATAAGAGAGAACCCATTAAAGTGATTTGGACGCATACAAAATAGACCTTTAGAGGTAGTAATTTGGAATGTGACCTATTAACAATAGACGGTAATAATAAAAATAGAGGTAAAGGTAAACTTAAAATATCACGGACCAAGATAATTAACAAAAATTTAACTTTTTGTTAATTTTAATGTTGACTTAGTTTTCAATAGAGCGGAGTGGAGGAAGTGGATTCACGTAGCTGACTTTATGTAATTAGAAAAAAACTTAGTTGAATTAAGGTCCTTCTATTTATAATTTCTCAATCTTTTATACTAATTAATAAAGAAAATTTTAACTATGTAATTGCTTAAAAGACACGCCATAAAAAAAAAGCATAAAAGCCGCTAATCTCAATAAAATAGTGATATTAACTAAAATTTAAAAATCTAAAATAGTGATGAATGAAGCGCTATCATATTAAAAAATCTCATTAAGAATTCCTCAAATTACAATTTCATATCAAAATTTTCCTCAATTTAAAAAATAACATTTCCTCAATTTACAATGAGCTTACTTAATGCATTGAATAATTCTTATGCCATGAAAAAGGTTCTTGCAATAATGAGACTTAAATAAATAGTGATGAAGAATATCCACACTTCCATTTATTTTTTTTATTTTTTATTTTTATAAATATATTTTATTTATTATTCCAGTTTTTTTTTATCAATAATATTCCTAATCCAAAAAGAGTACGGCTAAAGTGACTTGCAAAATAGATTCCTCATTTGATGTAGTCATTTTATATCATTCATCAATAAAAAATAAACCTCCCCAATTTTTATTTTTTATTTTTTCTAGAATGTCCTGCTCCAATGAAACTACCACGCCACGGTCGCCACCACCACCAAAATGGAGCAGAGTTTTGAAAAACCATATTCTAAATTTAATCAGGGAGTGGTAATTCAAAAAATTATTCAACCGCAGGCTATTGCCTGTAACATTATATTTAATTTCCTTTGCACCCTTTTCAAGTTATCTTATTTAAAGAGTAAATAAATAGTTACAAGCTATTTATTTTAATCCATAGTATCCGGGATTCGTATGTATAATAACGTCAGTTATATACCTCCATTACACAAATAAGATTAACCTGCGTTTTCGTAAAAATTTTGACTAATCTTTACCAACATAACGCCACCGTGACTCAAACCTAAGACTAACACTAAATGCCGCTCCCCTTTTCGATTTATCTTATAAATGAAATTCTGGATTTTTTTGTAGCAAGGTTTTTCTAGTCTTAATGTTGAAGGTGAAAAAAAAAGAAAAAAAAACCAGACCAATATAACATTACTAAAATAGTATGTAATGAAGGATGAAGAAGAAAAGCTGTTCTGTCGTTTGAGGTGTTAATATTCTTTTGGGTTCTTCTTGGCTGTTATCTAGCTGAGGCCCTTTGACTTTCTGTTTTATTATTATTATTATTATTAATTTTATTTAGTACCCAATTGAATATTAAAAATTGATGGGGGCGTTTTAATTTTTTCTCAGATTTGGGGGGTACCATCCATTTGATGACCAAGAATAGGTGTTTGCCATTTTAGTCTTTAGAATCTTGTTCCAAATTTCTGCATTCTGTTAAAGTTACTATTTTTTCTTTTTAAGGTCTTATGGTGTGTACTACACGTAATGAACCCCGGCAATTGTGTCTCACAACACCCATTAAAATTGCTAACTCTTAATAAAACAACATGAAGTTGTGTGTATTGGACGACTCTCCCCTTGATTCAAGGGACCTCCAACTATATTGTAGGATAAGGTTGAGAGGGAGTTTGTCTTCCTCTCCACCGTCCTTTCTCTTCTTTACCTGAAATGAGAAAAGAGTTTGAATTGTATTCAAACTTTTTTTTCCACCGTCAGTACTCCTACATATAGAGGTGCTAGGCACTCTATTATATTCTTTGGAATTCTGTAGATGCATGTCTATTATTAGTGAGAGAGCTTTTCATAGGATTAGAAAGGTCTTATTGTGTGGAAAGATATTCAAATGGATTCGCCGATGTTCATTGCATTCAACTTCGTCAAGCTTTTGTTGAATTGCGATTAAAGCCCTAAGGCGAGTATTTTGATCCTTTAGTTTCCTAAATTTACTCGATGAACTCCTCAATTACGGGGCCGGGTCTTATACTTTTGGTAATGTTTTGGGTTGAGTCCCTTAGATCAAGATAGACCTGATTCCCCTTGCTAGGGTTCAATACTTCAAAAGTAGTTTGGAAACTTAAAAAGTGGACTTAGCTGCCTGAGACACTTGATCAATATAAAACTTCATCTATTTGGTGTCTCCAAATACGTCCTAGTCCCTTGCCAAGGTCCTATACTTTAGGTAATGTATTGGGAAATAGGAAGTGTACTAAGGTGCTTGAGTCCCTTGAATTAACACTGAGTTGTAAGTTTTAGGTTGACTCCATGTTGATAGGAAGGAGTTAGCGCTAACTTCCTCAGTTTAGAGTAATGTTAGAGGAATTGAAAACACTATATCAATTGTTACAAATCAACTATTAATTTTAATAAATTAAAATAACACATTTTTCAATAAAGTGATAAATCTGATGTGAATATTTGACACATTAAATTTGTAGCAATTGGTTTGGAGATTTCAATCTCCTAAGTATTTTTTATTAAAGAAATTTTATCTCGCCCCATTTCTCATTTTGTGAAAAAAGAAAATTATCTTGGACAACAGTTATGAAAGGATCTTGAAAATTTAATGTCATTAAGATGGAACTATAATTCCTTATTTGTTGTTAGTAGGCATGCTGACATTTTTTAAAGGAAAAATGCTAAAGTAACATTCAAAATATACATATAAAGTGTACATTATTATTAAACACCGTTAAATTACCTTGAACCAAGCTTCAAATTCAGGTGAAACCAAAATATTTCAAGATAAATAAAATCTTTCTTCACATGCAACTGTTTCTACTATGTGAGCCCTAAGAGAAACAACTTGACGCCAATAATACAGTAACAACAATGTGAGACAACTGGATTTTTTTTTAATATCTCCTACATCAACATGTGGCCATTATCAGAGCTTGAGCCTTTGTTCTAATGCAACCTCAAAGAAATATAGATCAAGTTGCGTCCAATGTCTGCTAGAACTGTTCTCCAAAAGTACTCAACTTGGTACGTACGAACCAAGTATTTAATTATTGCATGAATCACTTGAATTGCAACTTGAACTTTTGCTTCAAAATTTCTTGGTAATTACGTGTTTTAATCTTGTTGGTGCAAGATTTGATCAATATCAGTAGATGATGAGGTTGAGGGAAGATGCTGAATTTGGAACTCTTCGGTGTGCTTGAAAAAATCGTCGGAGGTTGATTATGTGAGAGAGAGAAAACAAGAGAATACAGGCTATCGTAAGGAATACCGGTGTGGTGTCGGCTAAAGACCCTCCAATGCCTAAGTTAGTTTAGAGTTTAGTAGTACTGAATTGAGTTGAGAATGATTTAGAGTTGTTTATCACTCCCTTAGGGGTTATGGTCTTTTTATAGAGAGGGCTTGAGATCTTTGGCCTTGTAGTAGTGTTGTTGTAGAATCAAGAATCCAAATTATGTTAGAAAAACATGTTTGATTCTTGGTCGAACTAAGAATATCTGGTACGATCTTTGTAGGATTAGGATGATTTTTCAGTCTTTTAGCCGAACTAGTAGAGTTTCAGGCCTTATCAGGGTCAAGTTAGGAGTAGATCCCAAACTTTTCGTAGTGGATCACGCCTTATCCCTACCTGAATAGGGTATTCTGTCATCATCCGTTTCGGAGTCGGAGATCCTTACAGGTCAGTATACCGATCTATAGTCTTTCATTCTATCTGCTTGATATCAAACACATGGTCTGTAAGAAGATTGGTAGATAGTGGTCGGTAATCCATGATATGGTGTGCCGACCTAAAAAACATTATGAATAATTTGGACAGTAGTACCGACCATGGGCTCAGACTATGTGTACGGTTGGGTAGATCCGTATTTTTTGTCTAGAATAGGTCGGTACATACACGTGTTGCACTTGTTATGTCTTACTGGGCAAGAATATCATGGTTGTCGTATCCTGTGCTTGGTATTTTTAAATTACACCATAAACCAAAAAAAAGAAAAAAGAAGGACCTAATTCTACAAGTTCAAAAATGGCACTGATGCATTTCATTTTACACACTATAAGTAATAAAGCTTTATCCCAAATACCTAGTATCTATTCTGAATTTGGTTCCAGCGAAATATACTACTAAAAGAAATTCATTACGGGAGAAAAATGGTAAATACTTTTCAAGAATCAGGACCTTTTAATCTGATTGACAACTACTAATCAGTGGAATAGCAATAGTAATAATAATGCTTTTGCGAATCTTATTATCACCAAATTTTCAAGAATATATATATATATATATATATATATATATATATATATATATATATATATATATATAGTTTTCAAAACACACCCTCTCTTTTGGAATAAATTTTCTATAGTAAAACTTGAATTTTGCCCCCAAAATTCAAATCCCTTCATCAACTTGACATATATTAACAATATCTCCCCAGCATCTTTTAATCAACTCAAAACGCATAATATATATAAATAAATGTATCATTATCAATATTATGTATATGATCATAATATAATCATAAAAAAAGGGCAGCTCAATTCTTGAAGCTTCCGCTTATACAACGTTATGCAAAAGGGTCAAATCACTTTTTGGTCTATTCTCTGTAACTTTGCCCTGTATTACAAATTGTTTCTAAGATTTCCATCACTACTTTATTCTTTTTGTTTTTAATGAGGTATCCCCGTACCAGTATAAGACTACTCTTTGTTCGAGGTGAAAGCAGAATAGTATATCTCTTTTAATAAAGATGCCTTCAAGAATCGAACCCTGAAACCTTCTATAAAAAGACAATTTTGAAACTCTTATCATTGCCTCAGGGCTCATCTTCTCGTAATAATATAAGTATGTTAATTTTATTTTATTTTTAAAGAAAATAGAGCAAAAAGAAAAAAAAGAAAAATGATTAATTAACTCCTAAAAAAAACTTAAAACGTAACTTTAAGATTTGATCGACACATGAGAAATTCAATTTTGTACTCTCATTTCTTTCCTTTGAATAAGGGAAAAATATACAATTCCAACTTAAAGTTTTGTGGTCCAATTTGGGTTGAATTTAGTTGGATTGGTATTGTCGCATAGCGGAGGAGGACACCACTTCGTCCCGTTGTGAAACCAAAAAAAAATAGACGAAATAGAGAAAGAGGGAAGAAATTAATAAAGCTAAGTAGTCTCTCTCTCTCCCTCTGTTTGCAACATTTCCTTCTTTCTTCTTTATATATAATTAAGGGTGAAAGGAACCGACCCGACCAACCAGTTCGGGTCAGGTTGTGGGTCCCAATAAAAAGTCAAGTCACTCGACCCGACCCGACCCGACCAACCAGTTCGGGTCGGGTCGAGTCGTGGGTCCCAATAAAAAAGTCGAGTTTCACCCCACCCGACCCGACCCGACCCGACCCAACCCAACTAGGTCCCCACCACCAAATTCTTACCCGCGGCTAGGGGTGACAATTTGGCTAGAGGCCCACGAGCCTAACTTGGCCCGCTATAAATGGTCAGGTCCAAACCCTAACCCGACTATTACATGGGTCGGCCCGTCCCGGTCCTAAAATTTATTGGACGGATTTACGATTATATAGCTAGACCCGGTCCGTCCTATTAATCCGGTCCAAAGGCCTGACCCAAAGGCTCAAAAATTGGGCCCGATTATATATACATACATGTATATATATTTTAGATTTACTGTAAAATATATATATATATATATATGTGTGTGTGTGTGTGTGTGTAAATTATAATATATTCTTAATACAAAGTTACAGGGACATACATATACATTATAATAAATATAAATATATATGTGCACGTAATTAAGATTATAAAATGAAAAAATAAAACATAATTAAATTTGTGTTATATAAATATATAATTAAAGTATACATAATATATATAAATATAATACGTACTACATACATAATCATTGTATCAAAAAAATATATAATGTATATATAATAATAAAAAACATAATCAAATGTATTATTACAATTAAGAGGGTATAATATATATTTAATTAAGTCAATAGTGTTATTTAATTAAAGGTTTATATTTATATTATATATACATTATTAAGAGTATGTTCAATTAGGTAAATAATACGAAAAATTCACATACCTAGTCTATTTCTTAATAAAATAAATAATCTACATACCTACTCTATTTCTTAATAAGAGTATGTATAATATACAATTATAATATAAAATGGTAAAAATAAAACATAATTAAGATTCAAGATTATTATAATTAGATAATATATTATACATATATATACACAAGCGCAAACTTATATATATATAAATATACCAAATATATTTTATTAAGTATATTATCTAAAAATATGTAGTAGGGATAGATATAAATATATAATGAGTTTAACTAAATTATAATAAAAGTTGAGCTAAAATTATGAAAGAAAGAAATATATTATTCAACTACATACATACACTAATTCATTTTAAATAAATAATATTTTTAATTTGTATGTTTTATTTAATTATTGAATTAAAATTTATATTTTATTGGAACTAATCTAACTTTAAAATACGTATTTTGTTATATTAATAGTCTAAAAGTCGGGTCTAAAGGCCCAGTTCATATATTTTTTAGATTGGGTCTGAGTCAAAGTTTTTTATTCTTAGCCAGGCCCGACCCGGTCTAATTATTCTTAGGTCCGACGAAATGGGGCGGCCGGTCCAAATGGCCCGAATTGCCGCCCCTACCCGCGGCTCATGCCTAGTCTTTTTCTCCTTCACTCCTCTTCTTCTCCCTCTCACGCTCCTCCTCCTCCTCCTCCTCCTCCTCTTCTTCTTCTTCTTCTTCTTCTTCTTCTTCTTCTTCTTCTCTCTCTCCTCTGCGTTTCCCTCTCTCTCTCTTCTTCTTCTTCTCCTCTGCGTCTCCCTCTCTCTCATCCACTTCTTCTTCTTCTTCCTCTCTCTCTCTCCTCTGCGATTCTCTCTTGCAAGTCCCTCTCTTTTTCTTCTCTTCCCTCCCTTTCTCTGCAACTAAAAAAATAAAGCTATTTAATAAGGCCCCACCAACCGACCCGACCCGAACCAAATTCCTATATATAACTATCAAATCCCTCTCTTACTCTGTCTCTCTAAACCATAAATTCTCCTCTCTTCTCCTATTGGCTCACCTGCACTCATCATCTTCCTTCTCATATTTCTATGAGACTTTCCTTCTCACCTACCTATTACTACTCCACCAAAGTTCAATCACAGAACCTCCTTCCGGCAACTCCGGCAATCCCACCCAGTTCCCGGCGACAACGACGACGACGACCACCCACATGGGCCAAAATAAACAACAACAACAACATCACCACCACCCACCATCATTATCATCATCATCATCAAAACCGACCCAAAGACAAAATCATAGTCATCATGGGCGCCACCGGCACCGGTAAGTCCCGTCTCTCAATTGACCTCGCCACTCGCTTCTTCCCTTCCTCCGAAATCATCAACTCCGACAAAATGCAACTCTATCGCGGCCTCGACATCACCACCAACAAGATCCCATTCTCCGACCGCCGCGGCGTCCCCCACTACCTCCTCGGCGAAGTCGACTCGATTCACGGCGACCTCTCTCCGGCCCAGTACCGGTCCATCGCCCGGTCCACCATCTCCGACGTTCTCGATCGGAATAAACTCCCCCTCGTCGTCGGCGGCTCTAATTCCTTCATTCACTCTCTCGTCGACTCGGCCGATTCCACCGAGACTCGGTTCGACGAGTTCAGCTCGGTGTCGACCGATTTGTATTACGACTGTTGCTTTCTTTGGGTGGACGTGTCGTTCCTCGTGTTGTATCAGTACTTAATGAAGCGAGTCGACGACATGCTTGACTCGGGCATGTTCGACGAGTTGGCAGAGTTTTATGACTCGGAGGAGGAATCGGTGTTAAGACCCGATGTTGGAATAAAGAAGGCAATAGGAGTGCCGGAGTTTGAACGGTTTTTCCGGTGTTTCCCGCCGACCCATTATAGCCCCGGCGCCGGTGGTGGTGGGACAATGATAGACACACAAATCAAGATGGATCTGGCTAGGAAGGTGTTATACGCAGAGGCAGTAGATTCTATAAAATATAACACGTGTCAGTTAGCTAAGAAACAGGCGAGGAAGATCGAACGGCTGAGATGGGGTGGGTGGGATTTACGCCGGCTAAATGCTACGGAGGCATTCCGGGCGGTCATGGCGTCGCTAGATTCCGGTGAGTCGTCGGAGATATGGGAGAAGAAAGTGGTGTTACCAAGCGTGAAGATTGTGAAGCGTTTCTTGGAGGGGTAGTTAGCACTGCTCCAACTATTACGAAGAAAAACAACTCTCTTGTAAAAGTTTGTTTGTTTGTTTTTTTTTCTTTTTTCTTTTTTTTGAGTCCTTTCTTCTTCCTCCTCCTCCTCCTCCTCCTCTTCTTCTTACCCTTTGTTTTTTTGAAAGATATAAAGATACAACCAAAAACCCATTTGCACTTCACCGCCAAAACCAGCCATATTACTGAGCCCAAATGGGTCAAGTGGTTTGAACCATTTGACCCTTAAATTTTGAACAATTAGGTGCCCCTAAGTTGGCCAATTTTGGGGAGAGTAAAATATGTATGTGAATTAATTTGAGCCCAAATGGGTCAAGTGATTTGAACCATCTGACCCTTAAATTTTGAACAATTAGGTGCCCCTAAGTTGGTCAATTTTGGGGAGAGTAAAATATATATGTGAATTAATTTGCTATCTATAGAGGTCATTTCATCTATTTCAATATCTTCTTCTTTTTTTTTTTTTTTTTGGAATCCTTGAGATCACATTTTGGGTGTGAAGTTTGATGTTACACAAAAACATAACAAACCTCCATCCAAAATTTGCCTTTTTGGATGTGGGCCCATATGTACTTTTGATGTACCACAAAAAAAAGAAGAAGGGGAAATTTGTAATTGGGTCCACCATTATTATGGTCTTTGATCAAATGGGTGTCTGACCACTTGATCATCTAAATTTTTACATAGAAAAGAAGAAAGGACTTTTGATTTGAATCCTATTTGCTGTAGCTTTCCTTCCATCCCTAACCTATTGATTTGAGTGTTCCTAGTATTTATTATTATTATTATTATTTTTTTATGAAAGTACTTCACCTCAAATATAGTCTTTTGAAGATGACAGATGGTCAAATTCAAGATTTAATGAACAGGTACCCTTAAATATGGAATTGTAACATTGCTAAACTGCAGTATGGTATGCATTTGAGAACGCTTCCGTTCACGATACGTAGAACGCTAAACTCGCTAAGTCAAGATTCAACTTCAAACCTCTACCTCAGTCTCTTTTGTCTCTCCTCCCAATCATCGGGCGAATACTCTAATGGGTTACAACTAAATTATTATTTTTGAAGTAGTTAAAAAAAAAGAATAAGAAAAATATTAGGTACAGATATTTTGATTGCAAGTTTATATGTATGAAATGTGAAAAAAGAAAAGAAAAGAAAAGAAAATTATTGATACTAATGCTCAATTTATCATAAACTCTAATATTAATTAGGGTTTTTTTTTTAAAGATATAATTAGTTAGTTGTATAACCAACTCTTATCACCAGTCCACATATTCCGGGAGGTATTATGCCAATTTTTGACCTATTAATTTTTCCTATTCCTTAAGGTGAGACAGTGACAAGAGTTAAAACTAAAACCTTTTAGGTTATAAAGGCACATCTTTACCAACAACATCAACTCTATATTGACTTATTAAACTGTTTTACATCTTATTTCACTATTTTATTAAGAAATTATGTTTTGTGTCAGTATACTACTTATCAATGTGCTTGGTTTCAAACTTGGTACGAAGGAAGTCATATAGATATAAGTTAGTTGACTAATCATGTTGATTGGTTATCTGCTATTTGAGGGATGGTTACTGCTTTTACTTGGTGAGTAGGTGAATTAGCCAGAAGAATATAAAATTAAATCAACAAAGTTGAAGACTATGTTGGTTATTATTATTATTATTATTTTTTTTAACAATTTGATAGTTTTAGCTGCTATTTAACAGTGGGTTTAATTGATAATTTCTATTTACTAACTTTATTTAGCTTCCACTTCTAATTTAAAATGAACCTTAATTGTACATTGTAAAAGTTTAAACTCCAATGTAATAAGCTTTTATTTTATTTTATTTTTTTGTTTATTCTTGTAGAAGTTATATCTTTACTTACTTTAGTTATATAAAAAATATAATATTTTTATTACCCTTTAGTTTTTTATATGTTGCAAATACAGCTAACATACACAGCCAAAGTGAATAACAAAAAGAAATATAAATATGAAGAGACTTGAATATGCTTAGTATTAATAAAAAAAACCATACATGGCAAAGCAAATGGCATGGTAATCTCTGATTAAATATATTCATATCATAGTTGATCTTACAAAATTTTATGTTAGTCGTCAGTTATCTAATCCAATCCTCCTCCTTTAAACTTCTAACTGCTTGTAAGCAAATAAGCTTGGGGGAATTAGTGCATGTGGAGGAATGGTATATAAAATTATCTTAATCACTAACTAATGTACGCAACACTTATCAAGAAAAGTTAATACATTTCCAATTTGTTATAGTAAACTAAAAGAGAAGTTGGAGTATGAACAACTTGCGTGCAATATGTTAAAAATAAAATTAACGGATTTTTGTTTCTCACATTTCCAAAACAATAGTTTAACAATTATTAATATTTACATGTCTATGTGTTTAGATGGGTCATAAGTTAATACATCATAAAATTTATAACTAAAGTTATTCAAATTTATAAGGACAAGAATAAATATAAAAATATAGATAAACAATAAAAAAGATAGAAATCTACAATATTTTCTTGTTTGATGTGGTTTTTTTTTTAAGAAAAATGTTTTATATAAGTTGGTTGTTAATGTCATTTTTCAATGCTGGCACCTAGTTTTTAAATATACACGTATCTCTAAAATATTTAAGAAACGTTAGATACTAATATTAAAAAATAACGTTGACACCCAACGTTCATATAGTAGTACTCTTTTTTTTAATAGTTGCTGATTGAGTATTCAAAGGGAACCTGGATGCTTGATATGAGTTTGCAGAATCACTTTATCTAGCTCCACATAACCCTAATTAAATATGTAAAAACGAATTGGTTTGATTTTTTTTTTTTTTTTAAAAGGCCCATTTGAATGTTGGTGCCTGGAATTAAAATTCGAACTATGTTGGGCTGGACTTAGATTTTAAGTAGTAGTCAGCCTAAGAACTGGTCAAAACTTAAGCTGAAGAAACCTTAGAAAATATTTTTTTTCTAAGGTATAATTTAAAAGAGTAGTATACCTCTTGAGACCTTCATTCATATATACTTTATGTAACAACATATTCTTATGGTTTTTTAATTTATTTTAATAGTTTTTTTTTTTTCATTTGATCTACCATTTTAAATGTAGGTTTCTTTTCCCTATAGATTGCAAGATAATGGTATTATCATATAATAAGCAATATAAATACTTATATTAATTATTATTATAGTGTGAAAGCACATATTTATGATTAATATTGTAGCCTTATAGCATCAATCAAGATTCTCCAAATAGAGACTACTTAAAAATGAGCCCGAATCTAACTTAATAAGATTGGAATAAGATTTTTGGCTTGACTTACCTTATTTAAATTGGAGTTGACACAAGTGAGTCAAAAAATTATGGTAGGAATGGAATGTAGGAGAAATAGTCTATTAATGATGAGTCCAATCAAAATCAATTCAAATAAATCTAGTTTAAAAAAGAAGAAGAAAAGAATTGCACATAGGATCATTACAAGATTTAATAGACATTTTTATACCATATTAATGAGCATTCCTTGTATAAATCGTGTTTAGATTATATTTGTGGAGGCAGATACTATTGTCTCTTTAGAATGATTCAAATGATTATTCTAATTATACAACATGTAGTATTATTCTATTTATATGATTTTGTGTGCCACATTGTGATTTTTTGTTTTATTTCAAAATGTTTATAATTCTTTCTCCATCAACATATAAATACTTAATTAAGATGATTTTTTTCTTCTTCTTCTTGATAAGAAAAGTGGGGGAATATTATATCTTAAAAAATGTTTAAGAAAAGAAAATACATCCAACCCTATCCATTAGTTAGCTTCGTAGGAAAGTAGGAGGGAACACAGAGTTCTTAATACCTGATTTTCCGGCACACTAATTTTTATTTTATTTTTATGTGGCATGTTGTTCCCACTAATGCCTTCACCAAACTATATATATATATTTCTATAGAAAATTATATAATTATAGTTTAAGAGATGGTTATATTAATATTTGTTATAGTCTTGCCTAATTAACACTTTCTTAGGTTTGTCAGGTCATTGTGTCTGATGATCAATACCACATCAAATGACTCCTTTTCGAACATTCCAAGTTCTCAAATAAAATAATTAATGAAGAATGTCATTTGTTTTTCACCTTTTTATTTGGTAACTTGTGGACTTATATTTTAATATATGATTATCTGACCAAGAGGATCAAGGATTATGTTTAGTATTTTAATATAATATAATGTATATTGTCTAGTTAACTGTATATAAGAACTTAATTAGGATTATGAGAATTAAAAATCTCAAAAATAGAAAAATTAATGTGACAATGAAAAATTAATTTTGTTCTTTAATTTTGAATCAGACCCTTAAATATATTGATATTTCTTATCCCATTCATCCCTTTGTTCGATAAAAGATATAGCCAAAAAAGAAAAAAGAAAAGAAATATTTACCTATCAATGGAGTAGTATTGGATACATGTACAGGGTTGTCGATTTTGAACTTCATTTTTTTTTTTTTTGGCTACCAGTTTTTTGGTACTCGGGAGATGTCCTCCCCTTTGCAAAGAGATTAATTATTCCGGATTCGATGATTTACAGAGAGTAAGGGCACATCTTCCAAAAGAGATGAACAAGAATAAGCTCGAACTAGCGATGAGTTTCTGAACCATACCTTATAATTTGCTCTCTAAATCAGTAAACCAACCTTTTGTTGATAACTTCATCTTTAATTTAATGGCCCTAATAATTGTTTGTGACCTAATCGAGGCCAATTAAAGAGTTTGCTGATCACGATGCCTTGGGACATCCATTCTTTATATTTTCATTTTAATAGATAATTCCATGCTTAAATACTTATATAATAAATAAATTAACAAACAAATAAATAAATACACCTGCCAAGAAATAGAGTACTAAATACGCATGAGGACAATACATTGAATATAACTGCAAGTTTAATATATATTCAGCAGAGGCGTGCACCATTAATGAGTTGGTCTCACCCATAGATATCCGAATACATGTAGATGTCCCATGACTCAAACCGCATGGAATGCTTGCCAACTCAAGTGTCCATTTATTTATTTTTAGTTTTTTCAAATTAAGGGTATACTCAACAAATGCTTTAAGATGAGTGTGTTAACCTCTTAATTCTTACGAATCAAAAACTTCGTAACCTCGTGCAATTCCTATCCCAATTATTATAGCATTACTCTTTATAATATTTGAACACTAGACTATAACGAGATAGTGGGAACTTCTTGCAAAGGAAATGTTTAGCAATTAAGTGAAAAATGCCAAAGTGACATAAATAAAATCATATTTATTAATGCATTAATAGATCATATTGAATTATGCATCTATATATGATTTGAGACAATTCAATAGTATATTGATAATGATGTTTCTATTGATGTAAGCTAAAAATGTTAGCATTACTACTCTTCTTAAATAATCTTCTTAAGAAAATTTTCTCATATTTGATTAATTGGACAAGGGGAGAAAATTATAATCAGAAAATCTTCCCACTTTGCTGCTTAGAAAATTATATATAATGACAAAAAAACAAGAGAGGCTAAGATAATCTTTATATTAGCACTCTTTAACAACAACACTGGAATAATTGATTTTCCTTAAGAAATTAAATCTAGTGTTTTTTTTTTTTTAAAATTAACTTAATTTCTCCCAAGACAAGTTGAAGTTGGGGGAAGAAATAGAATGTTTGCTGGGAAGAAATGGAACCCATGATGTGTGTGGGCTGGCATGGGAGATCCAACAACACCACCAAAAGACAAAATGCATTGACAACTGTGATATTAATACATATAACATTGTTTATAAATAAATAGAATAATATTGAAAGAAGAAGAGTGATTAATCAAGGGTAGCTCTGATCAGTTTCCCCCACTTTCCAAGGAGGAAGTTGGCTGCAGAAACAGTAGTAGCAGCAGCAGCTGCAGTAGCTAACAGCACTATGTAGCAGCAAGTAGCGCGCAGAATGAGTGAATGACTGAGTGAGTCGTCTCTGGGTTCCATGCGCGTGCGCTGTTTCTACCTAACGCATGATCCCATGCTCCCCTTATTCTATAGCTTTGCTTGGAAGAGGTGCGACCTGTTGATCACTTCAAGCTTACCACCCATTAAAACTTTTTTATTTTGTTTTCCTACTCCTCCTCCTCCTGATTATTGCGCCTAGCTTACAAAGGTAGGCGTGGAGAAGATAAGCATTGGAAGTTGGGGGGGGGGGGGGGGGGGGGGGGGGGGGGGGTGCCAATTAGAACCGGAATATATATATTAATAATGTGTAATGTGTTTGTCTAGATGCAACAAGAAAGAATACACCAAGGTGTGGATGGCTGAAGTGGAAACAGACCAAGTCTCATCAAGCTCTTATCTACACTACAGAATTTTTGGCCTTTAGCGACGAATATTTTTAATTGCTAAAAGTTATCATTTCGTCGCAAATACATGTAGCGACATTTTTTCGATCTGTTGCATGACTCCTTGCCAATTCACTGTCGCAGATACTATTAGCAACATTGGCGTTAACTTCGTCGCAGATACTATTATGAACTCTCGCAAGCTGAGGTGGAAGAACAAGTCTGTAAGCTACTGGTCCAATTCTCTTCGGTCTAATTCTTTCCAAAATTTTGAATGGACCAATAAATCTCGGAGCAAGTTTCCTTTTAATCCCAAACCTCATTTGTCCCTTCTGTGGCGTGACCTTAAACAAGACTTCATCACCCGCAGCAAACTCTAATCGCCTATGCCGGTTATCAAAATAGCTTTTCTGGCAATTTTGGGCTGCCTTAAGTTTCTGCCTAATCTGTTTAATCTTCTCTGTGTGATCCATAATAACTTCTGGGCCGAGTAACTGTGACTCTCCAACTTCAAACCAGCAAGTCAGAGATTTGCAAGGTCTACCATATAAGGCCTCAAATGGTGCCATGCCAATATTCGCTTGATAACTATTATTGTATGCAAACTCACACAGTTGAAGGTATTCACTCCAACTCCCACCGGATTCTAAAATACAAGCCCTGAGCATGTCCTCAAACATCTAAATCACCCTCTCAGTCCGAGGATGAAATGTAGTATTGAGACGGAGAAGGTCCCTAACCGAGTCTGTAATGCCTGCCAGAACCCTGAAGTAAACCTCGGATCTCGATCCGATACAATAGACACGGGCACCCCATGTAATCTCACTATCTCACGTATGTACAACCTACTCAGCCTATCCATAGAGGCCTCAGTGTTTGTTGGAAAAAATGGGCAGACTTTGTTAATCTATCTACAATTACCCAGATAGAATCATATCTACCCTGAGATCTAGGTAATCCGTTAATGAAATCCATTGTGATATGCTCCCATTTCCATTCATGGATGGACAATGGATACATTTGTCCTGTAGATCTCTGATGTTCAACTTTTACCTGCTGACACACCCCACATTTTTGTACATACTCAGCTATATCCCTTTTTATCACGTACCACCATACTGTTCTTTTCATATCGTGATACATCGTGGTCGCTCCTGGGTGGATAATATACTGAGATCTATATGCATCCTGGAGTAACTCAACTCTAATATCTCAGTCAACCGGTACCCATAACCTCCCCTGAAATCGCAAGATACCATCTGCATCTCGATGCCAATCGCCCCGATTAGAACTGTCAGCCCAAGAATCGTACATGCCAAAGTCAGGATCATGTTGCTGCAGATCCTTAGTCCTTTGAATATGAGTGTCAGTCAGCTGCATCCGCATCTGAGCACATATACCCACTGGAGAATCAATAGAAAAAGTACTCATGACTGTAGCCCTCTCTAACATCCGCTACTCATGAGCCATCTGACAAGCCACAACTCTAGTTTCAGCCCGTTTTCTGCTCAGTGCATCAACAACCACATTGGCTTTTCTAGGATGATATTCAAGAGTGAAATCATAATCCTTTAAGAACTCAAGTCATCTTCGTTGCCTCATATTCAACTCTTTCTGGTCAAACAAGTACTTCAGACTTTTGTGATCAGAATATAATGTGAACTTCTCGCCATACAGGTAATGCCTTCATAATTTCAATACAAATACCTCTGCGGCTAGTTCTAAATCATGTACCGGATAGTTCTTTTCATGCACTTTAATTGCCTAGATGCATAAGCTATAACCCTACCCTCTTGCATTAATACACATCCCAAACCTGAATGTGATGCATCAGTATAGATTACTAACTCTTTCCCAGGCTTTGGAAGTACTAACACTGGCGTCGTAGTCAACTTTTTTTCCAACTCAATGAAAGCTTCCTCACAGGCATCAGTCCACACAAAAGAAATATTTTTCTGAGTTAGCCGTGTAAGTGGAGCAACAATTTTAGAAAATCCTTCCACAAATTTCCTGTAGTATCCAACTAAACCCAGAAAACTTCTGATTTTAGTCACTGTGGTCGGTCTTGGCCAATTGATAATCGCCTCAACCTTTGTAGAATCCATAGAAATACCATTTGCACTTACCACATGACCCAAAAAGTTTACTTCTTTTATCCAAAACTTACATTTACTAAGCTTAGCGAACAATCTATGTTCTCTCAGTGTTTGTAGTGTAATTCTGAGGTGTTGTTCATGCTCTTCTCGAGTTTTGGAATAAACAAGAATATCATCAATGAATACGATGATAAACTGATCAAGATACAGTTTGAACACCCTTTACATCAAATCCATAAACATAGTAGGTGCGTTGGTTAACCCAAATGACATAACCAAAAATTCATAATGTTCATATCTCGTTCTGAAAGCTGTTTTTGGAATATCCTATTCTCTAATCCTCAACTGATGGTATTCTGATCTCAAATCGATCTTGGAAAAGAATTTGGTCTCAATCAGTTGATCAAATAGATCATCAATCCGTAGTAGAGGATATTTGTTCTTCACTCTCACCCTATTTAGCTGACGATAATCTATACACAACCGTAGACTCTCGTCTTTTTTTTTTAACAAACAAAACAGGTGCTCCCTAGGGTGACACACTTGGGGTAATAAACCCTTTTCTCAACAATTCTTCTAGCGACACCTTGAGTTCCTGTAACTCCTTTGGTGCCATGCGATAAAGTGGAATGAAGATAGGTTTTGTTCCAGGCATTAGCTCAATAATAAAGTCAATTTCCCTTTTTGGGGGTAGTCCCGGTAAATCCTCAGGAAATACATATGGGAATTCATTTACCATAAGAATTTCTGACAACTGAATGCCTTGACCTTTCTCTTCTGCTGACTTTACACTAGCCAAGATCTGTGCTTCCTCATCAATAAGTAATCGACCTCGAGTAGGGGGTTTCGAGGTGTTCATGCCTCTATAAATAAAGAGAGGTTGTCCTGGTTACTTGATCCAAGGTCGACACTTTCATTACCAAACACTCCCCGTAATCCTACATCCAACCCTGCCCAACGACACACCAACACTCCCCCACTTATCCAATCTTTACCTCCTAATGTTCCTATCAATACTCACCCAGTGGTAACTTGATCCAAGGCTGACATCTACAAACCTAAATCACTTCTACTTTCTTCCTGCCATCCCATTCCTCCATCTCCTATACCTTCATCTTTAGCTGATGAACTAACCAGTTACAAACAAGCACTCAACATTCCAGAATGGAACCAAGCTATGAATGATGAATACTCAGCCCTCTGTCAACAAAAAACTTGGTCTTTGGTGCCTTTGCCTCCCAATAAAAATATTTTTGGCTACAAATGGGAATTCCGTCTCAAACATTACCTGGATGGGTCCATTGCTCGTTAGAAAAGGGAGCCTCGTCGCCAAAGGGTTTCATCAAGAACATGGTGTTGACTTTTTTGAAACCTTTACACCAGTTGTTAAGCACTCCACCATCCGCATTATTATCTCTCTTATTGTTCAACTTGGCTGGTGTCTTCAACAATTGGATGTCTCTAATGCATTTCTTCATGGAATTCTTGATGAAGAAATATATATGTCCCAACCCTCTAGTTTCATTGACAAAAATAACCCACACCTTGTTTGTCGCCTCCATAAATCTATTTATGGTCTAAAACAGGCTCCACGCGTTTGGTTTGGTCGGTTCACAAGCTTCATTACTTGTCATGGCTTTAAAGCATCCTTCAGTGACCCATCTCTCTTCATTTGTCACCACCATACCTCTACTACTGTCCTTTTTTCTCTATGTTGATGACCACATAATCACTGGCAATGATAATAATTAGATTACCTTTCTCATTCACCTATTGAACACCATGTTTTCAATGAAGTTGTTGGGATTACTACATCACCTTCTAGGTGTTGAGATTCATCACTCTGCCAATGGTCTTTTTTTATCTCAACAATCCTATGCTCTCAACCTTTTACATCGTGCTAACATGATCCACTGAAAACCTATTAGCTCACCTTCTTCACAAAAAAAAAATGCCTCATCTCACCCTACTGCTGACACACCCACCACTTATCGCCAATTAGTCGGTGTCTTGCAATACCTTACCTTAACTAGACCTGATATTACTTACGTCGTGAACCACGTTTGCCAGTACATGCACAATCCAACCCTACTTCATTTTACAGCTCTCAAATATATTCTCCGTTACATTAAAGGTATTCTGCACTTTGGCCTTCACTACACTTGTGGAACCTTGTCCTTATGTGCATATGCAGATGCCGATTGTGTAGCACCTTTACCTTTAGATGATGTCATTTGACTCATAGTTTACCTGTATACGTATTTGTATAAGTATACGTATGCATATTTGACGCTCGACGCGTAGGTTCGAGTGTCTTTGCATGATTTTAGGTCCTAGAGAGTGCGCATGAAGTTTCGGAACCATCGAAGACCCGTTCGACGTCGAAACATGTCAAAAATGGTGTTTTGGATCCAGTGGAGCTCGTTCCATGGAGAAAGAAATTTTTGTCACCGATTACATCAATAACTTGATCTCCTAGATTCGTTGTCCGATTGAGCTGAAATTTTGTCAGCTTATTCTTCTCTGATAGATCTTCATTTACACTGGTGAAGATCTTGATCGAAGTTATCTTCTGTGAGATATAAGACTCTGAACACTGTTTCAAGGATTTGCAAATTTTCTTGCGCAGTTTTGATCAAACAGGTTGATCTCGCAATCCCACTGTTGGATTGAGCTGAAAGTTTACCAAAATGTTGCTAACTGACACATAAAACTTTTGAACAGTTATGATGTTAATTTGGTGAGTATTTTGCAAGAAATTGACTATCTAAGTGCAAGTATTACAACAGAAAAACTGATTTTTGATAGTTTTGGGCAATGTTTAGTTGTGCGCCCAAGCTTTTCTATTTAAGCAACCAAAACGTAATTTTAGGCTCATTTGCTCATTTCTCAGCTAGAAAAGAGAGAAAGGAGTTGGAGAGGAGAAAATGAGAGGAGAAAAAGAGAGGAAACCAAGGGTTGGTGGATTTTGCGCAAAATCCCGAAGGTTTGCATGTTTTTCCTCATTGTTCTTCTTTTAATATCTTTGGTTCGTGCATGCTAGTGTTATTTTGATGCATGCATTGTATGAAACCCAGATTTGAAGGGGTGGTGGAAATTAAATGTTGTTTAAATGATTTGCATGTTTGATATGTGTGTTTAGAGTGTGTTAAGAACCCTTTAAAGGCAAAATCCCCAATTTCTAATAAGAAATTGGTAGGGTTTAGTACAAATGACCTAGTCTTGGTTCATTGACCTAGACTTTGACTTAAGCTTTGCATGCCATCTATGATGGATTGATGAGTATTAGAGACTGATTCATGTATTTAGTTTGAGATTTCAATGGTGAAATCATATGGTTTAGTATAAATGGTCGTTGCTTGGTTCATGGCGTTGGGTTTTTCCAAAAGCCATGCATGTCAACTATGTTGTTCTAGATGGCATTGTGAATGAAACAATGTTATTGGATCAGTAAATTAGTAGGCTGATTATGGTGACCTACTGTAAATTTGGCCTATGTCTTGGATTTGGGGAAATTTGCCATGATTTGATAATTTGCCCAAATTTAGAGATTTTGACCCAAATGTTGTCAATTGGTGAAATTGACTTAGGATTAGTTAAATTAACCCTATTTATGATTGAATGGCATGGATTATGATGGTTGAATCATGGGATCAATCTATTACATTCTATTTGGGTTAAGTATGCCTTAATTAGATGTTAAATGGTTAAATTGGGCAATATGGATTGACTCATGGGTTAACCATTCTAGAATTAGTAATTGGCTATGAAATTGGGTTGAACATGGTTGTTTTGCATACTTTGGACTGATTTTTCAGTTTTTGCATAAACCATGTTCAATGCAGGGATCTTGATTGATCTAAGTGACCCAAACAAGTCAAGTTGTAGCCGAAGTGCATTGGGGTGATTAGTAGGCATTCTAGTGCTTGTGGTTGGATCTGGATTGGAAAGGCCTAGCCAATCAAGAGTGAGTGTTTTTTTACTTGTGGATTTCTATATATGTGGCATTGCATTATATTAATGGATTTGGATTGATATATACGTATGGATGTCATATGCATGTTTTAATTGATTCATGAAATATATTTGAGCATAGTTAGTTTGGTAGCAATTAGACTGATTTCCTGGTGCATGGGCTTTGCAAAGACCCACTTGGCGATCCCTAGTTGTGAACCTTACAGAGGGTTTCAAAGATAGGTGCAGAGGGTTCGCCCAGACCTGAAACATGGTGTGGAAAAGATTGTGACCCGGTGACATGCCCGATTCCTTGGAATTCCTAATAGGATACGGATAAAAAGTCGATCGGGGCATGAGTTCGTGCACCTATGCTCTTGTATTGATTCTTATCCAGGAGGTGATTAGGATTGCATGAGCATGATATAAATGATATGCATTGTCATGTTATGACATGATGCATTATATTGAGCATGTATGTAATCTAGTTTATAATCATGTTGTCTAAATGGTTTTAATGAACTTCCCATGTTTTGTATAAATGCACGTATATTGCCACTTGTAGAAAATATTCACTGAGCTTGTTGTAGCTCACGCCTCCTTCTTATCATTTCAGGTCCGTATAGGAAGGGAAAGGGAAAAGCTTAGCTGCAGATCATTCCCTGGGATTTTTGGGATGTAGGTGTTAGTACATTTCTTGTATTTTGTTAAATATGTACTGAATAACACCTATGCTAAATACTTAACATTTAGATGGGTTGTATTAAATGGTTAAGTATGTATGCTTTTGAATTATATTTGTATTTGATGAACTTTATGGACACTTGGAGGAAAAAAAATAAATTTGGTTGTATTTATATTGTTGAGTTAATTATGTCCATGTGTTTACATATGTATTTTGGGATTATGGTGTATGGTAGAAGGCTGACGGGACGTCGAGTGTATCAATGGAGGATACGCATGGGGTTCCATGCCGGTCATGACGTCATTCGACGTGGGTCGTGACAGATTGGGTTGGTGATACGACTGATTGTCGTTCCACAACTGATTACTATGTTCTCCTTAGTTCTAATCCAATAACTTGGTGCTCGAAAAAATGGACAACAATGGCTCGTTCCACCACCGAGGCTAAATATCTGGCCTTAGCCCATACTACTGTAGAACTCTATTGGATTCGATCTCTTTTTCACGAGCTTGGCATCCATTTGTGCACCAAACCCATTGTGGCGACCCCGCACCCCGGACCACCAACCCCGCAGGGAATGGCGTGCGGAATGCCGGGGCGGGACGCCCGGCGTAGGCATCTCCGACCACTCCTCAACTCCCGTGAGGTGGTTGAGACCCTACGAGCCTTATCTCAAACAACGACATAATATCAAAAGGTACTAAACAAAACTACCAACCGTATTAATCATCCAAGACAAGAGATAATCCATAAAAATGAACCATAAATAAAATCATAATCCCTACAGTCCATTAAAATCGACATACACATAAAGTACAAAATTGTGGGTACAAATAAAAACCGTCATATGCCCACATGGTCTATCTAACAAGTCCCAACTCACCCATACTACAATGTGGTAAGTGTTATAATTACATAATCCAAAATATAATACTTCATAATTTAAAACACATACCAGCTTTTTTTGAGAGGTTAGATCTCTTAGACGAAACCTCTAATCAAGATCTCCACCGACCAAAATGAATAACCATAAGCTACGAACTTGCTGACAAAGTTTGAGCTCAATCTGACCATATATCCCGAAGAACCAGCTCTTTGATGAAAACGTTACAGAGATTTTCCTCAAGCAACTCCCTCTTTCTTTCTCTTTTTTTTTTCCTTTCCCTCCACTCACCTCACTTTCTAGCACTTCCTTGGATTCCCTCCACTCACCTTACTTTCTAGCACTTCCTTGGAGAAGAGAAGTGGGCATGAGACACTTGTCCACTTTCATGCACCAACCTTCACATGTGTTGGTCTCATACTACGCATACCAACCACATGTACTTTAACCAATATCATGCTTCCATGTATTTTAAATGTCCAATCCATTTAATACACCAAATTTTTATTCTCATTTATCCTTTTATTCAATCAATCCTAACCCATATCAATTCATGGTTTAATGGGCCCATGCATAAATAATAACATATGCATTATACTTTAATTTAGCATGACCCATATACAATTTATAATGCACATATTTATATACATTATCAAGCATCAACTATACAAACATTAAACAACCATCAAACAAACACCAAACATATCAAGACAACACATAGAGTTTGGGCAAAATGCGATTGGGTTATAGGCTAGATGAAATAATTTTCAGGGCGTCACACCAATACTTTGGACTAATAATGTCTCTAACATCTCTTTGGCTTCTAATCCCCTTTTTCATGCTCGTGCCAAACATATCGAAATATAATACCATTTTGTTCGCAAGAAAGTGTTGCGGCAAGACATTGACATCAAATATACATCCTCTTCTGCCTAAATGACTGACATTATTACCAAGATTTGATCACTAGCGAGATTTCAAGAGCTTCGATCCAATCTGATGGTTTCCCCCCTACCCATCAACTTGCTGGGGTGTAATAACCGCCATGTTGCAGTTAGTTCTAAAACATAGCCATATCCCACGTACTGTAGCAAACAAGACAGTTGCCCATCTTTCATCTATTGCTTTGTAACTGACGTAACTGATTGAGCTATAAATGACACTTGTTGCCTAGATGTTGACAAGTGAGGCAACACATTTATTATTTAAGAGTAATATCTTTCTTCACTTTTAACTCATATTGGAGAAATGATAGAAGTAACCCCAAGTAGGGGTGTTCATCAACACGACCAAATCGAACCTTTTGGGTTGGTTTAGGTTGGGTTAAATAGATAGTTTGGGTTCTAAAATACCTAACCCGATCGATTTGGGTTTGGTCACGGGTTCAACCCATAAAAAACCGAATAACTCGACCCAAACCGAACCCTAGTATTAGTCTCAAAGTCATAAATTTTACAATTACATATTTATGATTTAGAGCTTTATTAATTTCAAAAAAAAAAGCTTACAATGCGGAGCTTAACAATCATAATAACTTAAAATTGATTTTTTTAAAATCATTTTTGTGTCTTTTTTTAGCTTGACCGTGTACTTGTATCTTTTACTTATTCTGCCTTATCCGTTCTTATGTGTGTTTTTCCAACTGTTCGATAAGAATTTTTAGTATTTGACCATTGACACTTTTTAACAATATAAAAGTAATCCCCTATGACAAGTTATGTTCATATCAAGTTTAAAAAATGTAAACCAACAAGAGAATTGGATCATCATCATGAGCATGAGTTTCATAATCGCCAATCTAAGCCATTGTAATAGCATACTGTAAATATTGGGTAAAAGAAAAGGGCTACCATAATTTGCTTTGTAGCAATTATTTTTTAAATTATTGTTCGAAGTTACCGAAATTAGGCTAAAGTCTAACCCGATCTACTGACCCAACCCAAATCAAACCCGAACTATTTGGGTTGCGCTGGGTTGGAGGATAGATTGGATTGGATTGGGTTTCAAATTTAACAACCCAAACTATTTGGGTTGGGTTAGATTTTGGCCTCAAACCGACCCAACCCAATCCATGTACACCCCTAACCCCAAGTAATGATAAAATGAGGGAAAATCAGTTAGTAGCATAAATGCATACAAAGAAGACCTTTAAATGCTTTAATTAGGAAGAACGACCTATTAACAATTTACGATAATAAGAGAAATAAAAGAAAACTTAAAAAAACTTGGAGAAAAATAATTAAGAAATATGTAACTACTTGTACTTTAAATGTTGACTTATTCCTTGATCTTGTAAAGTAAAAAAAAAAACAAATTAATGTAGCCGATCTCATGTAGTAGAAAAAAAAAAAAGAGGTTCAGTTGAGTTGAGCATAGTAGTACTTACCGTATGATTGAATGAAAGCTTGTTTGATCATTAGAATATGTTTTCTAACTTACGCTTTCTACATTACCAACTCATGATCAGCTATATATATATATATGCAAATGTAGAAAGGAACCTACTAAAACAACCAACTCATTCTTATATTTCCACCCACCTAAATTTAAAAAAAAAAAAAAAATGTGAAATTACTAAACTAACCACATAAAAACTATTCAAAACTCCCCACACTCTCTCTTTACCCACTCATACTTCAACCAAACCCTAACTCTCCACCTCTTCAACTCTTTCAATCTTCTTCAAACTTACAACTTTTTGGCTTTTTTTTTTTTAGTTATATCATATGGTTTCGCGATTTTGTTGACATAGGTTAGTGTAAATAAATAAATAAATAAGAACTGTTCGTCCGTTGGGGGATGGGCATAATGCCTCTGTTCGTCCCCCCACAGACCGACAGTTCTTTTTTTTTTATCTGTCCGTCCGTAGTTGGACGAACAGAGGGTTTCTGTCCGTCCAACCATGGACAAAGGCGAGTCTGTTCGGCCCTGGTCGTTCGGACAGCTCATTGCGAGCCAGGAGAAAAGGTTTCAAAAAAATCATTTCTCACTACATTTCAACGGATTTTTTCATGATTTAGGTCGTAGATCTAGGTAGAAATGAACAAATAACACTAAATAAGATAACAAATCCAACTTATAACTTGAAAAATTGAATATTTACTCACCGATTTATATTTGAGATTTTCTTCATAAAATCTTTCGATTTTACCGCTAGAACTCCTCATTTTCTTGCCAAAAAGTCTTAAAGCGTTGATTTAACTCCTTCAATGGTTGAAATCAAGCAAGAAATGAAGATTGAGTAGGGAGGAAAATGGAGCGTTGGAGAGTGGAGAGAGGGCGGGTGTCACAAGCGGGGCGCGAATGCATTATAACAGTTATCGAGTGCGCAGTTACACAATTGAGTACAAATCAGATTTCATTAATTTCAGAATGTATTTTTGTACAAAATTTAATTGAGATAACATCCTCTCAAAATCTCCCTAACAAATAAGCAAAGGGGTACAAAATGAGAGCCTAATCACCTCCACCTAATCCACCCTAGTCTCCTGTAAAAATGGTTAACAATGGGGTGAGCTATTGCCTAGTGGGTAAAATAGTTCATGAATACGACAATTAATAAAGAAGGCTTCATAATCAAACATCACATCTATACAACATAACACCATAAACAATACAACGTAGTTTAACAAGAATATATGCATGACACCGTCTCGTAATGGTTCTGTGATCGTTCATTGCCCTGGGTTCACGTACAGATGTCCATCCCCACGTAATCCTGGGTTCACATTGTACATCCCTCCCTAGGGGAAACATCGATAATAGTGAGCACTGCTCTAATAACTATTCCATAGATCACAAATCACTTACGTCCCTAGGTGGTTATGTATGATGACTATGCATGTGCAGGTCCGGTCTTTACTAATATTGGACAGGATTTGGCAACGTTTGGTGATACTTATCAGGGTCGGCATCACCACGTGAGTTGTTAGGATGTCCGGTATCACTTGTACAAGCAGATAGCTTTCAAATGAGACCAACCAGACCAATCTCTAGTCGAGAGGTGGGACACAAGGTCCACTTAAATACCACGTCTTTTAGAGCAGCAAACTGCCTCCCGTTCACTATTCAAAGTTACTGATGACAAGACTAAGCCTGGTTGAGTCAAATTGACCACTAATCCGACGTCGTAACAATGTAATACATAGACTCAAAATATTAAGGAATAACTATGATATGTATGAACATTATACGCAATCATGCAGTGTAAATGAGTAATAGACATAATGATAGATGAATAAAAACTTTAATAAAAGTCATAAGAAATGCAAACCTATGTTTTGTTCCCCACCTTCAGATAAGGCTTCTTTCAAAAATTGGCGCTTCATTCAGAGCATAACCACTTCGCACCGCAAAGATAGAGGGAGAGAGTCTCAAAAGAGAGAGAAAGAGAGAGAGAGTCTATAGAAGAGGGAAATAAAGTGAGAAGGAGTGGTGTGACGAAATGAGGGGAGGGTGGTTTTTATAGCAAAATGCATGCCTGAACATTCGGGTTTGTGCCCAAACGTTCCGATTTTTTTTTTGTGTAAACCAGGGTATTATAGCAGGAAGGGTATTTTGGGGATTAGGGTAGGTGAAGAAATAGAGTTTAGTTGTTTTTGAATTTTTAGGTGGGTGAAGTGAATGGAAAGGTGGACTGAGAGGAATGAGTGTGTAACGCCCCAAAAGTCTTTTCATCTAGCCCATAACTCATTTACATTTTGCCCAAACTCTGTGTGTTTGCTTGATGTATATGTTTGCGTATTCGATGCTTGATAATATATATAAATGTGTGCATTATAAATTGTATATGGGTCATGTTAAATAAAAGTATATTGCATGTGTTATTATTTAGGCATGGACCCATTAAACCATAAATTGATATGGGTTATAATTGATTGAATAAAAGGATTAATGATAATTAAAATTTGGTGTACTAGATGGATTGTACATTAAAATACATGGAAGCATGAGATTGGTTAAAGTACATGTGGTTGGTATGGGAAGCATGAGACCAACACATGTCAAGTTGGTGCATGAGAATAAATAAGTGTCTTATGCCCCATTTATCTTCTCCAACACATGTCAAGTTGGTGCATGAGAGTGGACAAGTGTCCCATGCCCCATTTATCTTCTCTAACACATGTCAAGTTGGTACATGAGAGTGGACAAGTGTTCCATGCCCCACTTCTCTTCTTCAAGGACACCCTAGAAAGTGAGATGAGTGGGGGGAAAAAGAAAAAGAAGAGAAGAGAAACAGAGATGAAGGTTCTTGAAGGGAAGTTTTAGCAACGTTTTGATCAGAGGATTGATCTCTTAGATTCGTAGTTGGATCAGGCTGAAAATTTGTCAGCCAGTTCTTCTCTTATGGTTCTTTATTCTGGTCGGTAGAGATCTTGATTGAAGTTTTTGTTTGAGAGATATAACCTCTCAAACACAACTGGTCGGAAAATCTGGATTTCTTGCACAATTTAGATCAAACTGTTGGATCTCCTAAATCTACCGTTGGATGAATACGATACTTCATCAGATGGTTCAAAACTGAATGTGTTGCATTATGAACTGTTAAGATGTTGACTGGATGAGTATTTTGGGAGATATAATCATCTGTGTTCAAGTATTTGCAGTAGAAGAGGAGAAATCGTTCAATAAGAGTTGTCTTAATTAAAGAGACATATCTCTTTGATTTGCCATTGGATTTAGCTCAATTTTGGACAGAAGGTTTGTCTCTTGATTTTCTTGAATCTGTATATTTAATTTAGTTATTGGTCATTTCGTTTGGTAGTTTGTTACATCTGAACAGTGCATTGAATTAAGAGTGTAATTAATGTTTATCCATGTATTTGACCTAAATCTAGGTTATGGACTTAGCGTTTTCCATTCGAGTTGCATGTCATATATGTTGATCTAATGGGTAAATGTGGATGATTGATGGTTCAATTTATTAATCTTGCTTGCTGGAAACCCTAGGTGTAGTGCAAATTTGGCCTAAGCCATGAATTTGGGGATTTGCCAAAATTTGGGGATTTGGACCTAGAGTTGAGATTATGCCTTGCATGTCAACTATGTTTACTAATAGGCCTTGTTGATGCATCCTTGATGCTAAATCAGTGGATTAACATGGCTGAACATGGTGACCTTGTGTAAATTGGTAATATGGCCTAGTATGGGAAATTCTCATATTTTAGGGCTTTTAATGCCTTTGACCTTAATACATGAAATTGATACATTTTATGTCTAATTGAGTATGATTAGAGTTGTTTGTGCTATTAATTGATTAGTGGTGACCATGTCATGGGTTAGGCCTATATGTGACTAAATTTCCTAATTTGGGCATGTTTATGCCTAGGGATTGAATGTTGGTAATTATGGTCGAATGAATGATTTGTGAATGAGAATTAGGCATTAGAGGCCTATGACATGTGGATTGAGATGTATGTTGAAATTAGAGGAAATATAGACTTATTGTCTATATGTGGGTTGATTAAATGATGTATATTTTCTATGTGGCTAAACATAGAAATTGATGTATGTTTTGGATATTGATGATTATTTTAGGATCTTGATTTTGGTTGATTCGGTTTGGTAACCGTATGTAGTTAGATACTCTCACGAGGCTTGGTTGAGAGTAAACTTCATTTATGTTTAAATCTTTTATGTCATCATATCAATTATATCTTATATGTTTTGAAAGCATGAATGTGTTTTAAGTGTTTCAATGATGCATGTGTGTAAAACCCTATGTCCTATAAGGACCTAAATGACTTAGTGATTGACAAAAGCTACGCCTTTGTATGCCCTTGCGCAAGGGACGCAACAAGGCTAGCATACGAGAAGGAAGACTTGACTTCACCATAGGAGGGTTTTAGAAAAGAAGTATTTGGGGATGAGAACGGCACGGTGAAACAAACGTGCACTAGTTACCTCAAATGAATATGATTGGGGATGAAAACATCACGGTGAAATAAGCGTGCACTAGTAACCCCAACGCATGTAGAATGTGGATCTGAAACGAAAGACATTTACTTGCATCGAGCTTTATTATAAATGCTTGATATCTATATGTTATGAGCTTTCAATCATTCTACACATTGAGCTTTCAATCATTCTACACATTGACATTCAAACAAGGATTATATTGATGAGTATTGACGACATATTTGAATTCTATTCATTGGGCACCATTAACTCATCCTCATTTTCCTTTTTCAGGTCATTCTGTTCCGACAAAAGAGTTTAAAGCCTCAACCTGAGTTAGGAGGCAAATATTTTGGTGAACTTTGTTTTAATTATGATGTAATCATATTTTGTAGTATTTGGTGAGTTGGGTTCTTGTTAGTTTGATTATGTGGCCAATATGACAGTTGATTTTTGGTACCCGTGGTCTTGGACTCTCATGTGTATGTTCCTTTTTGATGGACTGATTTGATATGAGATCATTTTATGGATTATCTTTTGTCTTGAAGATTAGTATAGATGGTAGAATAGTACATGTTTATTAGGTTATGTTTCAAGTTGTCTTAGGCTCGGAGGGCCTCAACCGCCTCGGTTGTGTTGTGAGGAGATTGGAGGTGCCTACGCTGGACGTTCCGTCCCGACGTTCTGCATACCGTCTCCTGTGAGGGTTGGTGGTCCGGGGTGTGGGGTCGCCACAGAGTGGGTGGTTTTAGTAGCTTCCATGTAGAAATCATTCGTATATAAGGCCACATTCATCTAACTGTATATATTTTGGTTTTTACATATGGGCTTGTGTGAAGGTTTCAGAGCATCATTTCATAGCATATTGGGTTTTTAGATGTATATGAGCTTGGTCCATGCCCAAGGCCTTTCATGAGAACAAAGCAACTGAGATAAGAATTGAAGGATGTAGAAAACCAGCTGGGTTTAAATTATTCTTTTTTTTCCCCATCTTTTCTGAATAAAACTTATCCTGATTGTGTAAAAATATCCACTAATATTTAAATTTATTCTATTTAATCAGTTTTGTAAGTATTGGTTGAAATAAAATATTAAAATAGTTTTTGGAAATACATTTTTTTTTCCTTTTTTTTTTATAACATGTGTAAACCACATGCATGCCCATAATAATTAGTAATGATGTTAAATGTAACACGCATTTTTTATAAAATATTAATCTTAATAAAAATGCCAAAAAAAAAGATGAGAGTGAAAAAATTAAATTAAGAAAACTTAAATTATGAGACAAATTTGCAAAACTGGTTGGATTGTTTTGAGCGGAACAAATGGGACACACGTAGAAAAAAGCAATCTGTTACCAAGCTGTCTTATTGAAAATTACAAGGGAGTCTTTAAATACTTAAAGTTTTATATTCGGAGTCAGTTTTCAAGAAACTGCTCGAGATTAAGTGATAGTGGATCTCATACTTAATTTATTAATGTTAATAAAAAGTGACTATAAGTTCTCATCATTTATTGACTGGGGTAAACCTTACGGTAAAGAGGGATCTAAATATAAAAAGTATATGTTTTAGGTCAATATATATGTCTGCTTACAAAGCCTGAGGAGTACTTGATATGATTCGTGGGCGTATAAAATTTTATTAGATCTGAGGTAGATATATATATACATAAAAACTAATTTGTAAGGCCCTCAAGAGAGGGTAGTACCGGATGTAGCAAAATAACAAGGCTTTGTTGAATTTTGTTGGTAAAAATGACTTTGACACACACAAACAATAGTCCATGGACATTTATGTTGTTCAATAAAAAAGGGGGCCAAAGTTACTTTAAAAAAAAAAAGAGAATAAAAGGAGAGGCTAAAAATTGACAAAAAAGAATTATTCTTAAAATAAGTCTTATATTTATTAATATTACAAAAAATAAATAAATAAATTACCTATTGTTGGGCTCATTTCACAACAACCAAAATCAAACGGTGGTGGTTTATTCACCTATTATAAATAAAATAGAATAAAATATTATTTTTAAGTAATTTTTTATTTATTATCTTCTACTATATAAATAGGAGTTAAGAATTCAATTTAATTTAATAAAATCTAATTGATCATAAGTATATTTGAGTTTTCAAGAGAGAGAGTCTCATTGTTCTCTCCTTGAAAGAAAAGAGAAAAGTTGTAATTTTTAGTTTATAGTGAAGATTCTACACTCTGATCATAGACGTAGGTCTCAAAACCGAATCACGTAAATCTTTTGTTTCTCTACTCTTTACAGTCATTGTCCTTATTTTATCAGTTAATAGTGCAATAACATATACATTTCTCAAGTAGTAGTGTCGGAATCGCTGAAAAATTCTTAGTATGCTCTGTGGTTGCGGCCTTGGTTGATCTTCTATATCAGAAAAATCTTTCACCTATACACGTGTATAACACTATTCACACATACAACACTATTCATGTGTATGATATTATTTACGTATATAATACTATTCATATATACAGTATTCACAAGAAATAGTGGGAATTAGCGCGTATCAGCTATTCTCGCATACCACTGTTCATCTGTGCACCGTATCCACGAGTCAATGCATTATAAGGTTACTCTACTGAACCAACAATCAACATAGTTAGCCAGATTCAGTCTTATCCTTAATAACTTTAAATAGTGAACATGAGACAATTTGTTGCTTCAGAAGACTTGATATTTAAGCGGGTCTATTGTAATCTCATCTCTCAACCTGGAGATTGAACTAGTTGACTTTATTGAGAATTATTCACTCAGTAAAGGTAAATATTAGACATCCAAATGAGGCACACAGATTAGTAAATAAAATTGCAAGTTTCAGGTCAGCATGTCCCCTTTAATTTATTATTATTTAGTATTGGTTAAATCTTGCATTAATACCATGAATGTATGTTTTGTATAGATTATTTGACAGCTTTATTTAAAAAATAAATAAATAATTTAAAAAGTGATAAAAGTATTCCACCGTAAATTAAGAAGTTTTGGATTATATATATAATAGCAGCTATATGTAGCTAGTTATTAAGTAGTGAGCCGCGCATGAATGAATCTTCATGTAAATCAATAGATAATGAAGGAAATCAACTTAAATACTTAATACATCAATCTTCAAAGCTGATCGACCACTGGTGTCGCAATCAATATCGGCAGCTGAGATGAGCTCTCTCCCGTCTCCAGCGCTGTTGTATATAGCTAAACTACTGCGCGGTTGTAAAAAGAATATACCATTAATTATGTATGTGCCATTATAAAGTCAACCTGAAACAGCTGCTCTATTTGGTCAACTCTTCTTACCTCTTTAAACCCAACAGCAGTCAAAAGGGAAGGATACATGTATATGTGTTCTGGATGTCAAAGCATCTTATCATAATTTCAAAAACTCCTAATCTGTATTTTATATTAATTTACAACAATTCACATTGATTATAAGGAAAATCAAGTGTTGATTTTGGCATCAGCATGACTTTATCCATGAGTCACCTAATTTGGCATTATTTTTTAATTAGTTACATGTACAATTGCCATAAAAGGCTCAAAAGAGTTGTACGAGCTGTAACACCCCGTAAATTTAATTAAATATATACGTTAAAGTACGCGTATATGAAAATGTATAATATACGTATTTTATACGTATGAGCTAAATATACACGTGATAATACACGTAGTTGATACGTATGCGCTAAATATACGCGTGTATGACTAGTAAATAAATAAAATTATGAAATGAAGATGATACATGTGAATTAAATTGATTAATTTATGGGGTTGGTTAATAAAAATGTGGATTTGATTATGATTGAATGAATTTAATGAAATTTGATGGAGGAGTTAGTTAATAAAGGGAGTCACGGTGCATGAAATCATTTGTAAATATAAATCTAAATAAAATAAAAATAATAATAAAATAAAAAATAAAATATTCTAGTTGCATCCAACGTGGGATGCAACTAGAATAAAAGAAAACAAAAAAAATAAAAAATAAATAAAAAAAAAACAAAAAAATGAAATGAAATGAGAAAGGAGTTGCAGAAGCAGAAAGGAAGAAGAACGGGCAGACAGAGAGAAAGGAAAGAAAGGAAGGAAGAAAGAAGGGGAAACGGCGGAGATCCGAACTTGTGGTAAGCTATTTTTGCTATTTTTCATCGTAAAATTACTATCTAAGCTAGTTGTAACATTTCTAGCTGATTAATTTTTGTTGTGAGAGCCGTTTTACGGCGTTTTGACAAATTGGGGTTTTGACCCCAACGTGAATGAAAACCCGCTAGGAAGCTAGAAAAATGCTTCCTGGACTGTTAGAAACTCGAATATGTGGTTAGACTCAATTTCATGATTTTTGGAGCCGTTGGACAATTTTAATACAATTTACAACATTCGGATGAATAGTAAAAATAAATAGTAAATGGTGAATAGTGAATAGTAAAAATAAATAGTGAATAGTAAATGTGAATAGTGAATAGTAAATGGTGAATAGTGAATAGTGAATAGTAAATGATGAATAGTAAATAGTAAAAATGAATAGTATGGTGAATAGTAAAAGTGAATAGTACTGTGAAAAGTGAGTTGATATTTTAGTAGCTACCGAAATGGTAAATGATGATTCTCATGATAATCTATGGTCATTTCAGTGTTTAAATTGAGAGCTTAAGGGCATGGATAAACGCTCTTGAGGAAGCCCTATTGTTGCTCGATTTTAGCAGTTGAATTAGAAAACCCGTGTAACCACTGTGAGTATAGTTTTCTTGATTTGGTTCTTGTATGACATTGTACGCATATATATTGTTTGATTGTACGCATGTGATATTATATATAAGACATTGAGTTTTATGGATCATGCAAACTGATTTTAGCATTGGAGTTTGTAATGATGAGGCTTTGCGATTCCTCATTGTCATTTCGTTAGGTCTGTCCTAACAAGGGTTGCGATCCTTGAAATGACTGTTACTTGGGTAATGAGATGTTGTGGCTACCTTGTAACGGCCATACAAGGGTTAGACCCGCTCTCGTGCCTTGCGGAGGAGGGAGATTGTGCATGGTGTTATTGAATTGGGTCATGAGAAGTTGTGTCTACCTTGTACGACCATACAAGGGTTAGACCCGCTCTCTTGCCTTGCGGAAGAGGGAGATTGTGCATTATGTTATTGAAAATCATGAAACTTATGATGTTGACATGTACAATATATTCATTGAATGATGCATATGTTGAATAAGTGTTTGAAATGATTTTAAATGTCATATTTCTATAAATGTATATAATTGTCATCTCAAGAACTATATTCACTGAGCTGTTGATTGCTCACCCCATTTCCTCCAATATTTCAGGTATTGAGTCGAAGGAAAAAGGACACTCTGTGAGTGAGTCTGGTATGTGTATGTCTGCTTGGAGGAAATAACTTTTTGTTATTTTGATATGTATACTTATCACACATTATATATATATATGTATTATCATCTAGATGGGATGTGTGGGCATATATATAACTTAAGATATTTGATGAGGAAATGAAAATGTGATGTGTGAATGATTGGGATGATTATAGATATCTGGATTTGATTTGTGGTCTATTAGAAAAAAAAAAATTACTGTACATTTTGGGAAGGTTTGTGAGAGTACGTGAAGGCTGACAGTGTAATGTATACTGTATACGGGTATGTACAATGTATAATACGCTGTGCCGGTCATGACGTCAGCCTACGTCAGGGGCGTCGTGACACGAGCTGTGTCCATATGACGGACTTATGTATATATAACTTAATTACTGTTAAATTAAATTAATGTAAACCAGGATTCAAGATTTTTAGATAACCTAAATAATTAATTAATAGCAATTACATATAACTTAGTTATTACCCCTAAATTAAAATAAGTATTTACTTGCAAAACAAGGTAAGGCTTGTTAGATCTAAAAAAATAAATTGGAAGAGAATACTTTATTTCTCTTAAAACTTATATATTATAACCTATAATGTGATATATTTAATGACAAAAAAATCTAATTTTTAAACTTTAATTTTACTGTAAGTAACTTTTAATTTGACACATCTCAAATTTTTAATTCTTAATTAAATGCAAACTCTAACAAAATTTAATCTAAATTATTTCTAATTCCAACAAAACTTTGTACACTAGGCTGCCTAATTATATTTTGTTTGAAAAGGTAATAATTATTACTATATTATAATAATAGTAATTATTATTATTATTTGAAAGGGGTCGGGTGGAAATTTTGAACACCATTCGGTGCTAGCTAATTCAAAACTTATTTTTTAATATATTTTTATGAATATAGTAAAAAGTTATGTATATAAATAAAAAAAAATCCTTCAAAATAGTATGCGCCTCAGGTCAGCTTCACGTGCGGTAGTCAAGTCAACCCTCGTGAACATATTTTTAAATACGAACTTGCTCCACGTGTTCTCGCGTAATCAACAAATACCATTTCGTGCAAAATGACGGCCGCGTAACAAAACTCCCTCAACCAATTTGCAATAAAATCCTGCCACGTAGTTACCATCCAAACATCACAACACGTGATGGATATCAGAAAGGTTTCAGAATCAAACACTGTACCATATGGGATAACAAAACGGAAATTACAGGTGCCAGGAGTGGCCGTCCAGCCGACAAATGCTCCACTTCTGAGCCCTTGAATTCGAATTTTTGTCAAACACACAGGTTCTTGTGTGGTCAACGGTCAGCAAATTAAGCTGCCTCTTTTGTCTCTCGCAAAGAAGTTACAAAAGAAAATTTGAATCCAAAACTCTTCTTAATTTCTCTCTATAAATACTCATTCTTATCTTTCTCATAAACCCATCTCAGCTCATTTTCACAATCATCATCAACAAGAAGAAGAAGAAGAAGAAGGCGAAAAGTTCTAATATTTTTCAGAAATCATGAGCCCTTCAACAAAATTGTATGAAGATGATCAGCAAGCAATGAGGATAACAAGGCCACCTCCATTAAAGATCAACAAGGAATCTCAAGTGATTCAAAAGCCAGCAGCTAGTATGTCGAGAATTAATGATCCTGTCATCATATATATGCATTCTCCGAAGATTCGTCACATCAAGCCTCATGATTTCATGGCTGTGGTTCAGAGGCTCACGGGTCTCTCACCACCATCATCATCTTCATCGTCGTCGTTACGTTCTGATAATAATCAAGATCATGTGGCAATCAAATTTCATGATGATCGTTATTTCGAAAATCATGTCACCGACACGAATAATCAAAAAGTGATTTCGTCTTCTGTTTCTCCTCGGACGACAACCAATTACTTGCTGGATAATACGCCAAATTCAGAGTTCTTCTTCTGTTCACCATCTAGATGTTTTAACAATTACCGACCAGAATCAACATTGATCCCTTCTCCGAACAATGGAGCTTTGATTTCCCCTTCACTTCTTATAAGAGGAGCTGGAAAATTCCCTGATTATTGAAATGGATAGATACTCCTCATGATTTTATTTTTTCATATTCTTTGACCAGTAGAAATTTATTTGTGGAATTATATTGTTGATACCCAATTTGATTCATTTTTTTTTTTGTTGTAATAATTTTTTTTTTGAATCCGTTGTAATAATAAGTAAATTTGTATATCTAATCACATTGAATAAATTATTTATAATTGTCGTTGCATGTCAAGAATGGTTTTAATTTCAATTATTTATAATTGTCTCTATGCTGTCAAGAATGGTTTTAATTTTAATATCTTGATCAAAGGATTTAAATTAAAAAAAATTGAAGTAACTAATACTCTAATTACAACAATTTTATAGAATTTTTTTATTTATTGTAAAAAGTTGAACTCTTAACAAAAACTATGCCATAACTTTCATTAATATTGGATATGTAAGCATTGCAAAAAGGCAGCACTAAAATGTAAAAAGTAAATAAATAAAAATTGAAAGAAATAATAGAGGAGAATATTTTTTTTCCCTAATCGATGTTTTGAATCGTTACAATACTTACTATAATATCTAGTATTGTAGAGAGAACATTTTCCCTTTTTGCCTACCAATGCAAGAAAAATATAATTATGAGGTACGCATAATTTTAATGAAATATAAATTAGGATAATGATACAAATTGTGCTAGAGGAAGATATGGACAAACTTTTCATTAAACAAATTTGGATAAACTTTCTCACCATGTAAATCCAACATTTATAGACAAAAAATGCAAATGTGACCACTGTGGTCTCAAGCAATATTTCTATTCACGTAGGGTAGAAAATAAACATTATTTTTAACATGGTGGTATTAGCTTATATATATGAGACTTCTTGTTGTAAGCATGTACTCTAGTTTAGATTGTGCGAGCTTATAAATCTACTTGTTGTCTAAAGAGTCTACTTGTTCTTTGAGTTAATATCTATATCAATGGGTTCCTTGGTAGCTATACTCCTTTTAAAAGTTTGTTTGCTAAGGCTTTTACTTGTGCCATTTTTAAAAAAATTAAATAAAATAACAATATAAATTTTATGGTCGTTAATACCATAGGGCTCGTATTGGCGGCCATGGCTAGAAAATTTTGATGGTTTCATGTCAACTTTTTTTGGCTGAACTTATTGCAATCAGATATGGGCTTGAATTTGCACTTGATCACCAGAATGTCTTTCAAAATCTTGGAGGGGACTCCTCAATGGCGATGGAAATGATTCGGTTTTCTGATCACTCCCTCACGGAGGATTGGGAGATCGTGGCAATTTGGTCAAATGTTGATGTTCACGTTGCCCCTAGAGAGTGTAATCAAGTTGCTCATATGTTAAGTAGACATGCTTTGTTTTTTAAGTCATTATCCCGTGTATTTAGAGGAAATTCCACCGGGTCATGGATGTTGCGCTTGAGGAGACGTCTCCTCTTTCCTGTTCTTAATGAAGTTCTTTGTTTTAAAATAATAATAATAATAATAATAAAATAAAATCAACACATATCTATACAACATATGTAGATTTGTCTTGATTTAATAAGAGCCAAAGAATATTCGAGTTTTTAATTGTATGTATCTTTATTTTTTTTTTTGAATCTTGATAAATGTTATAATTAATTTTAGTAACGAAACATATATATCTGATACAACCAATAAAATCCCACCACGTAACCAGTGGTTATCGACTTCACGAGGTGGTTGCATCGTAAGGAATGACAACATGAAACCAAGATAGAAATGAATAGCAAAATAAGGAACAACTTATCTCGGGCCAGCCAGCTGCGCTGTAGCTGTGCAATCGCAACCAACAATCAGAAAAACTTGTGCTATATGCCGTCAGCTTTCCAAACTAATCAAGCCAGCCATGTTTTATTAACCAGCTTCATTAAAAAAAACGTGAAAAATATAGTTTTATGTGTTAATTTACTAAAGTCTTGTAATGCAATTTAAAATATTAAATCCCTTGACATATATATTATCATTGCAAGTATTTGCCACCAATATTGCTCTTAGCATTTTTTTTTTTCACTTTAAAAGTTGTATATTACCAAAGAGACAAATATAACATAAATCAAAACAAAATGTTTAAAATCCAATGGTTTTTTTTTAATCATATAATCCAGTTGTCTTAAAATACAAAAAATGTTTAAAATGCAGGGTCGGTGTCATCGTAACACTGGAAGTTGCGAATGTTGATGCGATTTCTCCGCTCCTGATTCGCCCAAGTAGTTAACGTCGCGGGGTCTGCAATTCCTCTTCTGGCTTTCTCTTCTCCATCAACCCAACAACAAAAAAAAACTCCATTAAACTTCCTTTTGATTGATCTTCAACTGGTTTTAATCATAAAAATTCGATCTATCGTTCTCGAATATCATGAGCCCATCAAGATTATGCGACGAACTTCACCAAGCCAGAAGAGATCATGCTGCATCGTCACGCCCTCCTCCATTCAAGATCAACAAGGACTCTCGTTCAATCCACAAATCATCTGCTTCTTCTTCTTCTTCCTCCAATTCTTCCACTTTCGCTTCACCTTTACCAGGTTTCGCCAAAATTCAAAGCAAATCTGCATCATCTTTACTGACCACAAATCATCAACAGAGGCAACACCCAGTTATTATCTACACCCATTCTCCCAAAGTTATTAACATCGAACCACCTAATTTCATGGCTTTGGTCCAAAAACTAACTGGCCTCCCCAATAATAATAACCCTAATTCTGATCATAATCACCATCAAGATCATCATCATATAATTCTTCCTCATTCTCGAGATTATATCAAACAACGTGGATCGTTATCTAATTCTTCTTCGCCAGATGACATCAGTAATATTATTATTAGTAAGATTGTCATGCACAACGATAATTCTTCATCTTCTGCTGTTACAGATGAGAATTCTGGGGGCCTTTTCGATAATATTCAAGTGAATTCGTCTTCAGTTTCACTAGTGCCATTGAATCGTTCATACGATATTCCGACATTTACACCGAGTTCGGAGTTCTTCTTTTGTTCATCTGGTAGATCAAGTTTTAACAGATCATACTCAGAATATGGTGTGTTAATTTCTTCTTCTCCCAATATTGGTACGACAGGTTTGATAAAAGGCGCTGGATTCCCTGATTATTAAAAAAATCTAAAGGTTAGTGATGATTTGATTAGATGAGTTTTTTTCCAATTTTTTTTTTGTTTGCGGTTCTTTTTTTTTTATCACATTCGTTTTATTAGATAGAAATCTGTATGTCGTACCAATTAATCTAGGTACTATGTTTGATTTCTTTTTTCTTTTCTTTTTTTCAATTGATCATCTCATCACGTATGGGATAATCATAGATTAATTATTCATTTCAATTTTTTTTTTTGATGTAATAAATTAGTTTGTGTAATCACGAATAGAGTTTAATTGGATAAATTTATTAATTTAATTTGCTATTTATTTTGTTGTGTTTCAATGATATTGACAGTTTTCATTTGAATTGAAATTAAATAATAGTCACGCACACCAACCATCATTTTCAAGTTTCGTGCTCTACAAAAAAGTTCTTAGAAGTAGTTGATTTTATGTTTTGGATATACAACAAATAAACATTTAATAACATGATAAAAAAAAAAGTTCAAAAGAATGTTATTGAAACGTTTGAAAATATTATTTTAATAATTATTAAATCTCAATTTTTAATATTTAGAACTAAAAATTGAAATTATTATTAGTTAACATTTTAAAGTTTAAAAACTTGATTAAAAATCATGTTAACTTTCTACAAATTTCAATAACGTTTAGGAAATTATATTTAATGTTTAATCCATCATGTTTTAATTTTATCTTTAATATTTTAAACTAAAAAGTAAAATTATCATTAACAGTTGAAAGGACTTGTTAAGTATCTCAAAATTATAACAACATTTTAAAAAAGTTGTTTTAATGTCAAAAAATAAGATTTAATATTAACGTATTTTACACTTATAATACTATTATTTTTTTAGATGTTACCAAAATCTACAAATCTATACTACTTATAATGCAAATATTTTGAGTTCACCGTGTGAACATTTTATCTTAAATTTCAATATTACCCCATAATTTCTCAGTGATGTAACCGTTTTATAAATTAAAATTTAAACTTTTAATGGGTATTTGGGTAATTAAACATTATAACTACTATTCTATTATCTTTTGATCTTTTGAAAATTTTAAAGAACGGTGCATCATCAATTAACCATCTCCCAAAATTAGTTATACCCACCTTCTTAAATTGATGTATTAAGAAGAGTTGTGTTTCAGATTAAACTTTTTTTTTTTTCTTGTGGTTATATATAACCAATTTCAGAAAATGAAAATTTGCATGTAACAAAATGTATAAATATGTTTCAAATAAACAATAACTAAGATGTGGTCTCTGTCGAAGTCAATAATGATGGTGGCAAGATATCCTCTTTGAATTGACGAACGTCATCCTCAATACTTGTAACCCTATCTATAAGTTTTATCGCTAGATGCTCCATCTCCCTGTTGTTCCGATCTCATGAAGATCCATGTGCACATGAGCAAGCTCTTGATATTTCTTTTCATCAGCCTTTTGCCTTCTTAACTTGTCCTTTCTGATAACCGGAGCAATAGCCAGCCAAGAACACGTTCCATAATTTGAAAGTCTAAGATATACGACATGTTCACTTTATCTTTAGTTTGAGGCCATTGACTTTCAAATCTTATATCTACCATCTCTAACTGTAAATGAAGAAATAGATATAAGATACAAATTTTAAAAATAATATTAATCAATATAAAAGCTCATTTAAAGACTTGCATAAGCACTTTTGGCCTCTGTATTTAGCCAATGTTATTCTCAATTGCAATGCATCTTCTTAAACGTCTCAATTCCTCCATCCAACGAGAAGATATTATCGTGTTGGCGCAAATAGTGGTTGGGCATGGAGACTGACCCATTAGTTTGCATTCATTCCCTCTTTGATTGATTTTTTTAAATTAGTTGTTGATTTTTTCTGCAAAATGCACAATTTGTTAGTACAAAGAAGAAGAAAAAAAGTAATCAATAACACAAATAAATATTGTTATCAATAAATTAATTTCTTGGCTTTCAACAAAAGAAGATGACAATCTCCTTTGTATTTTAGCAAAAAGGTTTTTGAAAACTTGTAAGATATATGTCTAATGAACATCAAAATATAGTTTCATCCATATCCCCAAACTCAAATCAATTCCATTAATTTATTTTATCATGCCAAAACTGTAACACCCCGATTTTCAAAACTTAAATTTTTTTTTTTGTAAAATAATACATATTTAAATTTTATATAAAAATATCACCGAAAATCGAGATGTTACACGTATCCATCTATTTTAACCCATAACCATTATATAGATAATAAAGTTTGCAAAATTATGAATTTATATTCTTCCAACCAACTTGACGGTTAAGATAAACGAATACCTTTAATTCTTCATACAATTTTTATTTTCATACGATGGTACTTGCCCTTGTCCATTCATTATGGACACAACATTTAATACAATCATCAAATAGAATTAATGAATTCTATTCTGAGGCATTCACACGTGAAGTAAATCACAGGGTCTTCTGACCGTAATAACATTCATTGAATTTCAATTATCAATACAATTCGTTCAAATAATAAACCTTTAAAAATTAAATAAAAGGTTCAGTCCTATCACCACAATGCTAATTAATTAATCAAACTCACCCCTACTACACTGAACTACGTCACGAACTTGCGATCTTATTTTCTAAGTACCTGCATGTAAAAAAAATAGGGGTGAGCTTGAAAGCCCAGTGGGTCATCTAAACAATTCACAATATTTTATTATGATACATACACAAGAACATTACAAACAAGTTGCACATATTAATCGTTGCAACATTAAGTTGTTTGAGTCGAAAATTTCATCACGTTCTAAATCACGTACCTTTAAGAAAACCAAACTCAGGGTGGCACAACCCAAAAATTAGAACATTGGCGATATTCCTTAGAATAACTGCCTCATATGTATGATTCTTTTCTTAATCGTGTTCTCTAGTGATGTCACGCCATACGTACGGTATAAGCACGATATTAAGTGCATTCATAAAACATATTCAACTCCACTACACATGGTATCATGTCAGAAAATCAATTATAATAGTGTTCACGCATTCACTATGTCAATATTCCAAATCATACATTTTATTATCCGGCATTATAATTTATAAATAAATTCAACTACCACATGAATTTCATGCATCCAATTATCATTTGATCAGAATAAAACTCATGTTAACACACATATCATCATGGCTAAACAATCACAACATTGTATATATATATATATAATCATGTACAATAGGCATGCATAAGCAATCTAATAATACTATGGGCCTAATTAATTTAATAATCCTATCTATATATCAAATAAAATATTATGAAGGCCTACAATCATCCCCACCTGAATCGCTAAATTTCAAATCACTTAGATTCTTCGTCACGCGTAGTACTCAACCTGTACACGTATATTAGGTTTGTTAATATGATTACTCGATTATGAGTGTAGAAATCTATACGTATACATACATATATATATATATATATATATAATAACATATTATAGTGCATTGTGATATGATATAATGATGTGTATGATATAACATGATATAATACAATATGTGATATATATATATATATATAAATATATTATATAACATTTTGGTTGCTAAAAAAAATAATAACGTTTGAGTTGCAATGTTTTAAAAAAATAATAACACTTGGTTAAAAAAAAATATGTATAATACATATAAATATAATATATAATATCTTGATTGCTAAAAAAAATTAAATAATTGAGTTGCAATGGTAAAAAAAATAATAATAACGTATTGTATGTATGATATATGTATAAATATATTATATACCATTTTGGTTGCTAAAAAAATTAATAATACTTGAATTGCAATGTTTTTTTTTTTAAATAATAATGTATTGTATGTTTGATATATATATATATATATATATATATATATATATATTATACAACATTTTGGTTGCTCAAAAATAATGAAAATAATAAAATACACTTGTATGTGTGATATTGTATGTATAATATATATTATATAACATTGTTAGTTGTTTAAAACAAAATAAAAGAAAAATCAAATGAGTTGCAAGGAAAGAAGAGAAAAGAAAAAGAAAAAGAAATAAAAAAATAAACATCAAATGGTTTGCAGGGCGGATGGAAGAAAAACAGGGAAGTATGTATGTGGTATTGTGTATGATATATATATATATAAATGTATCATATAACATATCATAAGGTTGCTTAAAAGAAAAGAGAAAAAAAAGATAAAATAAAGTAAACTAAATTTTTTTGAGTTGCTGGGCGGACAGGGGAGAAAACAGGGGAGAGAGAGAAAAAGAAAGAAAAGAGAATGGGGAGAAGAAGAAGAAGAAGAAGAAGAAAGTGAGGGTGAGATGCAGAGGGCAAAGACCGAGAGATCGGAGGTGAGGCGAGATCTGTGGTGGAGAAGAGAGAGATAGGCGAGATCTGTGGCGGAGAAGAGGAGAGGAAGGCGGCGGCGGCGAGATCCGTGGTGGAGAAGAGAAGAGGAAGGGCGGCGACGGCGAGATCCGCGGCGGAGGAGAGAAGAGAGGCAAGATCTGTGGCGGTGTGTGCTGGAAGAAAGGAATAGAGAAGATAAGAGGGTTTCGAGGGGTCGTGCGTTGTTTTTGGCGATTGGGTTTAAAGAGCGAGAGCGAAAGATTTTCGGCGAGGTTCTGGCGACATGTCGGCGAGATCTCGACGAGATTTTCGGCGACATGTCGGCGAGATTTCCGGATCTGGTTTGAAACACACACACTGTTCATCATCTCCTTATGATAATGATACATATTTATTTATTTATTTATTTTGTTTTAATCGAATTAATCTTTCTTGTGCAACATTTTTATTATCATTATTTATATATAGTTTTTGCAATTCTTCAGAAATTTCTGGGTATTACATTCTTCCCGTCTTAAAAGAAATTTCTTCCCGAAATTAAAGTATAAGCTTACTTACTTGCTGACGTTCAACTTTTCAACTGTTGACCAGTTGTGTCTCGAAATCTAGAGTGTTCTTTGGAATAAGTCGGCGTATTTGGCCTTCATTTCACTTTCAGGTTCCCAAGTGGTTTCTTCAACTCCATGATGCTTCCACAATACTTTAACTAATGGAATGTCTTTGTTCCTCAAGCTATGAACTTTCCAATCTAGGATCTGTAAGGGTCCTTCTTCATAGGTGGCATCGGCTTGTACTTTCACGTCTTTCCAATCGATGGTGTGGGAAGGGTCTGGTTCATATTTTCGCAACATCGACACGTGGAACACATTGTGGATGGCAGATAAACTAGTTGGTAATTCTAGTTTGTAAGCATTCTCACCAATTCGATCACTGATCTTGAACGGACCGATGAATCGCGGCGATAACTTCCCTTTCTTACCAAACCTCATGATACTTTTTTGAGGGCTTATTCTCAGAAATACTTTATCACCTTTTTGGAACTCTAGAGGTCGACGCCTCTTATCTGCGTAGCTTTTCTGCCTACTCTGTGCAGTACCTAGCCTTTTCTGAATCAACTTCACTTTTTCGCTCATTTCCATTATCATATCAGGTCCTGTAAGTACCTTATATTCCCAATCGGCCCAACACAGTGGTGACGTACATGGTCGTCCATATAGAGCTTCATATGGAGCCATTTGTATATTGGCCTGGTAACTATTGTTATAAGCAAACTCTGCTAGGTGTAAGTATTTACTCCAAATTTCCTTGAAATCTAGCACACAAGCTCTCAACATGTCTTCTAAGATCTGAATAACCCTTTCGGATTGACCATCTGTCTGAGGATGATAGGCGGTGCTCATGGTTAATTTGGTTCTCAATTCCCGCTGTAAGCTCTGCCAGAACTGAGATGTGAATAAGGAATCTCTATCTGACACTATCGATTTGGGTACTCCGTGTAGCTTCACAATCTCTTTCACATACAACTCACCCAGTTTACTAATCGTATCTGTGGATTTAATAGGTAAGAAGTGTGCCACTTTAGTAAGCCGATCCACAATTACCCAAACCTTATCCTCGCCTTTCTGATTTCTAGGAAGAGCTCCGACGAAATCCATTGCTATGTTATCCCATTTCCATTCAGGGATTTCTAAAGGTTGTAACAATCCAGACAACATAAAAGCAAAAACAAATCAATCAATTGTTTTTACTAATTCAAGCGTGCAATTGAGAAAAGTATTCTCCCATAAGTTCATCAAACAAAATATTGGGATTCAAAATTAGTTAGAATTTGTTTTTCCTCTCTCACTGGTGCCTATGTTAAGGATTTATAAAGGTTGGTTGCAGCTACATGTTATTCAGGGTGCAATGGCTTAAAAAAATTCAGACACTCAGTTTCCACATTAAGAAACAACATTGTTTACTACTTAATGCTATTTGCAAGCAATAAGACATCATATATGTCACACCCCAGTACACAGCACACCGCAGTGTCTAGTACCCCCGGGATGTGATGAGTACCCCCGCAGGGCACACTCCAGCCGTTATATACCACATAATATTGTCACATTCCAGTACACAGCACACCGCAACGTCGAATACCCTGGGATCATTTGTCTATATTATTCACTAATGAATAGTGTAGGGCCTCCCCCAGATTCGAACTCACAACCTCATAAGGTTTGATTTCGCAATCTGAGTAACCACTGAACCAAGGTTCAGTGGCTACTCAGAGTTCGAAATTAAACCTTATGAGGTCTTGAGTTCGACTCTGGGGGAGGCCCTGCACTATTTATGAGTGAATAGAGTGGACAAATGATCCCGGGGGTACTAGACGCTGCGGTGGGCTGTGTACTGGGATGTGACAATATTATGTGGTATATAACGACTGGAGTACGTCCTGCGGGGGTACTCATCACATCCCGGGGGTACTAGACACTGCGGTGTGCTGTGTACTGGGGTGTGACAAAAAGGCCTTATGTAACGGCTGGAGTACGCCCTGCGGGGGTACTCATCACATCCCGGGATACTAGACACTGCGGTGTGCTGTGTTCTGGGGTGTGATAATATATTTCTCACAAGCATAAGTCTTAAGTTGCAGCTCCCAAATGTTGCACCTAAGTCCATTCCCAATGGGATGCAAACAAAAAGTTTTTAATATACCAAAGAAACAAAAGACAATATATAAATAATGCTCCAACATATAATCATTCAATCTCATACCAAAACGATACAATTTGAATGGCATATTCATTGTAAATTAAGAGTCTCACTCATTCAAAAGAATCGGGCCCAAGGGAAATCCAACAAAAAAAAAACTGGAAATGATGCAACCTTATGACAAAGTCAGAGGTTAAAGAATAACAAATGTTCATAATTGCTCTATGGTCAAAATGTTTATATAAATATTTGAACGGATTTCTTGACGGCAAGTTGCACAGCACATGAAACCACAATAATTTGAAATTGAACAACAATAAGCTAGGTAACCACAATAATTTGAAATTGAACAACAATCAGCTTGGTAACCTTTGCAGTCCATCTTATCAATAGCTACATTGGTAAAAGCATGAAACACCTAAAGACCTAAAATTCCCAAGGAAACATAAACAGAGATCAAAAGCATAAATTCTTGTAGTGATTCTTGCATACATCAATTGATTCATAACCCATTCCTAAATCACGCATCACCTTTTTAGCACCATAATTTGACTTTGGAATTCGAACCCCCTCTGGAAAAGCATCTTTCAACAACTGTAACAACATATCAAATGATTTGTCACTCCATCGATTCATCACCTTTATCTGCAATAACTTCACAATAAATGTTAATGCTGAATACTTTGAGCAACCGGTGTATAACTCTTTTTCCACTTCACGATAAAATATTGTAACCTTGATCTACATTGGTCATGTTTTCCTCACAAACAGTATCTACCCTTCCAATATCTATATAGCTTCTTCCAGTCATGTCTTGTAATATTGGTAAACATTCATCATTCACATCATCCTCAGACCCACTATCTTCATCAACATTAAGTGGAGGTAGCTCTTCAACAGGATCACCCTGATATATCCATTTAGTATATAATTTGGAGAACCCTTTTTTTATTAAATGAGATCGAACAACATCAATTGTTTGCCCTAAACCATTTACACAACTTGTACATGGGCACCACGTCATGGCATTGTTGTTCACATGATTCTTTGCTAGTTCTATAAAGTTCCTAACCCCACAGATGTATTTAGGTGAAATATTGTTCTTAAAAATCCAACCTCGATCCGTTGAACTATCCATTGAATAACTGCTTTCAAACATATGCAAATTAATATCATAAAACATTTTATTAGTAAAAAGTTTCATTTAAAAAGGTTGCTTACTTTATGCTAATTACAAAGTGATTCACTTGAAGGGAACAACTACGTATAGAATTAAAAGACCACACTAGGAGAATTGCACTTCCTAACTAGTAACTATAGTAAGGATTATCACAACTACAATTACACCCAAAAACACTTCTTTCCTTGCTTTAGACTTAAGAGAACAATCAAAACAGTCCTTTTTTTTTCTCTCTCTCATATAATTGAGCAAAAGAAGTTAGAAGCATTCAAAGAATAGTAGAAAGTAATAACAAAAAAAAAAAACATACCCAATTAGTAACTACACAATCAAGTAATAACAAAAATATATATATATATATATATATATATATATATATATGATAGATAGTTAGAAGCATTCAAAGAATAGTAGCAAAAGAAGCATTCAAATGGAAGAGCAAATTGAGGCTTTGTTGAACAGAGCATAGCCCAAATTGCCCAAATTGCTCTTTGGAATGCCAAGAGATTATATGTGTTTTTTAAAGAGCTGAGAAGCTAAGGCTTGAGGTGTTTCCATAGAAAACTTCACACTTGTGCTTGAAATGGTTTAGTAAAATGTGAAAAAAAAATGAGAACTAATTTGGTCCTAGAAATAATAAATTAATTTATCATAGTGGCAACTGAAAAGGCTAGAAAACTGATGAAATAGACTCAAATAATGAAGATGGTTGCAATCGCATTTTGATTTATCCTTAAACTCTCAATAAAATCGTGGCCACGTTTAACTCAAATAAGAGTATCCCCAAATTCCAGTGCTAGAATTTTTAATCAGCAAAATTGGCACTTATGTTGCAATTTTGATCTTGTAAAATCTATAAAGTTCGATAAAAGGAAGCCTTGGAGACAGTTAAATGGTGCAACCAAATTCGTGTAGTAGGAGGGAAAAAATTGACGTTGGCATACAATAAAGTCAAGCAATGAAACAAAAATTAATACAAATTTGTAAAGCCTAACAGTTTCCTTTTTAAGTATAAACCTAGAACCAAATAGCTGGTGCATATTATGATAACATAATAAAATTAAACAAGAAGTTGTTTGCCAACCTTTTGGTCATTAAAGGTCAAAATGGTGTAATCTCTACTTTAGACTCTTGAGCAAGCTACATAGTTCGATTTATTACTAATTGCTACACCAAAAACATAATTACATTTAATCCTCTGTAGCTCTTAAAATTAGGAGTGGAAGGTGGGAACAAAACAACCCAAAAAAAAATGCAACAAAAACCAAAATTACAAGCATCAATCTATTTGAATTATCAAGAACAAACGCATATAACAAAACTAGATTTAAGAAGATCTCATATAGTTTAAGAATGTATCTACGAAAAACCCATAACCCATGAATCCAAATGAATACAGCAGCTAGGAAACAATTACAGAATTTGCAATAACATAGGAGAAGCAATCAAAAAATTAGTGAATAAAAAAATTCAAATAGCACCCATTAATCTTATCAATCCAAATTAAGACACAGAGAATTCATTTGTTTAATGGAATGGAAAAAAAACCCTTAACCGATGAATCTGTGCTTTTTGACATTTATAGCCGACTCACTTCAAGCGTGTTCTTCCCCCTTCTCCCACTCCAACTCGCCGTGCGCATTTTCTCCCATCTTCTCCAAACTCACTCCTCCAACCCAAAAATTTAGTTTGGAAAAGGGTTTATAGTTTTTGGTGAGTGCAATAGAACAGGGTATGGAAAAAACATAGTGTTTCCGCGAGCTTATGTTTTTAGCATTAGCAAGTAAATCATCCGTTAGTAATTCTCCCCACCTCCTAACTAATACATAATATTATTTTTTTAAAATTTTGAAATATAATTTTTAATTCAATAATTTTTACTTACGAATAGATTGCTACTAAAAGCTTATAATATTCATAAATAATTTAATTAATAAAGCCCACGAAAATACCAACCGCGCGCCATTGAATATTTTTTTTTACTTGCTACATTTATATTTTTACTTACAAAGTGTGCGTTGTAACTAAAAGTTGTCAAAATTACTCAAGTCGGCCGCCTTTTTACTTACAAATTCTGCGTTATAATTAAACGTCGTCAAAATTACTCACATCATTTGTATTTTTACTTACGCATTTTGCGCTGTAACTAAAAGTCGTCAAAATTACTTAAAAGTTATCTTTTAATAACGACCATTACTTACAATTGTATGTTTTCGTGAGTAAAAAGTACTTTTACTTACGAAAAATAAAGTCGTCAGTAAAAGACTCTGACCAAAAGTACAATTTCTTGTAGTGTCAAAATATAGTATTTACTATGTATACCACCAAACTTAAACCCACAATATTTGTAAAAGTAGTATGTGAATTAAAACTATAAAAGCTATTTCTCCTCTTCTTGATACCACTTGACTAGATATAATTAAGAATAAATAAAAGAAAGAGAGAGAGAGGTGGCCATGGAATGCTATACAAATTGAAATTATATGTACTACGATTAAATACATTTTTAAATAATGCATTCCTTCATATTATTAATATTTTAACAAAAGAGTGATTAAGCAAGAGCTAATCAAACCCTTGTTCTTATCATTACAAATTTTTTTTATCTAACAAATGCTGGCCAATATTAGCACTTCATCTGGACCGTAGGATTAACCTCGCTATTCCTGATATAATAGCATCAATCGAATTTGCTTGCGCGTAATGTAGAGAGAAAAAAACGGCTAAGCTGGCCGCTTTTCAGAACCCTAAGGAAACCCTTCCACGCGTCCCAACTGCCATAGACCGCCAACAAACTCGTGCTCAAGTCCCCGACGGTACGTACCACTTCTTGGTCCAATAATACAATGCCACGTTTTCTCTGACCCTCTTATAGGATAGCAAAATCTGAAAATAAAAATTAAAAAAAAAAACTCCAAGAAGCTCGCAGCGGCAGCTGCGCTTGTTAAGTTAGTTTAGTTTTTCAACCTTTAAAAACGCGGAAAATGCTAAAGTGACAAATATATTTGTTAATATACTATTAAACTATATTAGATTTTATATTAATTTGTCTGTTAAATCAAAATAATTCAATAATGTATTAAAGGTAATGTTTCCATCGCTATAAATGTCAAAAAGCATGAAACTCTTCTGAACTGATCAGAAACAAGTGTCAGAAGAAAATCTGATCCAAATTAAACTTTAACAATTCTTCTTCTTCTTCTTCTTTTAACATCGTCAAAGCCATGAGCCCATCAAAGTTACTGCAATATGAAGATCAAAGGGCAAGAAGGAGAGGGATAATTAAGATGAACAGGGCATCATCTCAGGTAATTAACAAGCCATTGCCCCCATTAATCCCGGGAATTAAGAAGCAGCAGCAACAACAACAACAACAGATCAAAGTACCTGAGAACCAGCGAAATTATCATCATCATCAACAACATCAACATCATCATCAACAGCCAGTTATTATATACACTCATTCTCCGAAGCTTATTCACACTAGGCCTCGCGATTTCATGTCTTTGGTGCAGAAGCTTACTGGTCTCTCTCATGATCATAATTCTGATCATCAAGACATGGAGTTGTTGCAACAAAGATCTCGAGATAATTCTCGGGGTGATCATATTGAATATGCCTCGTCGTCGTCATCATCATCATCATTATCATCATCATCAACTTCCAATAACATGAAGATCAATAATACTATTAATTATTCGTCTTCTATTTCTACTTCTTCTTCTTCTTCTGTTTCAGATCTTTCAGCTTCTGGTTTTGATCATCATCATCAATATCCATTAATACCGCCGCCGCTTAGCTTTATGCCCAATTCAGAGTTGTTCTTCTGTTCATCATCAGGATCTGGATATGGATCACCTTTTTGTTACAGCAGTGCCTATCAAGAACCTGCTGGAGTATTCATCTCTTCTTCTATTGATGATGATCTCAACAATAATATTGGAACAATCTCTAATATATCACCTTCATTTCTTGAGGTTAACATAGAAGGAGCTGGATTCCCTGTTGATTATTCATATTGATTGCTTATACTTGTAGGGTATGCCTGGATTTTCCACATTTTTCTTTTTCATTTTTACTCCTCATTTTTTGGAATTGATTTTCATTTTTTTTTTCTTTCTCCACATTCTTTGGATTTGATAGAAATCAATCTATTATATGATAGCTCGCTATCTAGCTAGAATATTTGTGAATGGATAGGTAATTTGATGCTTTTTCTTTTGGAAAAAAAAAAAAAACTATATCATGAAGATTGATCTCATGATTTATTTATTTTTGGGAACCAAGTGATGATCTCTTGATCACTGATGGGATCTATGGATTAGTTCATAATTTACCTCTTTTTGGTGTAATAAATTTAGTGGATGTACTTATTCTTTTTGTACTACAATATATATATATATATATATATATATATATATATTGGAAGGTATCGCAGACCATCTTGAAGATCCTTTCACTAATAATTGGGTGTGCATTCAAATATTAAAGAATTTTGGTTGTTGGTTGGATTTTAAATTTGGGTAATGTTACGTTAAACAAACGCAGAATTTAACCCACAACACTAACCTATCTGATGTGGTAACATCCACACATCTTATGAAACTCTAAAAGAAAAAAAAGAAAAAAAAAACACAAGGTGTAGTAGATGTTGTTGTTGGACGGTTATGTGGCTCCTCACTTAACATTTGTACTTATCTAATAACCAACTCCCTTTTGGCTTATCCAATAACTCATGTGGGATAAACTCAAACTAGGTGAAAGTTTTTAAAACTAACATATATATAAAAGGCTGGATTTCAAAACTTAGCCTTTTTCTTTGCGTATCTTCATCGGTTGTAAAAAAGCCATAGACTTAGAATGACGGCTGAAGGTATATTTTCTCATTTTCATTATTTATTTTTTAATCTTTCAATAGTCACATCATTTGATTAGTTTGTGTTGATGTGTCTCCATTGAATCACATGGGAATGTGTGTGTAAGTGTGCATCTCTATGTGATCCACGTATTCCCATCTCTATGTAATTGGTATTTGTTTTCAAGAACTAATAATATGAGATCAATTTTTAATTAGTGATTATATACATTGTAATAGAAATTAATTCTTTTTTATTAATAGTAATTTGTATGCACCATCATTAAAAATGTGTTTCATATTAGTTTAAATATATTTTAAAATTTTCATTAATTAATTAACAATCTTCAAATTATTAGAGTGAATAGAAAAGATAAGAATGCATGTCTTGGTTTCAAAAGGATGTAAGCTTTCAATCAGGCTTTGGTGGCGAAGCAAGGATGACGACTTCTCACCCCCGAGGGCTCCCTCATGGAGCAAGTGATGAAAGCAAAATACTATCCTAACAGTTCTTTTCTTGAAGCCAAGCTAGGATCCAGGCATTCATATCTTTGACGCAGTATCCTTTGGGGAGGAACCTTTTGAACTTAGGTTTACGCTGGTGAATAGGCAATGGTTCAAAAGTGAAGATCAACCAGGATCCATGGCTCCTCAGAGATACAACTTTCCGTCCTTTCTCCCCGCCTTGTTTCCCATGATCATCTACTGTTGTGAATCTTATAACAGAGGACTCAGGTTGTGATATTGACCTGATTCACAACTCTTTCATGCCAGAAGATGCTAGTACAATCCTCTCATTACCCCTCAGCTACAGGAGGCCAGATGATCTAATAGTGTGACATTATAACAAAAATGGTGCATACTCAGTTAAAAGCAGATACAACCTAGCAATTTCAAATCATGCGGCGACATCAGGATCACAGTCAAAAACGGGGCCAACCGTGTCTTGGTGAAAATACATTTGGAATCTAAAACTCCCAAACAAAGTGAGAATTTTTTTTCTAGAGATTGATGACCAACTGATTACCTACTATAGACAATCTAGTCCAAAGAAAGATTACCCAACAATACACTTGTGCATTGTGCTCAAGGGCATTAGAAACAGTCCACCACCTCTTTCCCTATTGTAAAGTGGTAAAAGGATGCATGGGAAAGCTACGGTAATATGGGTTTAGATCTACAAGGTGTTGATCCACTTGCAGAGATCTTGAACCCGAGTTTGAGGAAAAAGAAGGAGTATATGGAGCAAGCATTAATCCTTTTATGGGCTCTCTAGGACAATAGGAACAACATTGTTCATAAGAAAGAAGTAAAATCTAGAGTTAATCTAGTAAAGTGGGCGGTCTCATTCTTAACGGAGTATCGAAGTGTTGTTGTTGGAGCCAGCAGAGGCGATGAAGGCTGAGTAGATGCAAGAGCTAGAAATCGAGGAAGGTGGCTATTGGATGGTGAATACAAATTGAATGTTGATGTTGTCGTGAACCCAAAAAGGAACATGGTAAGGGCTTGGGAAAATTATAAGAAATAGCAAGGGTGAAATGATGCCGACGAAGTCAATGGAAGTCTACGCCAATTTTACACCTGAGCTGGCTGAAGGGTTGACGGTGTTGGAAGGCATTAGACTTGCACAGAATGCATTCTGCGAACCACTCTGAGTCGAATTAGACACAGTCAATGTCATCAATCATATTAATCAGTCTGCGGTCTCAAGGCTGGAAATCAAGCTCATAGCTCAAGATATTCGCTCTTTGGCAAGTGAAATGTCTATTAGAGGTTTTTTCCATGTAGGTAGACCACAAAATTTTATTGCCCATAATTTAGCAAAATATTGTCTTATCAATATGATGAATGTGTATGGGTTGAAGAACCCCTTGCTTGCTTGCATGTAACCTTAAGAGGAGACTTGATTTTGGTTGATAATGATTAATTTGGCGAATCCGCTTTGCTTTCAGAAAAGAAAAAAAAAAGTCTAGAAGATTTGTTTTTGTTTTCTTTTTTTAGTAGAGTCTAGAAGATTCAAATATTAGAGATGTCAGGAATAAAAAATGAAACCCCCCTTCAAAAAAAATAGTAATAATAAAAAATAAATTAGGAGATGTATGAAGAATTTTAAATTGTTATATGGTCAACTTGTTGTAAGTATTACTTATTAACAGCATTAAAGAAATATTATATATCAAATCCAACGCTACGAATACAACATCTGGAATTAATTGCCACGAAAAAAAAAGTACAAAAGGAAATATTCTATCAAAAGGAAGAGATATATGGAAAGCTGAATTACAATTGCAGGATTATGGTGTCTTCCTGTCTATTAATTTCATGTTTCCATTACAGATAGATGCATTAATTTATTATGTTCATCACCACGTCTGAGCTAGCATTTTATTTATTGATTATTTTTTGGTAAATTAATGATGCACCCATTTGGAATATATACTTAGTTGATCTGGCAACTAGGAAGTTTATATTTGTGCTGTTCAAATTAAGCATTTTTTTTTTTACATTAATTGGGTGCTGAATAAAGCTATCTCTATTTTCTCCATTCTCTACAATAAAAAAAAATAGTAATAAAAAATAATACCATACAAAAATTAATGCATTTATATCTATTTTTTTAATACAAGAAAGGTTTATAGGATATATTACATACTCATCCATCATAACATCCTCATATTAATTATTTCTTTCTGGTGATTAATTTGTATAGGTTCACCCAAGTTCTGTTTTTAATTAAGTTAATTAGCAAATTTATTAGTTTCTGCTGTCACTTAGATGTGCAGTTTCAAAGGTAATCAATATTGAAATAGCATTAATTATAAACATTAAATGAGTAGAAAGATTTTATAAAATTGAAGGTTGACTTTATAAATTAGTATTGCCCATCATAATAGGTAACTTAACATAACCCTCTTCCTTTATTCAAACTTAAAACTAATTATGTGTAACAAAGATATACATGCAAGTATATATATGTAGCTTAATTAGCTATATACAATAAATATTTTCTTATCATCTATTCCTAAAAGACATCTACCTTAGCTCCACGTCAAAGTAATTACTAGTCTATCAAGTAATTTTTTTTTATTTTTTTTCTTTTAAGTCTTGACACAATATCAGAAGATACTGACACTGGAGCCAGAAGAAGTCGGAACCCTTCAGTAGAGCCAAGAAGGCGAGCATAATGACGAGAAACATAAGAAGTTTGAATAAAGAATATGCAAACTAACTATTATAATCTTATTCTCATTTTTTATTATGGAAGAAAAATCTAACGGAAGTTTGCCTATCAAGTAATTAATATGTGGTTCTAATTAATCATGATTAAAAGATACGCTGGTCGACCTGTGCAAGTTAACTTTTAAGATGTGGGTCTATTGTCATCATTTTTTTATGGGCATTACTCAAGGCATTTAAGTTAATAAAGTCATCTTTTCCAAAGTACAATTACGGGCAAGCAAAACATTTTTCAAGACACGACAACCAAGCTATCAAAGTAGATGCATGATGCACGCCTTATTTTATTTTATTTTTTTAAATCATTTATTGATTAACCATATTAATTAAGAAGTGCAAAGTCCTTCAATTCAACATCAACTTATCATTTTCATTTTTATTTTTATTATACCTTTTTTCGTAGTTTTTTTTTTAATTTAATATGATTATAAGGTCGCTTGTCCCTCAATTATTCCTTCTTTTAGGTGCACCTAAACATGCAGTTGCCCCTAAAGAAATCTTTGCGTATATATATATATATATATGTACCTACAATCACTAATTAAATAACCACCCCTAAATAATTCCTACATAAATCAAAAAATTTGAGTAGCAACCGTAGTCATAATTAATTGATAATTAGAGAATTGATCATATATAACTGATAGAGGACCTTCACCGTAACTAAAATTTAAAAAAATAAATAAATAAATAATATTGTAAGCTAGATATATTGCCAAGCACACTAAGTTTTTGTAATCATATTCAAATATGAAGTCTATATATATATTAATCTTAGTCTACATGACAACATGTTAAAATATTATTTCCGCTACTATAAAAAGGAAATAATTTTGACATTATCACAAAATAAAATAAGAATGTTGAAAAGGAAAACTTTTGTTTAGAATATTATAAGGAGTTGGATAGTTGTTTATTTCTTCTCTTTTCATTGTCTCAATATTATATTATTGTTGTTACCATCAACATAATTATTGATCATAATATGTATTCTACGCGTCATGTGCTACTACGTAACATGGATCAATAGATTGAAACTTTTGATAATGACAATAAATTGATAAAATTCGATGAAAATGCTTAACTCGCAGGTAAGTTATATATCATTGCCAACATAATACATTGAATAACTCTAATAAGTCAAATCAACTCCAACTAAGATCAAGTTGTCGTGTTGCATGTTGTAATTTAGCTTAATTAATCATTATATTTTCCAATGTGAATCACATACTTTTCCATTCAATTCATAATAATATGTAAAACCCCAATAAATACTGATCATTTAGTTTTAATCATTTGACCCAAAATTACATATCCATCGCTTTCTCATCCTCATCACTTTTTAGATTTGATCAAGATCAACATCAATAGAATCCCTTGATTTTGAAGAATTTTCTTCCCAAATTGAAGGATTTAGATTATAATCAAGATAAAGCTTTTTTAAAAACATTTTTTTGATATGTACTTTTATAAAACGTGCTTTTTAGAGAAGTTAGTCTAACACAACTTCTTTTAAAAACAGAAAAAAATACCTTTTTTCATTGCCAAACTTGAAACAAAAGTACTTTTAAAAGGTTCTTCCAAACAAGGGCTTGATAACAATGATCAATGGTTAAGATTAACCGAGATCAAAGTGGGCCCAAGTAATTTTTTGCAATGTTTACAAATCCTAAATAATTAAACAAAAAATAGTCATGAAACTGTCATAAATTAAATTATTTGAGAAATTCAAGTTGCCGCACCAATTAAGGAACGCAAGCAACCGAGTATATACAAGCAATTTATCCCTTGACGTAATTTCTTAACTTGACAAGGTTAAAAATGGGAAAAAATAAGAATTAAAACAAGTAAGAGAACACGGCGTTACGGCACCGTGACACCACCGAAACATTAACACTTCTATCGAGATGGCGAAGTTCAAGGTCTCCGTCAACAATAACGGCGTCAGCATCCCACCACGAATCAACGTCAGATTCCGTCAAACCTTCTAAGGACGACTTAACGTTCCTTATATCTCTAACCACCACAGCTCTAACGTCATCCCTGAGGCCACCGGCGACGACCTTCCTCTTGCGAGGCTGCCACTCCGTGAAAATCTCCGGCGCCGGATGTCCAATCCGAATGTCCCAAACTCGCAAAGCAGCATTCTTCGTTTCCCGATCCAACCCCACCGACACCACCACCGCCGGGGAAGGCGCCGTCACCGCCGGAACCTCGCACTTCCCAGCGTAGTAACACGAGCTCGTGATCTCGTTCCTGTTCAAATCCCACAGCGAAATGATACTCCCCGACGACGAACAGCCATCAAACTCTAACCCTAACCCTAATCCGTCCCAAGACTTCACGACGGATTTCCCGTTCAACAACTCCGACCAGGAAAACAAGCTCTCAACGCTCCGACGCCGGGATATCTTAAATTTACGGTTTTGCCCCCGGATTTCTTCAAATTTACAAGAAGAAGAAGACGAACCGGCGACTCTGAAATCTCCGTCGCCCCGATCGTCCTCGTCGTCTTCAGACGAAGCTTCAGCTACAGATTCAGCGTCATCAGCATCGTCGTCGTCGGAGACCTCATCGGCGGAGAAATCGAGGTCGTCGGAGCTGGATTGAATCGGAGGCAGTGAAATCGGCTTATCGGCGCAACGCCGGAATCGGAAGATGACGAGCTTGGTACGCCGGAGAACGCTGCCGAAGGTGGCGACGACGGCGAGGATCAGAGCTCCCCAAGTCCAGAAGCTGGAGATTCTGAAGATGTCGTCGGAAAGTTGAATAACGCGGGAGATCAAAGGAGTGTTGTGTAAGCGGTTTATCTCAGCTTCGAAACCGCTTATTCTGGTAATAACCGGTACTTCCATCGCCATTAGAGACAGAGAGAGGTACAAGTACAACAGTGATTTTGGCGGCAATGCTAACGCGCGCCGGGGGTGCGTATAGTAGGAGAGAAAGAAATGAGTAGTAGATGGAGAGAAGAGAAGCACGAAGGAGGAGCCGAGTATTTATAGTAGAGGAGACGAGGACTAAGGAGGTAAATGATTAAAAAGGTCGGGGTTGGGCTTGACGTGGAGGATGAGGATTGAGGACACGTAAGAAAAGGTCGAGCGGGAAATGGGGATTGGATCGGCGAGTCAGACACGTGGAAAGTGTGTGGGTAATGAGTCAGCGACGTCAGATGAAGTATCAAAATGGCGGTGTTGAAGCCGTCAAGTGTTGTAGAGCAGTAGAATGGCGACACGTGATGGAAGATGACTGGGCTGTCCACAGCCTAGCGCTGCTGTTCTTGTTCTGTTCTAGGTGTTTCTTTGTTGGTTTTTTGATGTGAGCCCAGGAAGGGTCGATGGTGCTGATTTCTGATTAATTAAGAGGAAATCAGGATTTTGATGATGAGAGAGAGAGAGAGTAATTTAAGATGGACGGTGAATGGACGGTAGTGATGGAGGCCAATGAGATGGTGGGCCCACTTGGGGTGGGCGCCTGTGGAATTGGGAAGAGATGATGGACGGTGCTACTGATGGTTTGTTGGGTAGGCAAAATTTGGTATTTAGTGTGATTCCTCTCCACTTTTGTTGGATTTTTGGGTCTAATTTTTCCAAGGTGAAACCGCCCCACCTGAAAAACAGATTTAAAACTTGTCACGTGACAATATCACATCACTTTCAAGGTCCTCCAAAACTTTAAGAACATATTTACCATTCAACTTAACTAATAAACAATGTAAATAAGTAAATTATATAATAAGTAGTGTTATAATAATATTCATAGCTAATATAGAGAGAAACATCACCTTCAACTATTTAAATAACTAAGTAGTGCATTGATAACAATATTTCTATTGCTGTAACTTTAATATTTTCCTTTTAATAATATTCTAAACAAACTTGATTCTCTCTCTTTGTAAATCTGACTTATCATTTAATTGTGCAGTCTGTTAGCAGTGGGAAGAAGAAAAAATAAAAAATGGAAATCAATGTGAAGAAACTCAGGGGCAAGTTTCCCAGTTTCCCTTCAATAGCTGCTTCCCATTATTTTGTTTGACTAAATCAGAAGCTTCTGATTTTAAGGGCAACATGATTCTCGTTTCCCAGAAATTTCTCTTCTTAGTCAAAACAAGATACACGGTTTTAATTATTACCAAATCCTTGGTATGATCACTTTGGTTGAATTCTTTAGATTTAAATCAAGCCCTTCTAGGCTCTATAGAGCGTGCAAGCTACGCAAATATTGGTTAGCTTAAACTATTTGCATCTGAATCATTTCACTCAAAGTCAAGAGTTCGATTATCTTTTCTTATAAATAAGTATAATTTTTCCTCTTCTAATAAAAAATAAGAGCGAAACCATGATAGTTGACCTTACTGATAGATCTTGACTTTTTTTTTTTTTGTAGCTCCAGTGTCAGTATTCTCTCTCTCAAAAAAAAAAAAAAAAACAAAGAAACAACCGTGCAAGCTACTATTAATACTCCCTGGTCATTGTTATTAATCTTTAAAACTGCACTTATTGTTTGCTAGTTTATTACTTTAGAAATGAATTGTTTTAAAGTCAACTTTGAATGTGTTTTTTTTTGGCTTTTGCATGGAAAACATTGTTGAAAAAAATAGCTTTTGAAAAATCAAAACAAGAAGAAGAAGAAGAAGAAGAAGAAGAAGAAGAAGAAGAGCAATTAATTTGCCACCCTTGAATCTCCAAGTCTTCAAATATTTAATGAAGTACAGACAGACTACACCCTTATTGGCAAAAGAACTGTTAAAATGCCAAATAAACAACTGATTTGGCCCTACAGATTTGAATCTGAAAAGAAAACTATAAGACAAAAAATGACTAATTTTCTAACTTAAAACTTAACTAAATGGGGTTGGCTGAAAGCAACACCTAACAGAGAACAAACCTATAATAATATTAACATTACCCACCAAGAAATAATTAATATGATGAGCACGTTATGATACCCAAGAAAAAACATACAAACAAATGCATCTATTTCTGTAAATGAAAAATGAAATTTGGCTTGAAGAGACCCGCCTCTAACGCGAATTAGAAGACCATTTATTACGTGTAGAAAAAAGACCATTTTTCATTACTCCTTTTCATTTGGAGGGAAAACCAAAACAAGAACATATTTCATTGGGATTCTTCAATGACACCTCTATGTGGGAGCTAAAAATGGAAAGTACACACATATATTGTAAATATATATATACACAGATGTATATAAAAGTGAAGATGTATAGGCATACATTGAGATTATTGCAGCAGCCAATACTTTATTTCTTTTTCTTTTGATCAATTGGACCTTCGAGCAATACAGGGGCGGCGGGTATACTAAACCACCATTCTCTCAATCTTCTTGTCCATCGCTCGGTGCTTGCTTTTCTGGGCGGGGAATTTCTCGTATATGTATCAAGGAAGATAAGGAGGAATATGTACTTTATGGGTAGAAATACAAAAACCAATGCCATGGCCAGAAGAATGAACGCAAGTTTCTCGCTTGCCTGCGCATCACACAAACACCCACAATCATCAGGAATTTTATCAAATCAAAGTCTCAAGCCAAGCTACTTTACAAGGAACAAGTGTTGCAGAATTTAAAAAACGTTGAGATGGTGTGGAGAGATTAAGAACTTTAGAGCAGATAAGGAAACGGAGCTAGAAGGCTCTACTTCCTTTACTACCATCCCCTATAGCTAAACAAAATGGTTATTAATAAACTAGTGTTTGCACACAGAGCATTGTATGTGATTTTTACTATAAATTCATTTAAAATAAAACAATCTTTATAAGAACATATATAATTTGTCTTTTTTATACAATTAAAATAGGTAAAATTGTATAAAAATAGGGATGAGCGTTGGTAAGAGTAAAATGTTAGAAGGATAGAATGGGGAAAAAAAAAACAAAGCCTAAAATGTAGGAGATGCGAACAAAAGCGAAAACCAAAAAGTAGTTGAAATACAAAGTTGCCAATTTACCCTTAATAATAATAAAAGTAATCTTTTAATAAAAAAAACTTAAGATAAACTTTTCAAGGGCATTTTGGGTAGGAAAAAGCCTTCACTATTAACTATCAAAGTATTCTCGTTATAATAATACTATGTTTGTATGAATCAATTTTTATAGCTTTTTCCTATCACATAATGGGTAAACCCCAATATTGAGAAGTATAATTGTATTGTGAGTGAAAAAAAGGCAAAAAAGAGCCAATCAAGCGGGCTCTAAGACATTGTTACGAAAACTAAGATATAGGGCAAATGGAAAGCAGCATACTTCGTGGGCCAATGAAAAATAGAAACTTCAAAAAGAGAAAAAAAGGAAAGAGATCGAAACCTGAGGAAACACTGAGAAGAGTAAGGCTCGCAGCTTAAGGAGAAAAATGTTCCCATCCTGGATGAGTTCTTCAAGCTGAGTCACAGCATTCTGAACAGCCAAAAGTTGTTCCATTTTATTCATTACTGGAGGTGCAATAACCTTGACCTCATCCAGGGGTCTACCTTGGTTAAACCATCGTGTAAGCAGCATAAAGATAGCAATAGAAAGAAACAGCAAAGCAAATGCATAGCCCGTCCACCCCCTGCATGAAATCAGTCATATTGCATACCGCATCAGAATTGCACAAGGCATATGAAACAGTTCATGGATACAACACGGAAAAAATAGAATTATGGAAATGGAACTAAAACTTGCATGCTACCATATCATTCATTTATTCAAAATCGATTCATTTTAGTTGATCTAACAAGTTTTACGTTGTTATTAATTCACAATATAGGGAAAAAAAAATCCTATTTTAATGAATTATCCAGATTCAACACCGTGGGATCCACATCTGCCAAGTATAAGCAAGCCAACACAAACAACTTTAGAAATGTACATTTATTGATTACATTAGATCCATGCTTAGACCATTACAATGTTACTGTTGCCCACAGTTGTACTCGTCATAATAACAGGGATAGCAGGATATCTCTAAAAGCAATTGTCTTGCAAGTAATGATAGGTGAAAACTACTGGAAACTTGGCAACATGATGCACGTAACTGAACTGTGTACTAGTTAACATATACAAGGGAGTTCCAGACAAGTATAAAGATGATATATCCAAATCTAAATGATACTTGATCGAAAAAAAATTGAAACCGTGGTGTACATTCTCAAATAGTAAGAGACCGAGTGTTATGAGATGACAACAATGTTTAGCGTGAGATGGAGTGGTAAACAATGATTAAATACTTATAAAATCCATATGATTTAGATAAGTCATAGGAAGAAGTTCAAAAGGATGTCAGAAGGCAGTTTGTAAAAGTGAACAATGAAGTTCAACATGAACCAATCAAACGCTTGATGATCACTTCTTAAACAAGGTTCAGATGCAAAAGCTCAGTAGATATTTTTTTCTTTGTTGATTTGAAGCATAAATAAGCAAGGATAGAACATATTATGGTATGTCTATGCGAGTTTCATAGCAAGTTAAGCGGTAAGAGCTACTGTTAGAGTAGGAGAGCAAGATGTTGAAGTAACTAATCGGCATACTGTCATCAGGGTTTGAGTTTAACAGGTATAATCATGTTGCCACTTTTTTGTTTTTTTTTGTTTTTGAAAAGAAACTAAAATAATCATGTTGCCATATTCATTTAATAAATTAATAGAGTTACACCAATAAATGCAGTACCTGAAGATGATATAAGTTGACAAAGAACAGAATATAAAGGACTTCTTAGGTTCATCCCATGATGCAAGAGAATGTATATACTTCATGACTTCCATCATGGGCAAGAGTAACTCCTGCAGAACACCGATGCAAAAGCAAAATTATTATAATGCAGGAGGAGACATTATGGAACAATGTGTAAAATAGAGAATTAGTGTTGTATTACATAAACATCGAGTACAAGCATGGAATAAAAATTCTCTGATTTTCTACTGAATCTTATTACCATTTTTTAATCACTGAATTTCAGAGTTAATGTGAAAATGTGCAACAAAAAAATGAAAATGATTTGCAAACCTTAAAAATTATTTTCACTTTTTAAAATAAAATATTGTAATAAAAAATAATGAGAACTTCGATTTTTATCAAAAAGATGTCCCTAAAGATAATAAATTCTCAAGATTAAAGTTCAATCGGTCCCATGTAAATAGGTAGAAACTAAAGAATCCCTACATAAAGAAAAGAAAAAATGTTTAAGGATATCAATAGTGACTTCAAAAAGAAAACAACAAAGGAAAAGAAAAAGTTATTGCATAAACTACATGTTAATTAACTCATAAATCTCCTATACGTGCTAAAAATATGATTTTAGTTCATAAAACAGTTAAATTGGACACCAAAATGCATCAAGCATTATTAAATCTAACTTTAAAGCATTTTATTTTACAATTTAGCATGTTTTTATATATTTATGCATTTTAGCACATCTTAACAGGTATATGAATTTTCCTCATACTAAACTTGCATGTAACTTCTTAAGATGACAAATTTTTAGAAAAAAACTATATATCTATGCCAAATTGGACATACTAAATCAATTCTGAGTTTTAAACAACTGAAGTTGAAGGAAAATTGAGAAGTCCTTCATATATATATGAGTACAAGGATTCTGATGCTGAGACTATAAAGGTCTTTACCGTATCTGTTGTATAAGCAAGATGCTTATAAAAAAAAAAAAGATGGATAAAGAACATGAGGTGGTAGAGTGGCAATCTGGAAAAGACTAAGGAGAAAGAACCTAACTTTCAGGTTGTGCTTCAAAGCTAATAGCTTAAATGGAAAGAATTGATAGAAGAGCAATATAAGTAGCTCACTCCAGAAGAATCAAAGATGTAGCTCTATTACAAAAACAAAATACTGACATGATTAGTTTCGTAGCATTCAACCTTAAGGAGCAATCCAACTAGATTATCAACCTTTTTTTCAGGTGACGAAATACCACACAGTAAACTGATATGACACGGTCAACACACAATGAGACGATTTCACATTCTAAACAGAGTAAGGACTAAGGATACATGCATGGAAGTGATATACTTTGTACCTCATAATTCTCCTCAAATATTATCATTAATTAGCATTTGCAATATGAAAATAGCTTCTCATCATTATAAATGACTTGCATAAAGAGAATGCAAAATGTACCCGTTGAATGCATGGAACAAGTAAAATCTAACTATTCTTTTTGATGATAACAACAATCACAAAAACTCAAAAGAGATCTATTTTTATTCAAGCCGGAAAGTTGTTTCCAAATGGACTTATTTCGGTAAATAGATTTTCACTCGGCCATCACTTACAAGAAAACCAATGTCAGTCAGAAGCAAAAAAGAGATACAGATGTTTCTGAGCAAGTGTGAATGTTTTAGGCTCAAAGAAAGGACAATAAAAATTAAAGGAACTATCACAAATAAAATAAAATAAAAACATTCATCACGCTTTCAAATAAAATCTGCAAAATTAAGTAAAAAAATGTAACATAAGATCTGGCCTTCAACAGAGCAGGGTGGAGGATGTGAATTCACACACATAATCCTATGTAGTTGGAAAAAGACTTTCTTAAGTTGAGTTTAATTGTGTCTTGCTAATAATTATGATATTGACAATGCATTCTATTGTGCCCCATTGGGCCAAAGTAGAGAAATACTCATAAATTTCAGTGAGTGAGCACTAATACTATTTTATTTATTCTGAATTTGGTGACAATGATTCTTTGTATGCAAGGAGAATTCATTTTTCAAACTTAGATCTCCGTAACTCCCTCCACCAACCCTTCTATGTATGAGTCTTTTTTAAAAGAAAATTAAACATGATAATGGAGCCTAGACAGGGATCTCACATCTGCAATCATTTTCATCTGATTTACTATTTGCGTACCAAAAAAGTGGATAAAAAGCTTAGAGAATAAAACTTTCATTTTAAAATATGATATGCTAGAAAAACCAGAAATTAGCTAGGTTTTCTTCAATGGTTACCATCAGTTACTAATATGTACAGAGAGATGTATATAACAAGAGAAAATGAAGAGCAAAACCATGTGGGTACCTTCATCACTGCCAAATTGGTATCAATACCCTCTACTTTAACTCCATCTACCGATGCCTGTGCTGATTCCAACTTTTTAAAGCTAATTCTGGACTCTTTCACAGCAGTTTCCAAAAGAGTCATCTCCCCTACAACTATCTCGCCAACAACAAGACCAGCATCATTAGGAACGGTTGAACTTGTTCCAAACACAAGTCCTAAATTAGACATCATTGCCAAAGCTGATATTGAATGCATTGCACTTCCTGTACTTGAATGATTTCTCCTATCCAACTCTCGTGAGGCCAACATACTAGCAAGTGTTTCCAATATCAAGTCACCTCCAGGAAGTTGGTCACAAAGATTGAACATAAGAAGTGCCTCATTTCGAAGAGGCTTTGTGGTAACTATTTCTTGAAGAGCTTGCAATCGCAGGATTCCAAGTACAGCTTTCAAAAGCGCTTCATCCCGTTCGACACCTTTTAGCTGGAATTTCTGGATGAAGTTATGTGCATATAAAATCTCCCGGGTAATGGCCAACCAATAATCACGGCGTGAATGGCCCTTAAGCTCTGGAAACTCCATTACAACTGGTTCAGGTCTACATTTTTTCAAAGAATCATTAGAATTATGGAGAATAGCAGAACATACAGCTAGAGAACCATAGACAAGCTACAAGAGGTGATAACGACTTACAGGGAATTGGATTTGTACATAACCGCCTTGTCGAAAAGTCGTGTACCCCAGGGTCCTGTTAACTCAGGCTTAATGATCTGCTTTAGATCATCAGATAAGTTATACACTTTTGCTTTGTCAAATGACACAACTCTTAGAGCTTCAAAGTAAAGTGCATGATCCGTCAGAGTTAATCGACCTGAAAAACAGAAATGCGAGACTCCAGAAAAATTAGAAATAGATGCTGCACAATGGCTAGTCCACACCATACAGATTAGGGTTTAGCGTACAATCTAATCGATTTTCATAACCAAAAAACCTACCAGGCCAAGTAGAAACTCCAACATGTTGGAGTACTGGTTGGGTGGTGACAGTGCCATCCACTTCAAGGACCCTTTCTCCTGTTTCTGATCGGAAAGCAGAAAGAAGAGATGATTCTGATTGGGTCTTCAATTTTCTTAGCGCTCTGTATAGAGAAAATGATTTGGAATTAAGGAATCACATAAGCCTCTCACCTATAGAGCACATGCTTACCAGAATGATAAGTTCAAATAAGATTTCAACTGATTGAATTGCAGATTCATACCAATGAAAAGGTTGCACCAAAAAAGAAACAAAATGTCAAATGAATCAAATGTTCCAGGAGTTAAATCATAAAGTGACCCTAAACTTGTATCGAAATTAAAACTAGCAGACTTGTTCAGGAATGATATGGAGAGTGAAAATGTATGTGAGAAATATAAGGTGGATAAAAGAAAATTTTTATTGTGAACAAATAAAGAGAAGCTGACCATAAATGAAGTGCTATAATAGTAATCATACATTAAAGAAGACTGGACTTCATCATCATTACTAGGTCTTCCTATTTTTAGCCTCATGATGAATGTCCTATGAGCCTAGTTCACAGGTTACATAGTCCAAGTTCAAAGTCCTGCAATAAAACCTGTCAATTCTAAAAATCATTAACCATTTGATTTTAATCCAAGAAGTTCGTAGGATATTATATTACAACATCAAGTGTTGATGGTTGACACTTTCAATCTCAGACCTTATTTACCTTCCAACCTCTGTAACATGTGAGTGGAATACTTACATTATGCTGAAAATTCCCACCTATAGGTAAAAGTAGATATGTTCCCATTGTACGGAAAATTAAGTGATAAACACGTAGTCAGTTTTTTTCCCTCCTCTATACATTTGTCAAAAGGTATAACTTTATACCTCTTAAACAAGTAACAGAATAGTTAAAAGGTACAGATGCCCAATGAACTAATGAAGATTTATACGGTGATGCCCAAAGAAGAGAAGGGACAGATGCATTCAAGCTTAAAAGTTAAAACAAAGATCATAAATAAAAGTTCAAGTCCCTTACACCCTCCAACAAATTGAGAAAAAAATAAACTGATAGTCTTCAGTCAATCTTCAACTATTTGCTAAACAAAATCCTCATAAGCTGCTACTTTTTGTGTGAGAAGTGATCTTTGATGCAGGATGTGTAGTCCCGTTAAGTCACATTTATAGTCATCTTTCGAGAATTGTTTTTTTTTTTTTTTCTTGAGGAAACATCTTTCCAGAATTGTTAAAAAAGAAATCTGGTTACAAACATATATTATATACATCTTTAAACAAGATAAAGCTTGTCTACTAGTGAAGGACTACATTAGCACATTGAACAAAAAGTAACTCCTCAACTTCTAAGATTTAAGATATAATAGTCAACTATACATGTTCTCAAACACACCATACTCAATGTTTCATGTAACAAGGAATTGGGCTTAATGAAGGACCAAGATGACACCTAAACCCCTACTTTTCAGTTTAAGTCTTATTCAGATATTTTGTAAAAATTTGTTTTGCATATCTACGCAGCAATATTCACGATGAAAGGTCTTCAATGATAGTAATTATGCAAAGTTCGGTCATGGCATTCACAAGGGAAGACGAGGAAACTATAACTACAAATTGAATTATGGAATAACCCTGGAAGTGATATAAAAGGAAAAAGGAACTAACCTTTCCAATCCACCAAGGTACTTCTCATAAATAGAAAAACAAAGCCGACCTCCAGTGGATTCTGTAAGTACATTGAAGAGGTTGTCACAGGTAATTACATCTGAAATGGTGGGAATTCCTGGTGCTATTCGAGAAAAAGCCTCTTCTCCAACTGTAGCATCTTCATCCAACTGTCAAAAATCATATGATGAAAAATTCCACAACATATATAAGAAGGCACCAAATTTTGCAACTTGCTTTATTCTATGGATGAGACTACAATATAAACAGTCAATAATTCTGATATTTTGGCCCCATAGTGGATTAGAAGTAGCAGTACAAGGACAAACTAACAATTGATAAAAAGAATGGGGTGCAGAGGGAGGAATTTCCAAAAAAAAGGGCAACTTGGTGCACGAAGCTCCCATCTGTGCAGGGTCGAGGGAGGGATCAAACCACTTTGGGTCTATTGCATGCAGCCTTACCCTACATTGTAGGAGGTTGTTTCTATGACTCAAACCTGTGACCAATAGATCACACAAAGACAAATTTTATTGTTGCATCAAGGCTCCCCTTCAAGAATTATAAAAAAATTCTATCTCAAAAATTGCTACATAATAAACAATCTCAGACTGTCAAACATCAAACAATTCTTACATTGAGCATTGGTTCGCTGGCAGCATCTGGAACTTTCCAAGCTATCATCATATCAAACGTCAGTCGTCGGAATTTCTTGTCAGCAAGATGACCCATCACTTGGGTAGACAATGCAAGTGTTTTAAAACAACAGTACTCCAAGAAATTCCGCGCATATCGTGTCGGATGCTTTATAGAAGTAGAAGCCTCGGCATCAAAGTTATCTCGAAGCTCATCCATAGACATGCCAAGAATTCTGCCACATTTTGTTTGAATCTTTTTTATCAGTAAGCAAATCAGAACAATCAGACAAAGATTGATTCATACAAAAACAAGCCCACAAAAAATTCATAAAAATCCAAAAGACAAACAAAGAATTATAATTCACATGAAATAACCCCAATTCCAACTTCCCAACTAAACTCATCTAAGCCGTTTCCTTGCTACATGGGATTGGCTATATGAATCCACTTCCTCCGCTCCACTCCATCAAAGGCTAAATTACAAGAACTTCACTCTTTCTTAATTATCCCTATCCAATTCCAACTACCCAAAAACCCAAAATTTACTACCTTTCATCATCCAATTTCATGAACCTAAATTTGAAACCATAAACACATTAAACAACTAAATCATCCTCAAACCATACCTTGAGCAGCGGCGAACAACAACATTTGCAACGGGAGAAAACTCAGGCATCCAGTTCTTCCGAGCAGAAGGAGGCTTCCCCATATCATCAAACTCCTCATCAAACGAACTTCGGCCACCAAGCAACCAGTTAAACGACCCTTCTCTTACAAGACCTTCAAGTATATCTCTGGTTTTACTCACCATGGTCATCTCCTCCAACAACAACAACCTAAAACTTCAAACCAAAGAATTCCCCACAAAATTCATCTACTTTCCTTCAAATTCCCATGAAACTCAACAAAAATCTTATTGGGTATTCACCAAAACCTCAACTTTTCAGCCGGAATTCTCTCAACCCCTTGCGAAACTCGAAAAACCCACCTCAGATTTCGCGAAATAAGCCATTTTGCGCGTGCCCATTTCGTGGATTCGTCAAATTCGACGGATTTAGTGATCTCTGTGGGCTTATTTTATGAAGAGAAAGAATACCAGATGAAGAAATTGTGAAAAGATGATCGAATGAGTGTAACTTTTGGTGGGAGATTAAGAAAAGTGATTTTGTGATAGATTTTTTTTAGGAGATTATAATTTAGATAAAGATGAAAAAAATAAAAAATGGATGACGGAACAGAGTGAGGTGTAAAGGTGTAAGCAGAGAGAGATAGATAGAGCGAGAGAGAGGCTCTGTTTCGTCATCAAGGAGAAAAGTCACTCAGATTCACCGACTTCACGTTCGCGTGTTAATCAACCGAGTTGTTGTTGTTGTTGTTTTCTATTCTTTCTTTTTTTAATTAAAAATTAAAAATTAAAAATTAATACATAAATATAAATAAATAAAATTTTAAAATTTTAAAAAAATGAACCGAGTTTGAACTCTCAGAGTTCCGATTCGACTCGGACCGGCCACACTAATGTTAGAACTATTAGTAAATTATAAATAAATAAAAAACGTAGGGTTATAAATTAGAATATTCCTTGCTTTCAAAACCATGATATTAAAAGATGCTATTCATTGTTTGTAGGAGTCAGGTTTAAAATAAATTGTCTAAAAGTTTTGATGATTGACTTGGTTTATGATATTATATTTGGGAATTAAATTCTTTAATCTTCATTATGTTGACTATAGCATAAATTTTTTTCAATATTGAAGTTTTTTCTCTTTTTTCCTTAATTTTCCTCCTTTTTTTGATCTTCAAAAGCACAATTTACAAATAATCTCTTAGTAAATTGAGGGCAGGGTTATATATACATCCCTCAACTACTCTACCACATTTTTTTTAGTAATGAAAGCATCAATTATATTAGAACATATTAATAAAGTCACTAAAAAAAAATTTGATCAATAATTAAGGTGTACATAAGTTAACTCAGATACTCCATAGCTTAAAAAAAAAAAAATTGCAATGGAAAATATTGTAGAATACATGCTTGACACTCAATTTTGTGTTTCATATTTTCTCATAACTTATTTTTTTAATTCCTTAAAAGCAGCAAACTTTTTATCTCAAGATTAATTATAAACCTAAAAAATAACTAGTTTTGATAACTTGTATTACTTGACAATTAATTGTGTTCAAAGGAGCTTGTTAAAACTTAAAAGGGGTAAAGTAGTATACAACACTCTTTATGCATGGGGTTCTCTTTCATTTTTTTCTTCCATTGAAGTTGCTTATACCATTTTTAGATTATGTTTGGATTTACAATTTGATCTTTTGCACATTTATCTTCACCTTCTTATTTTCATTTTATTAAATAAAACGTTAATTTAACTATAAAAAAGGTACAATTATACGTGCACAATCATTAAATTATTTATTACACATTTTAAAACGTACAATACACATTTATCTAATTATTATGAATGTATAATTGTATTTTTTTTAGTTAGATTAATATTTTTCTTTTATTTATTTTATTATTTTAAACAAAATGTTAATCTTATAAGAAACAACAAGTATGTAACGACACTATTAATATTATTAGATCATTTATTGAAATAAATAATTCACATTAAAAGATGCAAGTGCAGAGAGTGACCAGCCTCATAAAGGCTTTAGAATAAGGCATACGCGTAAGCCTTACAAAAATGAGGACAATGGCCCAAGAACAAAAGGGCAAAGGGCAAAGTCTTCATGCAGCTAAGAGACATATAGGATTTGACAATAAAGGTTATAGGTTCATGATAAGACCACCGAAAACAACAATTATGGTTAGGGAGACTTGAACCCTCCTTATCATAATCAAATTGCTTATAATCTCATAAAAAATTAAAAAAATTAAAAATAAAAAGATAAAGAAAATATCATATTAAACTGCCATTATATTCAAATTTTACCTAAAAATAATTTCATGAATAAAAATTCATGGGTCGGAGTAGTCAAACCTGACCTATACCAAAATGAAAATATTCTGTTGGATTTAGGTTGGTTTACAATCTTTTCAATTTGAGACTTGACTTAATTTAATTAAGTTGGTATTACTTTACTAAAGCATTTTCCTTAACCAGAAATCAAATCAACTCTACTCATAAACACCCCTAAACGCAACATTCTAATTCTTTGGAACTGATTTAACTGATAAAAAATACATGATTATAATGAAAAGTAAGTAAATCAACTTGTTGAAAGTTTGCTAAAAGTTATAAAGTTTATTTATTTTAATTTCTCTAACTCAAATTTTTTTTACATTTTTGGTTCCCACTCGCAAGTTCATGTGCTCCACCACCAACACCACACAAATAGCTAACAAAAAAAGGGCAGTGGGACAAAGAAGGTTGTTCGGTTAGAATTAGGCAATAGTGCAGGCTAGCTACTGAATGGCGCATTTGATACATTTAATCTGTAAGAACTTCGTGTTTATGTAGCCTTTCTTCTCTTAGTGGAATCCAAGCTAACCTTGTCTTATTCCCATTTCTATAAGTAAATAAGACTACCCTTAAAAGCAAATATGCAGAAGAAGAAGCCATTTCCAGTTCTTCTTCTTGTTTTTAGCCTGCTTCAGACATGACAGCCTCTGCTTCCTGTTACCCTTCAAGTGTCTTACTCAAGGTACCCTCTTCTGGGTCTTTTTTATTCTGTGTTATTTTTATTTATTTGTTTTATGGCTGAAAATCCGGTTAAATTGGAATGGGTATTTGATATTTCTTCAATTGCCCTGGTGTTTCATGTTGTTGAGTGTGAACTAAATGGTGCGTGTGTGTTGAATTTATTCATTTCAGGGTATCTTGGTTGGTTTTTAAATGGTTGTTTTGGACTAATTTCTGACTTTTCTGAATTGGCTACTTATAATATTCTGAATTTACTGTGTTAGCTTTGCAAATTATGTGGCTGGTGGGATAATTAATTTTTTTATTTTTTAATTTGTATAAGCAGGCTATGGATAATTTTTTTGAATTTGTTGATGTTGGATGGAAAATGTACATTCCTTTTTTTAGATGTTTGATGATGAAATGAGCTTTTTGTGTTTGCCAGTTTTACCTTGATTCAATTCAATTCTGGTGTGTTCATTTGATATTTATATATCTTAGTGGTTCTTAACTGGGTATATGGAGAATCTTGATTTTTAAGTTTCAGATCTTGACTATTTGTTATTGTATTACCAGGTTATCTTGGCAATTTGTATAGCTGTTGGGATAAATTCTGATTTATGCGCAGGGAATGAGTGGTTGTTTTGAGTTTGGCCATTTTATCTTGGCATTTTACATGGCTCTTTGGATGTTTGGTAACATCAAACTTTTTGTTTGACATTCTAATTTGATCTTCAGCCCAGATATTTGGTAATTTGTTAAAAAGTTTCTAGATTGGTTGTGTGAAAATTCTGTTTTTAAGTAGGCCTTCTTTAATATCTTGTAGTTTTCTCAATTTATTAGCTGTTTCTTATCTTAAATTTTGTTTATTACATAATTCGGTATTTTCTCATTCATCACTTTGTTGTTATTGTTATGAACTTATGACCTTAAGTTGTGTTTGGTTGGCAGAATATCAGAACTACATCAAAAATCTGATTTCAGTACTTAAAAAGTATTGTTTTCTGAAGTTATTTTGGTGATTATATTACCGTTCAAAAATTTCCCAGTTGCCGGACATGAAATGGAGTTTTGGTCTTTACTTGTTAACAATCTATGTTCTGGAATTTATTCCATTTTGTTCTTAGGGCAAAGGTCTCAAAAGACTTCTTCGGTTCTCCATCAGGTTAAAAAGAAAATCAACCAATGGGATGGAAATATGGGCTGAAGATAACATGAGCCAAGCTCTGTGCCATGGATGGTCTTGTTGTTCTGGAAAACATCTATGCTTTTTCTATATCTGCAGACTCTTCATAAAGGATTTTAGACCTCTTCTTGAATCTATCTCTCACTTTTTTTTTTCTTCTTTTGGTTTTGTTGCTGTCAGATTACAGTGTAGAGCATTTAACTTGTGCATTCGTGTCGTAGCTTAGGAAGTTGGTTTTTATTGCTTCTGTAAATAGACTTTCCTTACTGTGATATATTTCCTGTTTTATAGGTTGCTCACTTGCCAAAATCAATGCATCTTTGCCACAATCCTGAGTGGAGATCCATTTATATTCTTGGAGGTAAAAGTGCTGAACTTCTAGGCCAAAAGTGTGGAAGAACAGGGAAATTCCTTGTTAATCGCTGGACTTTTGTGGGGGGATCTAGAGTTCTCAATCTAAAAGTTGCAAAATTTATGCCCAAAAGAGAACGATCTGGAATATCTGCTTCATGTAATACTTTTCTCACTTTTTCTCTTTCCTATTTTATTATTCCTCATATTGCAAAGTTCTATGCAAGAATGTCCCTTCTGTAAGTAATTTTCTTTTGGAGAATATTTCTTGATATTCTATTACATATATTGTACAGTTCAGAAAACTTTACTTTGCTATTGTACCTTTATTTTATTTGCATGCTAATTCCAGTAGTGACCATGTAGAATTTCAACTAAATAGAAACAAAATTCAAGTTGCAGAAGCATCACAAATAGTGATGTTTCACGTGTCATCAAAGAGCTTCTTCTCACAATGGTTTGTACTGCATGAGAGGACATGAAAATACTGTTTCCGCAGCCCAAAAATCTTTCATGTAAGAAAACAACAAATCAAATCTCTCTTGAAAACTTGAAATCACTGGTCTTCATATTTTTAATGGTTGATGCTTGAGTAGAATGGTTGTCAAATAAAGCTGATAACTTTGAAATTGGCAAATAACTTTGATGCTTGAAGATAGTTATTTGCATCCTGCATATGAGCTCTAAAGCTCTAAATCAGCATATGGTTTTGATTTATTTATCTGATATCGGAATCTCAAACTCTGTAGTTGGATGATAATTGTAAAATTTGTTGTTTCAGCCGCTTGGCAACATTTCTGCCATGTGGACTGTAGAAAGGAAATTTGATTTAGCCATTGGAGCCCTTATTTGATTCTAAGGATCAAGAAACAAGGTTTAACACCTTTGCAGTTTTTCTCTTTCTTGAAAATTTTTGTTGATTTCAACTCTTAGGATTCACTACAAACTAGAAGTGCTCTCCATAATACATAAGGTTGCTGTTCTTAGATTTGAGGCAGAACTTCTTTGTTCACTTGGGTTCTTTACTGCGGTTGAGAAGTTGAAAGAAAAGGGCTCTTTTCAACTTCAAATTTCTTTATTAGAAGTGGTTCACAAAGAAAATGATAACAGCCTGTATGTCCCATTTTATGTTCTATTTTTGAGAAATAGTGTTCTTTTGTTAGAAAATGAGCTTTAAAGAAGATTGAGGAGAAAATTAGGTATTTGATGTAAATTCGCATCAAACCGACCCTTGCTCACTCCTATTCATGACAAAGAAGATTGATACTTTCTTATCCTCCTATTCACTCCTATGTTTGACATAGTGGTTGCCAAGATAGAGTAGAAGCCTATTTCAAGACCTATCGGAGTGGTTGATGGGATCAAAAGCACTATATGATCAGTAAAGACTGAACTGGGTAGAGAAAATAGTTTCCTGTAGCTAGCCCGATGCAATTAGAAAAAATGGCAGACTGAACTGAGTAGAGAAAATAGTTTCCTGTAGCTAACCCTATGCAATTAGAAAAAAGGCTTTATTAAGTTAAGGAAATTTTTGAGAAGTTGAAGAGAAGGATTTCTAAGTAGTCTTTATTCATGTAAGAAAGCTTTGGTAAAGTACCTTAAGAGATTTACGGTGAATTTTAGAAAGAAAAGGATAAATGTTGATTTTATTAAGGATATGTATGATAATACAATAATTAGATTGGGATGAATTTCTTCAATGGGCAGGCAAGTTTGCTATTATAATATATTTACACATTTAGCACTAAACCTTGTTTGCTAAAACTTATGGATGAATTCTATGATAATTTTCCATTCATGAAGCAACTTATGAGTTCATGGCTTTTGAGTCTCACTGGAACCTATCAAAGAAAAAAAAAAAAAACGCAGAAGAAGAAAAGAGAAGAAAAAAAAATGCAAATTGTTTTCATATTTTCATTATTTTTTTAACCATCTCCAAGTATAGACAGGATTAGATCTACTGGTCCGGTCTCTTGTATCATGTATCATGTGAGGGAAAGTAACAATTTGGAGATGTGTCAGCAAACACATTCCATGAACTTCATAGAAGATGTGCTACATAAGTGCTGAGATGGTGTAACTTGCTCAGCTTAGCTCAATGTTAAAAAGAGTAAGAAGAGGAAGAAGAAGAACCGCAACTCTAGTTGTTTTAACCTACTGAAATGAAGCTAGTTGACATCTGTAACATTAGCCTTTTCTATTCGTTATGGCCATATGCAGGAAGCAAACTCTGTCATATGAGAACCTTTCGATCATCTGGTTTTGCTGCTTTTCTTATGAGAAACTTTACTTGGACTTATGATGTCTAGGAAACCATTTTAGGCATACTAAATTCAGAATGGTACCAGTGGTTGGAAATTTTCTAATATAACTTCATTTTTGTACTGCTTTTCTGTGGTGTTGATTGCTACTTTTTTTTTTCCTAGACACAGTTATAATGCGCTTGCTTTTGCATGAATGATTTTCTTTTGTAGGGTTAACAAGTTCTCAAATTGCTAGCAGTGTTTTTACTCTGGGAACAGTTGCTGTCCTCCCATTCTATACACTCATGGTTGTGGCTCCAAAATCTCAGCTGGTAAACTTTGACTGTCTTGTGATTTTATCGACATTATTACACGATAAAGATAGAATTGAAAATTCTGCATTTATAAGCAATGTCTTTGGACTAATTCTTTAAAAAAAACAAACAGACTAAGAGATCCATGGACAGTACTATGCCATACGTTGTTCTTGGCCTTCTCTATGCATATCTTCTGTACCTTTCCTGGACACCCGATACTTTTCGGATGATGTTTGCAAGTAAATACTGGTTGCCCGAGGTTTGTATTTGATTGACATGTACTTATGTGCACATCTTATTATCAATTATTTAACAAGTATATGATTTCTGCAGCTGCCTGGTATAGCAAAGATGTTCTCCAGTGAGATGACCTTAGCTTCGGCGTGGATTCATTTATTGGTCATAGATCTATTTGCCGCAAGGTATCCCTCGTAAAACATGATTCAATTTGAATTGAATAGAATAAGTTCATGTTCATCTATGATGATTAACTAGTCATTCTGGCATTCAAATCCAGGCAAATATTTCTTGATGGACTGGCCAACGATATAGAGACCCGGCATTCTGTTTCGCTGTGCCTGCTATTCTGCCCAATTGGAATTGTCGCTCATGTATTAACCAAGGCAGTTTCTAAAAGAGGTGGCGATACCGAGCGAAGTATACAGTAACACATTTCAAGCAAAGCAATTCAACAAAGTTCTGCAATTTATCTGAATCTCTGGAAGAATTGCATTTACAGGCAATTTTTTTTTTTACTCTCAGAACTCACTAGGTAAACAAGCATATTGAGCCCATCATTGTGAATTTCATTTTTCTGTATTTGAGATACTTGAAAATTGTTTCTGTTGGAATTTGAAACTTGCCCTTTTTTTCTTATGGGTGAATATATCTAATTTCTTCCTTGAGTTCAATCCCAAACTTCTGATCAACCTTGTCTTTAACAAATTGAATGAGTTCAAGCATGTCTCTGGAAGTTGAGCCACCAGAATTGATGAAGAAATTAGCATGAATTTCAGAAACCTTGGCTCCTCCAACTTTGAAGCCTTTCAGTCCAACCTTCTCAATCAGCTCTGCAGCTGAAACCCCTAAACCCGACGGATTCCGAAAGACCGATCCAGCGCTCCGTTCCCCCAACGGCTGCGATAATTTTCTCCTGAAAAATGAAAGTAGGGATGTCAATGATTTGGTTTAGTTTGATTTTATGCTCAAACTTAACCTAAACCGAAGTATCAGTTTGATTCAGTTTAAGTTGATTGAGTTGAAATTTTGAATATAAAGTGTCTAAATCTTTGAACTAATTAATTATTAATGTGCATATAAAGTTAATATAATGTACATTTAATAAACTAAAAATAAAATTTTTATTATATAAGATGATAATGCAAATATTTATGATGATATATACATACATTATAAAAGAATCTTACACAAAAAAAAAAATCAAAAATTAATAGTTTTAACTTTGAAGTTAATTCGGTTTGATTTAAATCGATTTTTAAAGTTTCAAACATTTCACCTGGCCAAACACGCCTGTTGTTTTTGCCTTGACAACGGTGAAGCTGTAAGTCGAAATGTCACTGCTGTGATTGCTGCTAAGTCTTCCATATTCTGAAAGGATGATGAACGGTACCCAAATGTGAGATCATTTTTGCTTAGAATCTTACATGTTCCATTGATTGTAACCATCTCAACACTTTCAACTGTATCACTTGTTTCCTGCCAAAGCACAAATGGAAGAAGCCTACAACTCAAATAGCTGTTCATGGAGAATCAAAACACAAGCTGTTTAGAAACCACATGAGGTCATAGATGGAGGCCTAACCATGTAGCATAGTGACTATAATATCAAAACACAAGCTTTGATAGTATATTAAAAATTGCTTGATAAGCTTATAACTTATGGACATTAAGCATCACTTAAAATAATACCTGCCCATTGGCTCCTGCATTCATATAAGCTGCTCCTCCAACAGTCCCAGGAACTCCACCAGCAAATTCAAGACCACTAAATCCATCATTGCAACACTGCAACCCCAATCTATTAAACGGGTAACCACTCCCAACTCTGTAAACACCCATTTCATCCTTTTCCAAGAACTCAGTTCGGTTCAAAATCACACAGCCATTAAACCCATCATCATCAAACAAACAATTAGACCCTTTTCCAACAATCAAAAACTCAATACAATTCTCCTCACAATACCTATAGTAAAACACACACCCACACACCCACACACAAAAAGGGCATGGTCAAGTGAATGCAGGCAATGAATTCAGCTAAAACAGAACCAAAAACAAGAAAATTTGATCGACCCATTAATTTTTGGCATGTGAATTGATAAAAAATGAAGATTAATTACCTGACGGCAGAAATGAGTTGGGTGTGATTGGAGACTTGGATAAAGAGGTTACAAGGGCCTCCAATGCCCCAAGTGCTGAGCTCAGAGAGGAGTTTCTTGCCTGGAATGATGTTGAGGTCGTCGAAAAAATTGGATTTTGTTGCTTTGTTGTTGTGAATGCAGTTGTGATGGGTAGGCATTGGAGAGATTTGGGGTGGTTTGAAATGGTGGGTGAGAGGGAAGGAGGAGAGAAGAGGGTTGTTTGGAAGCAAGGAGAAGGGGAAGATGGTTCTGGTTTTGATGGTTTTGGAGGAGAAGAAAAGCAAGGAAGATGATGAAGAGGAAGGAGATGGATTTAGTTGCAGAAGCATTCTCTTTCTGATTTAAGTTCACACTTTCTTGTTTGAAGTTGCTATGATGTGCTAGACATAAAAATTTTACACCATGTGATTTTTACTATTTATATATAAAAATAAATAAAAATTTATGATTTTGATTATGACCTTTTAAAAAAATAAAACTTTTATCCCACGTGAATTTTGGCATTATAATAGTGAAGATAAAGAAGTTTTAAAAAAAGAAAAAAAAATCTAAATCTAAATAGAAAATTGGAGAAAACTGCTTTGAAACCAAAATGGGTACAAATAGAAGTTTTTGGTCTCTTTAATTTGTGATTCAAAAATCTTTATTTTTTTGGTTATTGAAAACAAACATTATATAAATAAAAGTGTTTAGTTGAGTTATTTTTAAAAAATTAAATAATATTTTTCAATACTTCAAATTTTGCAAAAGAAACTAAGAAACAACTTTTTGGTGTTTTTTTTTTTTTTTTTTTTGAATTTGATGTAGAGGTGGCAAACCTTGGCCTCAACTTGAATAAATGAGTTGGAAAAATTCAATTTGATTAAAAGAACTAGAAAAAGAATGGACACCATGTTAATGCCTTTCCCTCCAATACCCATAAAAAGCAAGTAAAACTAAAAATGAAGATTTAAAATTAATAAAAAATTAAAATACCTTGCAAAAATAATTGGGTTTTATTAATTTTATTTTAGTTTCAATCGATTCACGGCATCCCTTGAAGGGAGCATAGAAAAAGTAGATTTTAATATAATACAAGTGAGCTTCTAAACTCAAACAATGTAAAAACTAAGAGTATACTTATAATAAAGGGCTCATATATTTACATTGTAAATAATATTTATTTTTTTTTATAAAATTTGATATTTAGTTACCAACATGGCTAGGAGTGCCCTTGACCGCTACACCAAACGGTCTTTTTTGGTTTTATTTTTATTTCTTCAAGTATAATGTATTCATATCTTATGATTAAATTATATTTTTCATTATAAAAATATAATGTGTTGGGTCATTAACCACACTTTGTTTAGGCCTTCACAAGTAATAGAGTGCTAATGTGTATTAACAAGTGATAACTCAATTGGTCCATATCTTAAGTTCAAGTCTTAACGTGCCTCAATTTATTTACTTTTGTTAGGAGGATTAGTCCAAATTACTCTGCAATGTTAGAATAAAAAAAAATTATTCTCGTCCGATCAGAAAAACCTGTAATAAAAATAAAAATAGAGTGCCGTGTGAGCTTCAAAAATAACAAAAAAGAGTTTTATAATTTGCGCACCACATGTCAATATCTATCTAATTTCTTTTCTCACTTCCGTTATAGTCACACCATTCACATTTCGCTTTTCTTCTCAAATGACTGAAAAGCCCTTATTGGGGGACATATGAAGATGCTCTAGCAAAGAAGGTAGTTTTTAGTCAGAGCGAGGGATAATTTAGTCAATAAACAAAACGTAGTGGGAACGAATATACCTTTTTAAATCAAATTTATGTCGTACGAACATGAAGAAAACGATGTTCTCTCGGTACAGATATCGGTATCAATTGTGTTTACAGGTTACATGCAGATACGACCCACAATGATACAGCCTTGTTCATTAAATAAAAGAATATTTTTTTCTTAATTTTTTTCCTTAAAATAGGCTAATCTCTGAAAATAATAAAAAATATTTTCTAAATTTTACCTTTTATTTATTTATTTATAATGTTCGTGAACTAAATTTAACCACCAAAATACATCATATTTGAGTATTATGAATTCACAAATACCATCCTAATGTTCATCTGCTTTACCTATTTAAGGGTATGTTCGATTGCTATTTTTTTTTTTAATTTGCTATATTTTTTAAAGAAATGATTTTTTTAAGCAAATTTTTTAAAAACTTTTCTCATGATCGTTTAATTATGCATGAAAAAAATATATTTTTCCACTCATAGGATGTAGAGAAAATGAAAAAAAGAAATTTTTTTTACTGAATTTACAAAAACATAATCAATAATTCTAAAAATTTTCTCATCTATACAGGTTGAAAGATTTGGAGTCCTTGTAATAAAAAAAACATAAATTCCTGAAGAAATCTTCAATTTTCTATTGTGAATATACATGATAGCAAAAAGGTTTAAAGAATCCTATTTATTTCCCAAAAAGAAAAAAAAAAAGAGAATCATTTTGGGTCCAATACGGCAATACATATGATGAGTTCCTAAAGACATCTTTATCAAACTTCTGAAGAAGGCAGGCTTTAATGGCTCAATCATCTCATGCAGATCCTCCCAATGGCCTAATAAAAGAAAGAACTCTCCTTTCTAGTTCTCACTCTATCTTCTTCACATATAAGTTGGTAACCCCAAGTTTTCTTGGCACAATCAAAGCAATGGAGTTTTCAAGGGTCCAAATACTATCATCATTCTCACTGCTACTTCTCTTCCCAGTCATTCATGGCTGGGGAACGGATGGGCACTACACCATTTGCAAGATAGCACAGGTTCTTTACTTTATACACAGATTTCAGCAATTATTAAGCTGTGAAAACGTTATTTGGTTCATGGGGTTTTTTCTCTGTTTTTCTTCTGCATGCAGTTTTAGTATTCTCTCTATCTTTATCAGTGCCTTTGTTTCTTATTAAACAGGCAAGGTTGAGGGATGCTGCAGCAGAAGCAGTAAAGCAACTGCTTCCAGAGTATGCTAATGATGATCTAGCAAGTCTCTGTTCATGGGCAGATCATGTCAAGTTCAGGTATCATTGGTCTTCTGCTCTTCATTTCATCGATACGGCCGATTCTCTCTGCAACTATGATTACACCAGTAAGTTTCTCAGTTTATTCCTACATTTCTCAAGTGTTTTTGATCTTCCTAAAGCTTGTGTTATGGAAATTCAGAACTCCTTGACCATGAAGTAGGTTCTATATAATTTCCCAGAAAGCTACAGTTCATGTAGTAGGAAGTGATTCAAAACGGCCAGTGAAAAAAAAAAAATCTAGCTTTATAACCTTTTTTTTTATATATAATGGAGGAATCAAAGGGAAGTTTGGACAAAACTAAAGACAAATGGTGATCATACAAGGCTAAATGTTGAACCGAAACAGAAAAGTTTACATGGCAGCAGCAGGATCAAATAGGGAATAATTAAGGGTACATAGGCCCCGCGCCCGACTAATCCCTTGAGGCAACATGAGAAATTCTCACGTGCCAGGACCAGGAAACTCAAATGGCAATGCCCCTCATCTAAGGAGTGCTTCAAACTCAAGTCTTATTAGATCAGTGAAAAAATCTTTCACCAGATCTTGATGTAGATAGTATGAAATACTTAGATTTGGTTGTTAATATTATATCATTTGCTTTTATTCTTTTACCTTCTTTAAAATTTTCATTTATGGCAACAGAACTCAAGTTAGCTGCCCATAGTGTTGATAAGTTACTTGGACTTTATAAGGAAAATTTTAATAGTTTTCCATCTAAAGAAACTGTGAATGCACTGTCGACTGAAAAAACATCAAAGGATCTTAATTTCCTTTGGAATACTTTTGGTGCTAAAAGTAACTTTTGAGCATTATGACTAATAATTCAGGGGACTGCAAAGATGAGGCTGGAGAGAGAGGAAGGTGTGTTGCAGGGGCGATACACAATTATACTGATCAACTTCTCAGCTATCAAAAATCATCACAAGCTAAATGTAAGGCCTTAAATCTTTCCTATTTTGTCACTTTTTTCACAATGTATCTCTTGAATCCTACAATACCCATCGTTTCCTGTCAAAAAAAAAAATCCTACAATATCCATTACTAGATGTTCTGCACCTGATTAAACTTCCATGAAGACCATGATCATGCCAAGAACATTTCAAAACCCAATCCAAATCTCATTGGCACTAGATAAACCTATAAACATATAGATTCTGAACTTAATTGGTAGTTTTTTCATCCGTATTGCATCAGTGCCAACTACTAAGTAACTGTTTAGTTGTTGCTGAGTTCTGTAAGTAGGATATTGTAGTCTGTATATACATGTTGTTGGCTAATTATGTTCATCTTGACATAATCAGATAATCTCACAGAAGCTCTCCTATTTCTTTCTCATTTTATTGGAGACATTCACCAGGTGAGAGGTTCTTCTACATGCACATATAATGTGTACAGTGACTACAGAAGGTTTCAGTGCTCTATCTTTCTATTAAGCAATATAATGGTTTTTGTCTTGCAGCCATTACATGTAGGTTTTACTTCAGACAAGGGTGGTAATACCATTGATGTCCACTGGTACAGGGCCAAATCAGTTCTTCACCATGTAAGTGGCTTTCCTAAAGAAGTTATTTAATGTTCAGATGAAGTTCCTGACAAGCTTCCCTAAGCTATTTTCCTTGACATTGATCTAAAAGAAATGGCTACATGTGATTTATTTTCAAACCTGAAAGGAACATAATGGTAGGAAAAGTTCTTTAGTGAACTATCAGGAAACGGGCTAGATAGAATACTTGTTGCAAATCCCAGTTTTAATACAGAGGAAGATGAAGATGAAGATACGATAGAACAAAGTTACCAGAAGTTTAGAAAACATAATGCTTACTGATCATGAACAAAACAGGTATGGGACACCAACATAATTGAGACAGCAGAAAAAAGGTTTTATGATACAAATGTCGATGGCATGGTTGAAGCAATCCAACAGAACATTACGGTACGATGCTTCACTGATATTGTCAAGCTCTAAGTGAATTTCTCATGCCTTTATTTAGAGAGATCCTTTTCTCATTGCAGGGTTCATGGTCAGATCAAGTACCGGGATGGGAAAAATGCGGTGGCAATGAGACAACATGCACAGACATGTAAGGAACCCAGCAATATTATCTTTTTGCAGTTCAAAAGAGAAAATTTGACACATGACCACATGAGATAAAAATTACAAGAAAAAAATTAAGCAGCAATAGTTTTAGCATTTACTTTTGCTCAAGAAATCCACACTTTACTACAGTTAGCTTTTAGATCAATATCTGTTGCAACTTTTTTCATCTTCTCAGAAGTAGGAAGGCACATTTTTCTATGATAGTCTTACCACAAGTCTGCTTGATCTTAAATTATCATGAAATTAAACTAGCAACTTTAAAACTCTTATATTCTATGAGCAAGAACAATTAATAAGTAATCACGTACTAGTGTAGGAAGGAAATTCAGTAGAATCTAAATGAACTCTAAAAGCAGTTCTATGAGAAATGCGAACTAACTGAATATCATGAATTACTTATTTTGGTTCTTGTACTCAGATATGCAACTGAAGGCATCAAAGCTGCTTGCGCCTGGGCGTACAAGGATGTAACAGAAGATTCCACACTAGATGGTAAGCTAAAAATTCTATCATTCTATGTAGGACAACAAAGATTGAAATCAGGGGCCAAAGACAAGGTTTTTAATCAAGTCTGTCATCAAGACATTACTGCTCTAACAACCAGGCGATTGTTTTGATCATGGTCATCTTCTTCTTTTTTTCCTTAGTTTACTCATTTGGAAGTCAACTGATCATAAAACTTTTTGCAGATGACTATTTCCTATAACGTCTACCAGAAGTCTATTTGCGGCTGGCTCAGGGTGGAGTTCGGTTGGCAGCTACACTCAACCGCATATTTGGATGAACAAAGAAACCATTGTTCTGTTTAAGCCATTAGATCATATAGCTCAACATGAAGAGTTAAATGATGCTTATTACTTTAAATCAATCATTATTAGTGTCTTAAGCTAAGGTAATTATATTTTTAAAATAATGGAAATGGCAATTCTGTCACATTTAAGAACTCTTGTTATATCATCAAATAAGGTGTCACATTACTCAGAGGTGGGTCTTTTAAAACTTTGATTTCATAGAATCATTGTATCTCATGAAAACGTAAATGCATGTTTTATACCATCACAGACACACAGTGGTAATGCTTAGATACAAACTAACATATAAATTAAAATGTCTAGAAATTCCTTTTTTCTTCAGCGCAGCTTTAAAAATACAAGACGCAAACCTGAAAAAACATCAATTACAAATTTCTACTAGGACCACATTGTTCCATTTGCATACCCATTGGTACATTACTTTCTCCACTTAACTTAAGGTCCCAACAAAATGAAATACATACCAGATCACTCTGCGTTTCCAATTTACCATGCTTGAGATGATTGCGACCACAAATTTTCATGCTGGTTTCTTCACAACAAGGACAGGACACTTGGCATTATGAACACAGTAATTGCTCACGCTCCCCAAAAAGGTCCTATTTTCATAAAAATGCAACAAATTTACTTCCCAACTCACAGTTACTAACCAAAAAAACATGAACAGGTTCTCGTCTTCTTGAGGAATATGAATGCAATGAATCAAAGTAACAGTCCTAATAGTTGTAACCATGAGCATAGGAAACCAGATGAATTTTTCATATCATCGTTGCTTGTGGGAACAGAGTTAGAGATCAGCTTTGAGATGGTAGGTTGTACAGACACAACCCCTTTCTCACGCTCTCTCGCCCACCCAACCACCAAAAAGAAAAAAAAAAAGAAAAAAAAGTGAAAATTAAAAAAGTCTCCAACACTGCAGTCCATTCTTCAATAATTAAATTGTTAAAGAAAATCAAATTCATACAAACAAAGTTGCATTTTTGTGTTATAATATTCACATAGCTATTTGTTATGAATCACATCAGTAGCTATTTTATCTTAATCTTCTGGATTTATTACTGTGCCCATTAGTCATCAAGCTATGGTCAACATGCCTATTATAAACCTTCATAGCCGTAAAATCATGGCATTAAACAAAATAGTACAGAAGAAGGAAACTAACCTCTTTAGAGCTCCTTTGCCATGGTTTCCTAAGACAAGTAAATCAACATTATACTTTTCAACTGCTTCACATATGACCTCTTTAGGATCTCCAACCTCTGCAATTGTCTCTGCCATCACCTGCAGCATGACAAAACAAGAATGATACCATTATAATAGCTTAACATAGATCATATACACATGACAAACAAAACACCTGCTCCCTGACACTAACATGAAAGAAACCTAGAACTGCAATAGCTATTTTTGGTGGTTTAAGTTAAATTAGGCCAATACTTGCATTCTCATGGGAGTGTAAGCATATGAAAAAACCCTTGTTCTTTCAGAAGGATCACTCTTAAACACAACCTACAACCAATCTATGTTGGTCTCAGACCAATTTCTTTCATGCATTCCAGAATTGGGATGTAGTGTACATCCAATATTTGCTTACAGTTGATTTCTTGTTAGATGTATCAACTTTTTCTACTTTTACACAGCTTACAACACTTCTATTAGCAACCTGTAATTTAGGAACCTCATCAAAACATTGAAATAGTAAACTATAAACTGTAGTTTGTCGCTTCCATATATTTGTAATAAAAAAAATCTATGTTGCGGAATAAAACATAAACTTTATAGTAAAAAATAGGAATGCTAGGTGCATCCAAATTTATAGACGCGCTAAAGAATGGTTAAAAGTTAATAGTTCAGACCAACCAAGGGTTGGTTTGATGGCCATGAGATCAAACCCGAGGGGGATTGAAGGACCTGTGATGTGGGTTCGAGCCCCCTTCGACAAATTCTTGGTTAGGAGGGAAATCCTTTACTCTTTGAACTCTCGAGCCCGAATGGATTAGTCTCGTCCTAAAGGGGAGGAGGACACCACTGGTAACCAAAAAAAAAAAGTTAATAGTTCAGGCTAATGCAGTTGCTAATTTCTAAATGCATCATTTATGTCCATTAACTATTAAAGTTTTCAGTTGCTTATTTCTCTTGGAAATGACTAGTTTGTCATTATGTTAAAAACTAGGGGCATGAAAACAATGCGGTTTCACTGCTTCAGGCAAACTTCATGGAGTTCAACTCCATAAAGAAGCAGATCTGAAATGTTACCTTCATATGCTGCATGTCACGGCCATACCACTACACGAGCTTTTTACTATTGATGTCAGATATCCAATTGACTTTGGGAGATGTGCATATAGGGAAAACGAGGTTCCGAAGAAAATCTTTCTGTGTAATCACAACTCCGCAGAATTTATCACCTTGATTTGGCAAACATTCCATGTCACCAAAGCAAGGGTATACGACATTTTGTTCCATAAAGCAAAAGCTCTTATCAAAATGAAATTTATCTTCTTCTCAATCATGAATTCCTTCACCAAGAATCTCACAAGATGCTACATTGTAGCTCTGTTTTGATGCTTAAAGTATTCTTTTAGATTATCTTTGCATTCTGGAAATAGGCCTCCATAGGACATACCAAAGTTGCATGCAAACAATTTGTGAGAAAGGTAAATTTACTTGTGAAAACTGTGTGTACTAATCTTCAATTAAGGTAGAAGAAACTTAAAAGAATGTATGACTATTGGGCACACTGTAGAAAACTAGTCACAATACTATCAGACATATACTTATTTTCCCTTTTGGATGATTACAGTTGGATCATTAATTCAACGTTGGGCTTATACATGAATAATTATGTATTGCGGACTGTCAAATAAAGTTAAGCCTAATTAAAAGTGATCTACTGAGTTTTAGATAATTTGGGCTTTAATGTATCTAATAGGATATGGACCTTTAATGTGTAGAGACTTTAATGAGACTTTATATTTTTATGATGGGCTAAAATAGAGATATCAATAGATAACAGGGAAGTTATCTATAAAAGGTGGTTATGGTCCCCAGATCACACGTATCATTATTATTTTATTTCTGACGTCCCATCATCAGATATAGAGCACAGAGAAAAGCTAAAGGATTCTCTTGGGGAAATGTGTTGATTTGGAAGACAAACCGCACTACTCTAAAGAGAATCAATCATTATGGATTCAGGTACGCTTCCGCTTTTAATTTATTAATTCTTGATGATTTAATGTGAATGTTCCTGTTATTTGGTTGATGGTTTTCACCAAAGGAAATTCTCCAACATACACTATCTATCATATATCTTTATTCCTATTTGCTGATTTGAACGCTTTACTAGGTACATTATTACAGGGAAACTCGACCTCTTAAAACATATCCAATCATCAGAACTTTCTCCACTCTTTCCAAACAACACCTCATCCATGAAGTACATTAAACTTCTTCCATATTGCTTCATCCATCTCTGTTATAGTTTTTTTTTTAATTTGTTTTCAAGAATAATGCAAACAGAACATGGGAGTTATGCTTGGCCAAAACAAGGCTCATAAACGAAAAAAGGTGTAGACTCATGAGGAGACTGGAAAATTGCTCTGACCTTACAATGGACATTATCTTCGAGTGAGAAAAAAGTAGCTCGTAGGTAATGAAACACAATTAAGGTTGTTGATATCTGATATTCACATCTCAGACAGTTGATGTTGAAGCCCAAACTAGGCTGAAGGGCCTCAAGGAGGAGGATTATGAAAAATCTTATTGAAAAAATGGAGTCATTGTTTCTAATTTCGAGCAAAATTTCAAAAGAATTCAACTCTCAGATATCTTATGAGCAAGTACCAAAAGGAAAAAAAAATTGTGATGATGGTGTTTATGCATGGTTTTTAGATTTCTCTAGGGGACTATGATCATATGAGATTACGAATCTTCTGCTGGCAATATATAGTACTAATAAAGGAATAGTTAATGATGAATTTGCAGGGCATCTAGTAAGCACCTACATTAGCACATCTCCCGGGACAAATTTCCTGTTGTAACTATTGTAGGCTGTACAGATTCTTTTTCTTATTTCATTACTAATTTTGTTTATCATATTTCATTTGGCATGTTTTTGCATTCCCTCCAAGGTCTCACATCCTATCAACATCTGCAATAATTCAAGGTCCTATTTAATTTGAGGGAGGAATAGATCCAGCGCATGATCAGCCGGTTATAAAGAGGGTTGAGAAGTTGCTGCTGGAGATCCAGATGCTTGGGTGGGCAGGGCTTTGAGTCATCAAGATAATCTTCAAGGCCATTTGCAATGATAACATTGAGGAGCTGGTTCTTCCATCGAGCTGGTTGCTTCTATCAAGTTTGAACGTTAGTGGTTGGCTGAGACTTGGTAATTTGGTGATGGTTGCTGCAAGTGGTTGTGGTGCTAGGTTGGGAGTTGAAGCTGCTGAAATGGGAGATTGGTTTGAAGGTTCCATTTGGATTGAAGAGAGCTCAAGAAGAAGGCTCTGATACCATGAAAGGGTTAAGACACACAGGGAATAAAGAGAACAAGAAGGAAGAAGATGAAGTTTCAGGAGAAAGAGTTATATTTCTTAATAGAATAATGTCTCGCGCTTTACAATTAGCTACTGCTCTCTACTTATAGAGTTAAGTTATAACAGAACAGTATACATGGCACCCAACCATTAGGTGATCTGGATCTGTAACTAACTGTACAGGTGGCATCTGCTCATTGGGTAAGTTACATCTCTAACAACTTCAATAACCATTAACTAACCACTATTGTTAGCTCAACTTGCCATGGTCATTACTCTCATCAACAAGTACAGTGAAATGGCAGCAAGGAATTGTGGTTGTCCATCTGAAAAGTATATATATATTGCTCTGCATGGAAGTTTAAGGATGGTGATATCCAAGCCAAATTTTTCTATACACATATCATTTGGGTGAGTGACCAAACTAGTTGAATTGATTGCATATTTCTCATATGTTTTCATTTTATTACAATGTTATTTGCTATTTATTAAATTAAGATGAAGAAAGAAACAGAGAAGCATTAAAGAACAGAGAACGATTTACGTGGTTCGGCTTTTGCCTACATCCACGGTGATAACTAGCTCTTGCTCTTTTCATTGATCTTTGTACATACACATTCTCCACTTTTATATTCAAGTCTAACCAACAAGAAGGAAACCACCAAATAAGGAAACAAAAATAAGGAAAGAAAGTTAAAGGAAATTTGTATCTTAAGTTAAAGGAAATTTGTATCTTTCCCAAATATTCTAGGGAGAATAGATCAGGATTGAGATTGAGATACCAATCCCAATCCCAATTATCTAGGACACCAATACTCCCCCTCAAGTTGGAGCGTGAATATCATGGACGCCCAACTTGGATGATAGAAATTGAAATTGGTCTCGACCAAGAGATTTTGTAAAGATGTCAGCTAACTGTAATTTGGAAGGTGTGAATTGAGTGCGAATAACACCTGCTTGAAGTTGTTGGCGGACAATGCGGCAATCCAACTCTATATGCTTGGTACACTCATGGAAAACTGGGTCAGATGCAATATGCAAAGTAGCTTATTATCACAATAGAGTGAAACTGGAAGAGGATGAGGGATGCCAAGATCTTGAAGTAAATAGCGTAACCAGATGATTTCACATGTAGTAGTGGCCATTGCTCTGTATTTAGCTTTAGCAGTAGAACGAGAAACCGTTGATTGTTTCTTGCTTTTCCAAGAAATGGGACTATCACCCAAAAATACACAGTAACCTGTCATAGATCACCGAGACTCGGCACAACTCGCCCAATTAGAATCACAAAATGCTTTTAATTGCAAAGTACTGCTAGATGAAAGCAAGATCCCTTTTCCTGGAGCAGATTTAAGATAGCGGAGAACTCGATGTGCAACCTCTAGGTGTGGTTGACGAGGAGATTGCATAAACTGACTTAGGAGCTGAACAGAGTAGACTATGTCAGGACGAGTAATGGTGAGATAGATGAGTCTTCCCACTAAACGTCTATAGTGGGCAGGATCAACAACAAGTTCTCCATCGATCGAAGAAAGTTTCAAATTTTGTTCCATGGGAAGGCTATTGGTCGAGCCTCAAGTAGTCCTGTTTCACCCAAAATCTCAAGAGTATACTTTCGCTGAGATGGAAAAATCCCTTTTTGAGAATGAGCGACCTCAAGCTCCAAGAAATATTTTAAATGGCCAAGATCTTTAATATGAAACCGACTGTGTAGGAAAAGTTTTTGAGCATTGATAGCAGGTAAACTATTGCCAGTCACAATGTCATCTACAAAAACAAGTACAATGGTGGTTGTGTTACCAGATGTAGAAGTAAATAAAGAATGATCAGCTGTAGATTGTTTAAAACCTGCATGGATGAGAGAAGTTGAAAACTTGGCAAACCAATTGCGAGAGGCTTGTTTAAGGCCATAAAGGGACCTAGTTAAGCGGCAAACACGTTGCTCCCCCTCTCGACTATAGCCAAGTGGGAGTCTCATATACACTTCTTCATTAAGATCACCATGAAGAAATGCATTATGAACATCTAATTGGTGTAGATGCCACTGTTTAATAGAAGCAGTAGCAAGAAGGCAACGAACAGTAACTAACTTGGCCACGGGAGCAAAAGTTTCATGGTAATCAATTCCTTCAATCTGGGTATAGCCTTTTGAAACTAAACGGGCTTTGTATCATTCAATAGAACCATCTGATCGATACTTGACTTTGTACACCCACTTACAATCAATAGGTTTCTTTCCATGAGGAAGAGGAGTTAAAAACCAAGTATTGTTCTTTTCAAGTGCTTTGAGCTCAGTAGCCATGGCCTCCCGCCATTGGGAATGCTTAACAGCTTCAGAGTAAGATTGAGGCTCAAAGTCGGAAGAAATGGAAGAAAGAAAAGAAAAATGTTGAGGAGATAGTGAAGAATAAGAAATGAAATGATGAACGGGATGAGCAGTGCTGCATTTTGATGTAAGAGAAATGGATGAAGAAGAAGGTAGAGAAGTGTCATAGTCACGAAGATGATGAGGAAGAATATGTGGACGAGTAGATCGACGAGGAACAAAATTAACAAGTGAGCTAGATGTAGGAGATGATGAGTTGTTAGGAACAATGGGAGCAGATGGAGGCTCAGATGAAATAGGTTCAATAATGGGTAGTGGGATAACGAGTTTTGAAGAAGATGGTGTTGCAACAAGAGGACGAAATGGGAACATATTTTCATGAAAGGTCACATCACGAGAAGTGAAAATCACATGTTTTTCAAGATCATAAACTTGATACCCACGTTGGCCAAACGGATATCCTACGAACACACATTTGATGGCACGAGGAGAGAATTTGTTCGTCCTTGAAGATAAGTTATGCGCATAACACAAGCAACCGAAGACCCGAAGGTGCCTATAAGGTGGTTTTGTGCTAAGTAGTGTTTCATGGGGGGTTAGGCAAGATAAGACGGGTAGGTAATCGATTAATGAGATATGCAACGGTAAGCACACTCTCACCCCAAAATTTTAAAGGGAGGTTGGCTTGAAAGAGAAGGGCTCGAGCAACTTCTAAAAGATAACAGTGTTTGCGTTCAACCACACTATTTTGCTGAGGCGTACGGACACAACTTCGTTGATGGAGGACCCCTAGTTCATTAAAGAATGAATGAAGAGATAAGAACTCAAGCCCATTATCAGTATGTATTTGTTGAATGGAACGATGAAATTGTGTTTTAACCGTTGTAAAAAAAATTTCAACAAAGATCGAGTCTCAGACTTATGTTTCATCAAATAAACCCAAGTACATCGTGAAAAATCATCAATAATTGTAAGAAAGTAATGGGCCCCAGAAAGGGATGGTACAGAAAAATCGCCCCAAATATCACAATGTATTAAAGTAAACGGTTCAGTACATCGATTATTTTCACTAGGAAAAGGTAATCTATTATGCTTAGCATGTGGACAAATGTCACAATGAACAATAGAGGTAGAAATTCCACTAATTATTTTTGATAAAGCTAAAAGACGAGATGAGGAAGGATGTCCTCAACGCCAATGCCAAACATCAAAAGAGTCTACGTGGCTCCTAGTAGTCAAACAGTTGGAGAAGTAATAGGATGAAAAATAAAGTCCTCCCCGCTCTTTACCCAATCCAATCATCTTCATCGTGGCAAGGTCCTGAAAAATACAAAAGCCCGAGAAGAAAATAACCACACACTTGAGTGATTTAATGAGTTTGCTAATGGAGAGCAAATTAAACTTAAATTCGGGTACACATAAAACATCCTGGAGAGTTAAAGTAGGTGAAATAGACACTTCACCCTTATGAGGAATAGGAGCAGACATGCCATTTGGAAGATTAACAGGTTTACTAGTATGGTAGGGGATGATGTGAGACATGGAATGTAAAGAATGTGTAATATGATCAGAAGCACCCCTATCAATAATCCAAAGAGATGAAGAAAAGGAAGTGCAACAAGTGGGGTTACCTGTAAAATTGACAGTATGTGGAGTAGTACCATTTTGATTTAGAAATGAAAGAAGTTGTTGGTACTGTTCCGTGGTGAGCTGATGCATATTAGTGGAGGAAGCCATAGGCTCTGTAGCAACAGGAGTTGATTCTACAGGAGATTTGACATCTTGAGCGGAAGCCGCGTTACTTGATTTTTTTGGATAACCATGAAGCTTGTAGCATTTTGATTTAACATCGCCAGAACGATTGCAATGTTCACAACGTGGGCGTTGTCGATTCATATTAAATCGACCAAATTCTTGCGATTGAGCACATCCTTTTTGACAATAGAAAGCGCCGCAGCATCTGGCATAGAAGGAATGGTGACATGAATTTCACGTTGCTTTTCTTCTTGAAGAAGTGAGTAGGCCTTACTAACGGAAGGAAGAGGATCCATTGTAAGGATCTGACTTCTAATAGTTGAATAAGAATCATTCAAGCTTATAAGAAATTGGTAAATCTGTTCTTGTTCTTGATATTCAAATAAGGTCTTCAATGCTCCACTAGTACAATTAGGAGTAGGAACATATGAAGCCAATTCATCCCAATATGCCTTCAATTTTGTAAAATATACAGACAATGAAGATTGCTCCTTTGAATAAGTACAAATAGACCGCTTGATTTGATAAATTCGAGAATTATTTCCTTGAGAAAAACGTTCCTTGAGATCATCCCAAACAGTTTGCGCTGTAGTTGCATAGATTACATTATGAGCAATATCAGGTGAAATTGAATTTAAGAGCCAAGATAATACCATATCATTGCAGCGATTCCAAAGAGAGACATTTGAATCTGGTGCGCTTGGTCGAGGGACAGTACCATCAAACCCATTTTATTTTTTGCTGAAAATGCCATTTTCATGGCACGATGCCATGTAGAGTAGTTATTTCCATTAAGGGGCTGTGACACTAATGGAGTTCCTGGGTCATTAAATGGGCGAAGATAATATGGGGAATTTGAGTCCGGTACAGTTAAAAAAATAATAATGAAAACCACCAAATAAAAGAGGCAAAAGGTACAGAATAAATAAAGTAAGAAAAACAAGCCTCTTTGTCTTGTAGTAGTGACTTGAAAGGACAAGAAAGTGGACTTCAACTAATACAAATCTTGGACTTGTATAGCAGCAACCTTTCACTTGTCCCAAAGAACAAAGAAAACCTTTGTTGAGAAAGTCCTGTAACTCAAGGATATACGATCCAAATAACAATCTGTTTCTCACCAAGCTACCAACACCTCTACAGCAATGGATGCTGCAAATACTGCGAAAGGAATTCTATTAGCAGAAGCCAAAAAAAAAGGTGCAATCCGACTTCTACCTCAAACCCTCTCTGATACCCATATTAAATTAAGATGAAGAAAGAAACAGAGAAACATTAAAGAACATAGAACGATTTACGTTTGCCTACATCCACGGTGATAACTATCTCTGGCTCTTTTCATTGATCTTTGTACATACACATTCTCCACTTTTATATACAAGTCTAACCAACAAGAAGGAAACCACCAAATAAGGAAACAAAGTTAAAGGAAATTTGTATCTTTAAGTTAAAGGAAATTTGTATCTTTCCCAAATTTTCTAGGGAGAATAGATCGGGATTGAGATTGAAATACCAATCCCAATCTCAATTATCTAGGACACCAATACTATTGAATATGTTTTAATTCAAAGCCGGCGAAGTAGCATTGCAAAATTTTACTTGTGGCTTTTCATCTGAGCAAAGAGCCAACCTTGTGTAATGATGCAAAGATCATTAAAGATTTTGCGAGGTTTGCTGGAGCAAGCTAGCGTAATGACTACAATAAGGGTAGAGTATTTATAGACTAATCTGTCTACTTGCATCATATTCACAAATAATCTGCAACAAACATTTCTCTCATTCTGTCATTAAATCAATCTTTCTTCCTTGATGCAGGCAGAGAGGCATGCGTGTGCGCCTTCCTCCATTTATGTGATATTAATTGTCGTCGTTATGAAGCTGATGATAGAAACAAAGATCAACTTCTTTAAGAACTTGAGATAATAAATCTCACCAATAGTCCATAGTTTTGCAAGAGAAGTTGTTATTGGGAATCATTTATATTCTCTTGAGTTGCTGCAAGGTGCTGCCTAGAAGTTGAGAGTCATGTAAATTTATATGTGTGGATATCTACTTTAGCTCTTGTTGTGTTTGAGAAAAGTTGTTTTTTTGAGTGTTCTCATGTCATGTATTTGTGGTTTAGTTTGTCAGGGCATACAAGATATTGACAATTGAGTTAATACGCCCACTTCTTCCCTGTGATTTTCCCTACCACCAGTTTTTTAAGTTGTTTTTCCATCAATGAATCTACTATTTAGCAAGGCACGTAGAGGTCTATTTGCTAACAGTTGTAGTCTCGTAAAGAGAAGCTGAAAACAAAACAATGAGAGCAGGTACCGTACAATTACATTTTTTTTTTTGTATTCTTTTTTTTTTTTTGTTCTTTTGCTGTTGTTGTCAAAAGAGTAGTTATACAACTGCTTTGATGGCTCTTGGAAATCTCTCATTGCTCCAAAATTGCATTTCATCAAGTCAAAGCCGTGTGGAACCCAGTGGGGGATCTCTTAACAACTCTGCCATTGCTGGCTTTTGAAGATCATTGGTGCTTTTAAGTCAACACCCAGGGGATCCTTGAACGCTTCACAATCTATGTTAAATCTATAGGACTCGAGAAGAGAAGCTTTTCATCCTCCCATTAATTTTGATATCTTCTTGTGCTAACTGGTAACAGAGAGAGAGAGAGAGAGCATGGCTGATGCAATTGTTTCTTCCCTCATCAAAGTAATCTTTGGGAACTTGAATGCTTCAATCACCCAAGAGCTTGGATTGGCATGGGGCTTGGATAAAGAGCTTGATAAGCTGAAGAGCATATTGTCAAGAATCCAAGTTGTGATCAATGATGCAGAGGAGAGGCACACAATGAACGCGGCTGACATGAATTGGCTCACTGAGCTTAAAGATGCAGCTTATGATGCTGATGGCATAGTTGATGAGTTTGCTACTGAAGCTCTTCTTCAAAACCCCGAGATTGGTGGTGGCGCCATAAAACAAGTAAGTAACTTCTTTTCCCTTCGCAATCCTGTAATATTTCGTTTTAAAATGGTACATAAGATCAAGAATATCCTGGAGAAGCTAGAAGACATTGCGGGGGAGAGGGCCAAATTCCCCTTGATTGAGAAGGCCAGGAATGCACAACTTGCTGTTGATGAGGTTGATGGAAGACAAACCAGCTCTTTTATCACGGAACCAGAAATTTATGGAAGGGAAGAGGAGAAGGAAAAAATAATTCAGCAGGTGTTACTAGCTAATGTGAGAAGGGAAGAGGATGCCTCCATCTACGCCTTAGTGGGAATGGGTGGTCTTGGGAAGACCACACTCGCTCAATTTGTCTACAATGATGAAAGGGTCTGCAAGCATTTTGAATTGAGAATTTGGGTTTGTGTATATGAGGATTTTGATATCAAAGGGTTAACAAAAGCAATTATTGAATCATCAAGAAACATGGTACAGGATATCTCGCAGTTGGAATGCAACGTCGACTTCGTGAAATACTGAATGGAAAAATGTTTTTACTTGTATTAGATGATGTGTGGAATGAAAATGAAGAAGAGTAGGATAAGCTAAAATCTGCTATGAGATGTGGAGCTCAAGGAAGTTCAATTCTTGTAACCACTCGCAACGACAAAGTTGCATCAATAATGGCTACAGTACTTCCATGGCATCGTTTGGGACTATTGTCAGAAGATGATGGCTGGTCCTTATTCCACAACCGGGCATTTGGATCAAGTGAAAGGGAGAAAGATCCCAACTTAATAGATATTTTGAAGAAGTGTGGAGGTGTACCTTTGGCTATAAAAGCAGTAAGTGGGTTGTTGCGCTTCAAATTGAAGGAAAGTGAATGGTTGGCTATCAAAGAGAGTGAGACATGGGAGGTATCAGATGAAAACACTGGTATTTTACCATCCTTGAGGTTGAATTATAACTATTTACCATCACATTTGAGGCAATGTTTTGTTTATTGTTCTATATTCCCCAAAGATCATCGGATTGGAAAGGAATACTTAATCCAAGTATGGATGGCCAATGGTTTTATACCGTCAAAAGGACAAATGGATTTAGAAGATATTGGAGAAGAGGTTTACAATAATTTATTATGGAGATCTTTCTTCCAAGAGCCACAGAAAGATGTATCGGGTAACATAGTAACCTGTAAGATGCATGATTTGATGCACGACCTTGCACTGTCTTGCACTGTCTATCACAAGAAACAACCTAAATAAGCTCCAATCTTTACGCTCATTACATGTACTATCCGTTGTACTTCCACGTGACGGCTATATCTCTTCAGCTATCTCAGGGAAACGCTCCTTGAGACTGCTGGAGTTACCTTACGACATTCATAATTGGCCAAGTTTCATATATAAATGCAAACATCTTATTCTCTTGGATCTCTCATATTCTAATATCAAAATATTGCCTGAATCAACTACCTGTCTTCAGAATTTGCAAACTTTGAAATTAAACTATTGTCATAGGCTTTGTAAGTTACCAAAAGATAATGAGGCACATGAGAAATCTTAGACATTTGGGCATTTCGGGTTGCAGTTCTCTTTCACACATGCCCTCTAGAATGGGACAATTAACTGGCCTACGGAAGCACATTTGTTGTGGGAGAGGATAATGGGCAGCAAATTGAGGAATTAAAAGATTTAAATAACCTGCGTGGGGATATTGAAATCAAAGGCCTGGACTATGTCAAAATTGCGAGAGATGCTGAAAAGGCTAATTTGATGAGTAAGAAAAACCTCCAATCATTTACCCTAACTTGGAAGACTGCTAATGTGTGATGTTGAGCAAGTACAACAAGCAACAAACCATGCTATTCATAAGGAAGTCCTCGAAAGTTTTCATCCTCATAACAATTTGAAAAGGCTTTGTATAAATGGGTATCAAGGTTCAGAATTTCCTCATTGGATGAGGGATGTGTTGCTTCCGAATTTGGTAGAGATCTCACTACAAGATTGTAAAAGAATTGAATATTTTCCTGCTGGAAAATCATTCCTGGCACTGAAGAAGCTAAGCCTTTCTAATATGACAAATTTGGAGGGCTGGACGAGATTGGAGGGGTGGGAAATATTCCCTTGCCTAGTACCCCTAACAATTGACAATTGCCCTAGTTTGGGAGGACTGCCACAACTTAAGACACTTAGATTTTTGACAATAATGGATGTTAACATAAATATAATGTTGTGGAGGTCTGTCGGAAATCTTACTTCACTGACATATCTTCATTACAATGGCTTGCAAGTGTTGCGGTTTTTTTCATCAAATATAGTGTCAAGTCATGATTCCTCTCTTAGGAAAACACAAATTAGTTTAATGCCCTGTCTCAAATCTCCTCCCACTGAGCTTGATAAACTCAATAATGATCTAAAACTCTCACACCCTAAACCCTGTGACAAGCTTATTACATGTTTACAGGCGGAAATCCAAAACCTTACATGTCCCGAGTCTTTACATATTTATAATTCTGACATAGTGTCCCTATCCATGGAGGGGTTACAAGCCTTGTGTTCCCTTACAACATTGTGGATTCAAAATTGCTGAGTTGACATCTTTGTCGGAAGGGGTGCAATATCTCTCAATGCTCAAGGATTTGCTAATTAATGGATGCCCAAAACTAACATGTTTGCCAGAGGGAATGCAACATTTATCGGCACTCCAGAAGCTGAGCATTTTGCACTGTGATGGGTTATTATTCGTAGGTGATTGTGTGCCTTACTCAGCTCTAATGGAGTCTTATCAAGGCAAGTTCAAGATTATCCAAATGGCCCGCAATACCTATCATGATCCTTGGCTACCCAATTCAAGGAAGGTACAATCCCTGAAACACCTTCATTTCCACCTTCAGCTTGCACAAAACCATTTGTTTGGGATCATCATACATTGTTTTAGATTGACAGAAGTTTCTTAATTTATTAGTTGACACTTTTAAGCATTTCTAGAACTTCTTGTCATAATTTTTTGAACCTGATGCTTCTACACCAAATACAGATACATCTGTTAATTTCCATGTAAGAATGGCATACTTAGGTGAAAACTTCGGAAAATGTACCTATCATAGCTCTCTAGTTGGTCAGGTCTATCAAAAACTTTTGGATAATTCGTCAGTAATTCTCGGTTTATTGATTATTGCTACATGATTTTTCACTAATCATGAGAACAACCAAGAAATGGAAATTAGATTTTGTATTCAGCATTACCATTCAATTATAATGGAGCAGACGAAGGTATTGATTCACATTTTACTTATTCTCATTGTTTGATAGAAAAGCATAATTTGATAACCAAGAATATCATTACTTCCTTGAGACTAATGCAACCAAGGTTGTGACAATTGGCATCCCACGTAGAATTGGTAAGAGGTTCTTAAGAATCGGATGCAGGATTTGATTGTGAATTTGAAGATTCTATCACCTACAAAAAGAAATGTTGTCATGAAACATCCACATTCTCTGTTGCTTGGCATACTTTCCTATGTTGATTTGAAACATCCACATTCTCTATTGATTGGCATATTCTCCTATGACTTGAAAAGAGATGCATAAGGACTCCATAAACACTTTTAGATATGTGCCTAAATAACCATGATGTCAAATTGACAATAAAACACCCTTTTGGAACTTGGAGAATCTACCTTATCTACCTTTATAAAGTTGAAGCTAGGAAGTGCCAGTCACTTCAAACAAGTTTTAACACATCCAGAGATGACCCATTACATTGGTATCTCGACAACGACATTAAATATTAGGCATTTTTCTAATTTCATCTAATTGAAAAATGATAATGTAGAAGAATTATTCCAAAAATAAAAAAGAAAAGAGATCATACCCCACGATTGGTACAGATACTCTTAGCTTTTTCCAAGAGATTTAATCAATTGCGGAGCTGTATTATTCCCAACAACTGTAAAACCCTAAATAACAACAACAAAAATGAATCAAGAAAGTCCATGGATGATCCAAAACCAATAGATCTAACACAAAAAAGAAAATTCTCAAAGCTCGTTTACTACTCGCACCAATCCATTCCCCCAAATCACAAATTAAAAAAAAAATGGAGAATCCAATTCATTAAACCTAGCTGTTGTGCGGAATCGTGGTAAAGTATAAAAGAAAAAACAAGAAAACAAATTTAACGTGGTTCGGCAAATTGCCTACGTCTACGGGAGACAACAAACTTGTATTATCAGAGAATACAAACTACACCCTTAGGTGAATCTTACAGATTGGATCTCTTAAATAGATCTCTCAGAATAGAACTCTCTGATTCTTAGGAATTAATTTTGAAGAATGAAGTTAAGCTCTATTTATAAGAGTAATCAGAAGTATTTTCGTAATTATAAATATTAAATATAATATATATTTAATATTATAATAATAAACTTTTCAGATTGTCTGCCACGCGGGTGGTCCCCACGTGCTTTCGGAGGGTGGTCCCCACGCGCTTTCGACGCCACTTTCGGCTTGTCTGCCACGCTGGGTGGTCCCCACGTGCATGTCTTGTCTGCCACATGGGTGGTCCCCACACTAGCAAGTCCTTCAACATTCAACAAAAACAGAGCAACCCTATCAGAAACCAGTTGACTAAAAGCTATAGCTATTAGGTAGTGGCCAACTATGTGTATCGAGCGAAGATAGATAAATAGATAGGAAAATGCTAAAGTGACATCCATAAAAATGTTTTTTCAATAATGCATCATTAGATTATCTTGAATCATATACCAACACATGATTCGAGACAATTCAAAGTGATAATTGATTGATAAATGACATAAACATGCTTGCAAGAGGTTTGAACACAAGACCTCCGTAATAACCTTCGCTCTCATACCATGACAAAATATAGAAATTGAAGGAAGAGAATTTCAATTATCTCGTCCATGTTCTGAATCGATTTCGTAGAAACAGCATTGTACAAGTACAACAAATCAAAACCGCAAAATTCAACAGAACATCAAATCCAGCAACAACAACAAGATGAGGACGCTGAAGGCAGAGAATTTCAATTATATAATCCATATCCTGAATCGATTTTCGTAGAAGCAGCATTGTATAACAAGTCGAAACCGCAAAACTCAACCGAACAAACAGAACATCAAATTCAACAAGAAGATGAGGATGCTGAAGAAGAAGATTAAGAAGAAGAAGAAGAGCAGAGTACAAACAGATCCGTGAGAAGCAGCGTAGATGTAGCTGAAATCGGAGATAGATTGAACATTGAAGATGAGAAGAGGCGTGGAAGAAGAAGAGGTCGTGTATTCCTGTAGATTGTCAAGTGTCCAGTCCAGCGCGTAGTGGCTGCAATCGTTCTCGTCGATCGCTACCATTACCTTCTTCTTCTTCTTATCATTACTTCCTCCTTCCGCCATTTTTTTAAAACTTTTTAGAGATCTCGCTCTGCAACTTTGAAGCTCCGTGGTTGAGTTTGAATCGTCGTCTGATAACGTGTAGTGTGTTTATTTATTTATTTCTTTTGGTGTTTGGGAGGAGGAGATGACACGTGGCAAATAACGGTCAACCGTCGAGCTTCACGTAGGAAATTTGTTGATGACGTGTCAAGCGCACCACGCTTCTCTCTGTTCCATTTATCAGTTCCTTCGTCCTAAATTTTTTTTTAATGAATTCTGTTTTTTGTTGAGTAATTAATTAATGTTTCAGGTCTCAAGTTTAGGTGTATCTCATTTATTAAAAATTTTTGTCATACTCAAGCCCGGAATGATTAGTCTCACCTAAAAAAAATAGCACCTGCCAAATGTTGATAAACAGGTAATAAAAAAAATTGTATATTTCCTCTGTACACCTTGATTGTATATTTTACTTCAACATTTTTCTTAATATTTATTATTTATAGCTAGTTTGGGTGCATCCATGTAGGTCTAATTTTTTATCAACTATAAATTTGAGTTCAATTAAGAATTGAAATGTTAAATTATGGTGAGAACAAATTACTAATGAATTATTGATTTTTATGAGTGAAGACTAATTAGCAATATCTTTTTTTTTTTTTTTAAACTTGAAGATGAAAAGAAAGTGAAAAAGAGTAACATATTAAAATTGAAAAAGATAAAATGAAAAAAATCATGTAAAAGAAGTTTAAAACTTCGCTATACTTAATTTATTGAATTAATTCCATAACTAATTTTTGAAATAAAGATATAAACATAAAATTAAGGGGTAATTTTAAAATTTTGAGAAACATAATCTTCTCAATTATTTTCATTGTATATAGAATATATTTATAGAATAATTCAAAAAGTTGGAAAATAAAAACAATTTAAATAGAGTTAGTGAATATTAGAGTTTTTTTTTTGAGTGCTGACACAAGGTCAGAGGATATTGACACTGAAGCCAGAAAAAATCAAGACCTCTCAGTAGACCTCTCAGGGGGCATAAGGAGCCCGGATGGAGACTATACAAACCAGCTACTATAGTCTCACTCCCACTATTATTATAGAAAAGAAAGCTCATACTTATTTGTAAGGGTAGAAAATCAAATTTCTGACATCGAGTTAAGGGATTTAGATGCACACCATTAAAGCTAACCAACGTTTTTGTGTAATATTATAGGTTTACAAACATAAATTTTCTTTTCGCTACTTCCAACATTAATTATATTGTTCTTGCCAACATATTAATATTTAGAAGCTAATTAAGGTTATAATTCTATATATAATATTATACAAAGAGATAAAAGGATGGTTCTTCATGACTAAAATAAGGAACAACATAATATCTCCACCTCATCTAATATGTTTGACTTAATTACGTGCTCAAGATGTGCAAAAAAATTGATTCAAATTGATTAGTCTAGTGATATTGCACTATAATAATAATAACAATGATAACAACAAAAATAATAGTAATATAATATTAAGAATAAAAATAGGAAGACAATTAGACAGTCAATGATACTTTTGTTTTTATTATATGCTTTCAATTCATTTCTTTGGAACTTGATATATATATATATATATATATATATATATATATATATATATATATATATATATATATATATATATATATATATATATCTGTGTGTGTGTGTGTGTGTCATGCACCTTCCTATGAGTCTTGGATCATTTACATAAATCGAAGGGAATTGGTTTTCTTAATTAATTCACATGCATGTAATCCCATTTTTTGTCATTTCAATTAGATGGACATAGGTTAATTAAGAAATAAATGCATGACATATGCATTAATTGCATGTCATTAATCTATTAAAATGCTTGCAAGTTATGGAAAGTTGATGGACATATCAAGTCAGTGATATATATCAAAAGTTATTTTCTTGATTACAAAACTAATTTGATTATTTAAATTGACGATATAATGACAAAGATTTATGATCACAAATAAAATAAACCTTAAGACGAAAAAGGTTACCGTTAAGCAAAAAAATTAGAAGCATTCCATCAACCTAATATTTTCAAGCCGGTGGATTGAAAAAACATGAGGGTGAAAGCTGACCAACTTTCATTTGGTAGCCCTACATATGTTTTAAAGCCCATCTTATATGTGGTTTGAACATAGATCCCTGTATTCTTGACGATACCATTATTCATTGAATCTATAAGTCATCATCGTCCCTTAGCTTTTTTCTCATCTCAAGTGGCTTGTAGAGCCCAAAGAGTCTCGATCTCATGTAAGGTGTCAAGATGAATTAGGTCTAACTCTAAATTCGACTTATAGATATATGAACTATATAGCAATATATCAACAGAAAGTAATTAATATGCTTTCTTCCATATACACATAATGCATATGACATGTATAAATAAGAGTAAGCATATGTTAAGTGATCACAATTTATTTTCCTATATATATATATATATATATATATATATATATATATATATATATATATATATATATATATATATTGTTAACTTAAAATTGATCAAAATGATTTATTTTGAATTATGATTAGTACGATATGATAAGCTATATATTCCCTGTCTTTGGATAATAATTGCAAAAATAGGAATCTTCATAAGGCTTAGCAATAGAAAAAGTGAACTATATATAAGATCTGAATGATCTTTAGTATGAGATTGCAAAATTGATATGTGGTACTGGAATTTGAGTGGTCCATTTTATGTTAAGTGGTGAGCCCAATATATCTTTGTTTTAGGTATTGATCGAGTTGGGTCTAGGTTGAAAAAGTTTTTATAAAGAAATTGAAATTAAAACTTTCTAATCTAAAAATATATAACATATCGTCCTTCTCATTGCTTCTCTTTTTGGGCGAATGGCATGCACGATCAAACAATAATTATATATATATTTTTAGATGAAACAGTTTTTTTGGGTTTCCCATGTGGTGTCTCTGCCGTTCGAGCAAGAGACAAATTTGTGTTCGAGTACTGAAAGAGCATTAAACGGTTCTCTTTAAGTGGACAAGACTAAAATGGGCACAAGTTTCGGTCGACCACCTTTAACACAGGCCTCCAACCATCTGTGCTATGTCACATTGAATTTGATGAAACACGTTAAAGAAATAAAAGATAACTCAAATGCACGTACTATATTGAACTTTATTTATTTATTTATTAAGTTACACTTGGATCTAAAATATACAAATGCCAGAATGGTAATGATATTTGTACAACATAAGCAAATGAGAATACACATATTTAGGATTTTTGTTGTTATATATTTTTAACATTAGTTTTTTCCACTAAATGTGATTTTCCTATTTTCATAAAGTTATAGATATTTCTTTAGACTTTTTTTTTTCATATTTCATTTAATTAATTAATATGTTATTATTATACCATTAAAATAATAGACGTTGCTTTATTTAGTGTAGCTTCTATTTATATGTGTGTGTACCTTATGCAAATGTGATTGTAAATAAGCTTTTATGATGATATATATATACTCATAAAGACATATTTGGTAAAACTATGTTATTACAAAATTATAATTGTCAAACAAGTGCCAAAACAACTTCTGTTTTTCAAACCTGCTAAAAAAGAACCTCAAATCAAAGAAACAAATAGCCTCCGTATCCTCACTACTTTCTTATTTTTTTGGTTTCCTAAGAGGTATCCTCATATTTTTTTTGGTATAAGACTAGTCCTTATTTGAGGCGGAAACGAAATAGTAAACCTCTTCCTAAAGATGACACTTTTAATAATCGAACCCTAAAACTTTTATGTAGAGACGACCTTGAGACTCAGCTCGGTCATTTTCACTAAGCCAAACCACTCGTTAGTAGCTCCTTGACTACTTAGCTTTTGAAACTCCAAAATCATCTCAATACTATATATAAAATTAATTAATTATTTTCCCCTAGTTTGATACCACTATCTTTGTCAAGTGGACAAAGCATGCATTCTTACAGTTACATGCACATGTGATTGATTCACATATCCATCCATGGATTCATTCATTCATGCAGTTCTATTAAAGGTGACTAGATAAAATAATAATTTCAGACCTTTCGGTAGCCCTCTAAATCCATTCCAAATGTCCTTATTTCATTGGCTATTGGGCACACATGTGTGGACCCTAAGACATTTTCATCATAAAAAAGCAACTATATATTTTCTTCAATATGAAGAAAAAACTTTAATTAATATATATTTGTGTTCATCATCAATAGCCCCAAAAGAGTCTTCTACATCCACTCAATATCCTCCTCCTTTTTCTTCTGTCTTTCTTCCTTTTTGCACTTTCTTTTGCTATGTTATTCTTGCTCAAGTGCTATCAATCTTCAATAAGATTCCCGACAATCTAACTACCTCTACCACTTCAAAAACCTAATCATGAAACTCTAGACTACATAGATGGATACTTGAGTTAAAAATAATGTACTCGGTACATGAGGTTCCCGCCATATCAAATCTAAAGAAATGATATGTATACAATCTTACATTTACCTTGAAGAGACTATTTCAAGATAATAAAAATGCTTTAGAGACTCTTAAAGTAGCTCTTATCATAAAGTCCATCACGCAAGTTTCTTAAAATGATTTTTGTGTCTTACACATGCCCATTTTTTAAGTGAATCACGTGATCTCATGTCATGCAAGTCATATTAGGAATCATGTTAAGAGTTAAGCATCATTTTTTTCTTTTGATTCAAACGGGTGACCTTTAGGTCATAATGGAATACCCTCAATCTTTACGCCAAAGCCTACCCTTCAAATATACATAGTTAGAGATTTTGTCCCTACAACTTCACCAAATAGACCCCATTCCCGAGGAATCATGTAGGACTTTAAAATCTAAATAAGGGATAGGACCTGTCCCTCCAGTTGGTTAAGAGCAGTTCCCTTGTGCATGCATAGCTCAAAGAGATCAATGGGTCAAAAGGGAGTCAAAGAAAAAGAAAGGGTGCAAAAAGCTGCTTTAAAGGTTCACAGCTTCTTATCATTTGTTGGATGGAGAACCCACAATGCCCATTCTCTTGTGGGCATAGCCATGGCCCATTCAAGCTGTCTTCTACAACCCAAATCTTTTGATGCATTGCACCTTGCCTTATTTTCCACATTTTTTTGCTCATTCCACATGATTTCCACATAGAACCATTCTCAATAACTTAAAAAAATTTCCTAGTTTCAATCATTCAATTATATGAATTGGCAAAAAAAATCCATACATATATGTATACATATAGGATCTGTTCATCCCACTTGTACTAATTGGTCCCATTGGCTTGGATGAATCCTACAAGCTTTTAATTTTATCTGCCATCCACATAACACATGATCCTAATTGCCCGACACCACGAATGGCGAAATAGTATTTCTTGTTGCTTATAACTTAGATAATATTAAGATCAAAATATCAATATATATATGTGCAAACGTCACCAAGGATTGATTGGGGATGAATCATTTACAGATGGATTGTATGACAATGATATTTAATTTACAGTTATATATATATGTGTGTGTGATTTCTACTTCTCCATTATAGAACTGTTACTCTTTTAATTCAACCTTGTGAAGTGGCTCTAGTTGGATAGAGATGTCTGCAATGTGATGACTTGTGAAAGTAACTGAAATGAAAGAACAATAATGTCACAAATTAACGGTAGGAAAGCTTCATCGAAAATATCTGGAGCTTGGCTATATGAATCTTATTCCTCGCTTCATTTCAATTCTAGAAAAAGAAAATGAAACCGGGTTGTTATATATATGGGACCCCTATGCTTCAAATCCTCAAGAATATATATATATATATATAGAGAGAGAGGATTAAGAAGCTTTTTAGCATATTCAAATACTGATTAGATGCCAACAAAATGCATATTAGGAAATTTGGATGCATTGGCATTGCCATATTAGGGAAAGGGTACTGTAACTTGTAGGCCTTTTTCCACATATATATGAAATGAATTGAACCATGTTTCTTGTATTATTTGACTAATGGGTCCCTCTAATTATAATTAGAAACCTGCCCTTTATCATTTGTTCTAATCTAAAGCTTCTTAAAGTATGCCCTCTTAGTCAGATTCATAGATTATTTACATGCTAGTTTTGACATATCTAATGGTCCATATTTTTGGACTAATTTAATTAGTCAATCAACTTAACCTGATCTAATTTGTTTGTTTAGGAAGAAATTCAAAAAACACTGCAAAATTCGATTCTAATCAAGAAGATTATGTCTGTAGATCTGTCTGCTATTGCCGACATGAAAGGCACCATACATACATTGTCCAAAAAATACAATTTGTATTCTATTTGATCAAAGCATTATTCTTGTTTCAGATAAAAATTTGATCATAATACAAGAGGAATCAATAAGAGCTCATTGGTAATTAAGTTAGTCCCACAAGTGACCGTATAAAGACAATTTTCATTTCCACTGTTCGCTACATATGTATATATATATATATATAGCTTGATTTGGGAACATTTTTTGTTTTGCAGGACAGAAGGGAAAGAGAGCCTAACAATGTGGGACATAGGAAATGTAAGTAAGGTCCAAAAATGGAGTCAAAGAGGCAATGTTGAGTGGAAGCAACTAAATCCTCCATATCCCTCTTCTCTCACCAACCTCTCCATTTCTTCAGCTTCATATGCATTTGTCCCCTGCAAAAACAAAAACAAATTCGGCATCAGGCATCAACACCACCATTTTTTGTATGATAAAGTCGTGTTTGGTTTAAGGTTCAGGTTTCGGTTTTGATTAGCAAATCAAAAACAAGAATACAATCTGAAAAATGAAAATTCAAAAAAATAATTTTTTTTATCGTTTTTTGAAAACAAGTTATTTTCCGGTAAAATCTTTAAAAATTATTTTCAAATTCAACCAATCAAATGCGTTTTTTGTGTTTTCGAATTTTCGAGTTTAGAAAAATATATCCGAATCACAAACCAAATGGAGCTTAAGTTTCATATACTATGGCAGGCACCTGAACTATTTGTGTGGAATCATCAACATCTGAATTGAAGTCATAGAAAGTACTGGCTGCTGTAAGCTTCATAGAGAGAAACTGCACCACCCAATAGAGAAGAAAGAAATATTATTAGTTTGAATTTTTTTTAACTTAAATTTAATGCAGTTTTTCTAGGCTGAACTCACCTCAACCTGGTTCTGTAGTGATTGAACATAACTTATTATCTCATCCAACATTACTGCCATTCCCATTGTCTACAAATTGATAAAGAAATTTATGGTAAGTAAAGAGGAAATTTGAAAATATTGATCCAAGAAAAGAAGAATTCTAATAAAAGAAATTCAAATTTCACCTTATAGCATCCAGGAACAAGGTCCTGCAAGCATCTAAGTCTCTCATTGATCCTCTCTCTTCTTACCTGATAAAAATATACAAAATCAATTAAACAGTTCAATTTTTATTCCATAAATCATATTGAAAAAAAGAAGAAGAAGAAGAAGAAGAAATTTAACATTTTTTACCCTTTCTGCTAAACTATGGCTATCAGTAGCTTGGCCTCTTCTGGCTCTAACATGAACAACTTCCTTTGGTTTCTCCACAACTTCTTTTGCATTGCTTCTTCCTTTCTTCCCTCTTCCTGAACTCTGGAAACCAAAAATCAAACATGCCCACAAATTCAAACTCACAGAAAAACAGAATCAATGGCATTGAAAATTCAAAAAACTCGAAAATAGAGCAAAAATCATACATTTTTCCTCTTAATTGTGTTCTTTCCTCCAAACAGAGTTTCTGAAACTGGAGTGGATGAGTTCCCTGAACTGCTCTCTGATACTGAAACCATCTTTCTCTTCTTGATTTCATGTTGAGCATCTGGTGTTGAAGCAAATGAATGATCAATTGGAACAGAATTCGAGCTTTCGAAATGGAAAACTCCCTGAAGATTATCAGCAAAATTAATGGGGAATTGAGGTTGCTGTTGTTGTTGTTGGGATAAGAAGCTGTGATCATTAGAGAACCCAATTGAACTCTGTATATTTAAGCATGGATTTTCCAAGAAACTTGGGTTCAGTTCTGAGAACTGATTCATCATTTCTATATTTGAATCCATTTCTAAGAAGTTGAAAGAGTTCTTGAAACTCTGCAAATCTCCTGCAAACTCTGCCATGAAAAAACCCAATTTCTACAAATCTACGAATCTGTTTTCAAGCAATGGAAGGTCTCTGTCTGTGATAGAGAAACTTATATAGTTCTCTTGATTTTGTGTTAATGATCAGATACATGGTTTCAAATTACAGTGTAGGCATGTATATAACTTTTTTTTTTTCTTTTTTTTCTTTTTTTCTTTTTAAAAATAATAATAATATTTTTTAAAATGTGAAGGAGTTGGGTGGGACACGTGGCATGTATGGTTTCTGTTTCTTCTTGGTGGAACCCACATCATGGATATATATATAGATATACATAGCATCTATATAACCATACAACTTTTTGGAGCTTTGATTACAAGTATACAAAAGTTGGCAAAGGAAAAGGGGGAATTAATTGTTGAGGAAATAATATATTGTTTCTTTCTATTCTGAATTATTGCAAAAGGATTGTAGGAGAGCTATGAGTCTTTCATCAATCAAAAGAGTACATTTTTGTAGAAACTAGGTTTGCCAAATTTGGTGATCTTGTGATAAAAAAAAAAAAAAAATGCACCAAAAATAAAATGAATTCTTGAACTTTTCTAAGGCTGTGTTTGGTTGGGTACCTGAAAACGGATTTTCTGTTTTTATAGTACCCAAATCATAAAACTGGAAAACTTGAAAAATGACTAAATGTCGTTTTTCAAGTTTTCTTCTTTATGTAAAGGGAAGAGTAAAAAGAAAATTTTGGATTTTAGTCTACAAATATGTTTTTATACATTGTTTTGACATTTCTACTGTTTGAAAAGTGAAAATTGTTTCCAAGTTAGAAACCAAACGCAGCCTAAATTTTTGAAGTAAAAAATATGTTTTTGACCCTCTTTTATATAAAAATTTCAAAATTTAATTTAAATTAAATTATAAATTTGTTAGTAGGTAGTTGATTAATTAACTCCACCTATGTTAAGCATATTTGTATACTTTTAAACAATTGACTTTTAAATCCAGATAAAAGAGGGTGACGGCTTTAAGTAGTTGACTACTAATACAAAACTTTACTATGTCACATGAAAAATAAAGCAGTAATAAAGTATAAATGTGGATTTAACCCATGACATATAACCTACAATAACGAGTGCATTTTGATTTTTTTTTTTTCTTATTTTTATGTAGTTAAAAAAAAAAGACATTGTTATTATTTTATTTTATTTTAGTTAAATTGTTAGTAGAGAAAAATAAGAAAAAATAACATCCAAATACACTTATTATTGTTCTTTTTAGATAATAAAAGAGCATCAGAGATGTGTTTTGTAGTAAAAAAGGTGCCTAAAAACCCGAGAATTCGATTGTCTTTGGTTGTATTTTTGACACGACGAGTGACCCTGGTGTCCACAAAAAACGCACTATAATCACAAGCTACCTTAGGGTCCACAAAAATTTGGCCGTGGTTGCAGTTAATGGGACTTTACCTATGCCTAAAAAAAATAGGGAATTTACAATGAATAATCAATAAGAAGATCTTGCAAGTCAAAAACCTAATCTGATCGCATCATCATGGCCATTTATCCTCATTTCCAAAATTGGGTCCTTAAGTAAATGGGCAGTTGCATCAATAGGTTTATCAAGAAACCTATTTTTGTGTTTAACAAGTCACTCTCATCAAATCACCATGCCCATTTATTTCTTACATGCCATTGATCTCCTAAAGAAAAAAGTGAAGTAAATGAGATGATTTTTGACTTGTATCAACCATCCTTATAGTATTAATTATTGTAGCATGAATTTCAACCCTCTAGGGGTGGGAAAAACTTTAGGTTTAAGTCATTTCCATACATCTAATTATGTATGGGTATGCATTGTTATTCCTATTTTAAATTTTTTTTTAAAAGAATTCCTATTTTAAATCAAGTCGAACATATTCAAATAGATAGGTTGAAAGAGAAATTCAGCATATACTATACGTTAATTTCAAATTAACTTTAATAGAGTTTTTTTATTATTATTTCTTTTTTTTTTTTTGGGCAAGAACTTTAATAGAGTTGAATTGCCAAAAAGAATAATATTGGGCATTAATTTTAGAACGTACTTAGTAATTAATAGGGTGGCTATGCTCTTGAAAATGTAAACTTCTACAATAGTTATTACCCTATGACTTATGATGTCTCAGTTTAGCTAACATAAATTCAGTAAATTCTTAAAAAATTGTAAACTTCTATACCAATAATTGAAATTTGGTTTCATTTAAGAAAAAAAACAAAAAAAACATTACATTACATTTAAGTAGAATGAATTCTTCTTGAATTTGATAACTTGTTACTATTGTTGCTTAATGAATTTTGACTCAAAAGCCTTTTTACTGAACTTCTTTCCCTTTTTAATATACAATCATTTTCACATTAAAAAACCTAAGTTTGCAATTGAGGGGTAATTCAATTCAAGGCCGGCTTCACTTAATTGCTTTGAGAAATTAAGAAGGAAATCTTTGTTATAATGAGCACATGATCTATGTGTTTTCTTTTTTAAAAAGCACGTGTTTCACGAAGAGGATGGGTGGCTTTTGACAATATATAACTAACTTAAAAATTGACATTCTTAATTACATATGTGAAAGTCCATGATTTCACTTTTGATCATTTAGTAAATGTGAGAATATCAAGGTCAGATTTAAATAATTAATAGAATTAAAGATTATTTAAATAGGAATGAATACTTAATTCATGATCAATAAAAAATTATGGATAAATACACTTCCTATCCTATCGATCTTTCTCTCTCTTTTTTAGTATTTAAATGTTATTAATTAGCCTTAATATAATTATTTTATGTTGGATCATGAGTCGATTGATAGTGAGTTTTATTGAGTAAGCAATGTTTTGTGTTCTAAAATCTTGTAGACATATGGGGTATCTTAATTAATGACTCTCTTCTTTTTTTAATATTTAGAAGGATCCAGTACACAAGATTAGTAACATATAGTTCGTTGAAATTAATGATGAGCCATAGCCTTTATAGACCTATATATGATAGTGTTTGTTTGATTGTATTTATTTTATTTTTAAATAAAATAAGTATAACCGAATACTCACCCCACCCATAAAAAATTTAAATCAAGTAGGACCCGACTAATATCCACACTAATATCCACCCTTTCGGAGTCTCACCTCAAACCTTTAACCCCATATAATAGATTTACTGTTCGAACCATCGAACCAATGTTTTATTGATATTTGATTGTATTTATCAGAAAATATGCTTATAGAAAACATAAACTTTACCTATTTTGTCGTGATATAATTATTACATAATCACAGCTAGATTCAAAAACACAACTAATTAATAAATTAATTGGTGGTAATAAGAATAATATTATTGATTTCAATAATATAATTTATTTCAATAATTACTTTAATTTATCTTAACTCAACAAAGTCTCTTCCCCTACTCAAAATAAAAAAAAGTCACTTCGTATATAAATCCACGGCTTCACATTTAAATTGTAATTAGTTATATATATTTTTTAATTATCTTTATTCATAAATATTTTAAATTTTTCTTTACCTCTATAATCACCATGAACTGTTAATAAGTTACTAAGTCAATTTACTTACTAAATTAAAATAATTTCTTCACAATGTCAGTTCATTATTTGATTTTCTTAAAAGATTCATTAAAGAATATATAAATCTTCTGTTATAACCGTATAAGGAGTGATTTAGAGAGAAGTTGCTATTGATTTTTATTGTACTATATACTGAGCATAAGACATATCAGTCATATTTATCTGATCGGGTAAGACATAGCACATGTCAGGTGAATATACTGACCTGACATGTTTTTGGACAGGCGAGACCAGATGAACCTTCAAGACACATGGATGAAGGTCGACAATAAAAAGTTTGCAAAGCTGATCAACACACCGACCATTCTATATCGACCTTATGATGGACCAAACCTTCATTGTCAAGCAGCTAGAACGGAAGGCTACAGATCGGTATACCGACCTGTAGTGATCTCCGACTCTGGAACGGATGGCGACGGAATGTCCAATCAGATAAGGATAGGGTGTGATCTGTGGCAACAAGTTCATAATTTACTCCTAATCCGATTCTGATAAGGCCAGACACTCTACCAGTTCGACTAGAAAGCTAATAAGTCATCCTAATCCTATGGGGATCAGGCCAAATCCTACCGGGAGTCAGATATGTTCTCCCAGCACAAGTTGAACTACTGATTCTATAACAACACGACGATTAGGTCAAAGACCTCAAGTCATCTCTATAAAAGGCCTCAACCCCTAAGAGGAAGGTAAGCAACTCTAAGCTATTCTCGACTTAGTTCAGTATTGCGCAGCTCTAAACTAACTTAGGCATTTGAGGGTCTTTGGTCGACACCACACCGGTGTTCCTCACTAAGCCTATTTTCTCTTGTTCAAGGGGAACGACTTTTCCTGTACCTAGCAGTTTCGGAAGCAGCTATTAGTTCAACCCTGGTCAGAGAAGAGTTAGGAAGCCAGAAGGCGGTCTACTACACCATCAAGTCTTTGCTCGATGCAGAGACAAAATATCCAAAGATTGAGAAGCTGACACTAACACTTATCACTTCAGTCCGAAAGCTGAGACCTTACTTCCAGGCCCACACCATAGTTGTTCTCACCAAACACTCACTGAGACAAGTGCTTGTGAGGCCGGAAACATCCGGACGGTTGACTAAGTGGGCCATCGAGTTGAGTGAATTCGAAATCGAGTACCGACCTCGCATAACTATGAAGGGCCAAGCATTGGCGGATTTTTTGTCTGAGTTGCCTCAAATATGTCTGACCACGAACTAGGACCGTGAAGATGATTAGAAGTTGTTCATCGACGGTTCTTCCTGCAAGCAAGGATGTGGGGCTGAAATAGTGCTCATCTCTTCCAAAGGTGAGAAACATTTGTGTGCTTTTCGCTTTGGTTTTCCAGCATCATATAATGAAGCAGAGTACGAAGCACTTATGGCTAGTTTACGACTTGCTCTCAGCTGGGGGGTGAAAAAGCTGCTCGTTCATTGAGACTTCCAGCTTGTCGCAGGGCAGGTCACTTCAGAGTATCAAGCCAAGGACGGCAGAATGCAAACATATTTGAAAGAAGCACTGGCCCTACTAGGAATGTTCAAGATGTATGAACTGACACAGGTGCCGAGAACAAAAAATACCTTGGCCGATGCACTTTCCAAGTTGGCCTCCTCCTAGAAAGCCGAGCTCATGATCCAGGTCCCGGTGGAATTCCTACTTGAAAGGAGTATCGTGAAAGTAAGTATCTACCAACAGGTCGGCACACTCAACCAGAACCAATCGTGGATGGACCAGATCTAATATTTCATACGAAATGGAAACTTTCCCGAGGACAAGATCAAAGCAAGGAAGGTACAAAGACAGGCTGCCAGATATTTCGTAATAGACGATCAGCTCTATAGGCGCAGCTTCTCTATGCCTTATTTAAGATGCCTACGAGAGGAGCAGGCACGACTAGTTCTGGAGGAGATTCATGCAGGTGTATGTGGTAACCATTCAGGTGGAAGGATTCTCGCATACAAAGTCCTTCGCCAGGGCTATTTTTGGCCAACAATCCACAAAGACGCTATAAGGATAGCTTGAAAGTGCGACAGTTGCCAGAGACATGGAACAAACATCCGAGCTCAGGCGAAAAATCGTTTTCCAATGCAGGGCCCATGGCCTTTGGCTAAGTGAAGGGTGGACCTGATGTGTGACGCCCGGAAAATTATTTCATCTAGCCCATAACCTAGTTGCATTTTTGCCCAAACTCTATGTGTTGTCTTGATATGTTTGGTGTTTGTTTGATGATTGTTTAATGTTTGTATAGTTGATGCTTGATAATGTATATAAATATATGTATCATAAATTGTATATGAGTCATGTTAAATTAAAGTATAATGCATATGTTATGATTTATGCATGGGCTCATTAAACCATGAATTGATATGGGTTAGGATTGATTGAGTAAAAGGATAAATGAAACTGAAAATTTGGTGTATTAAATGGATTGGACATTTAAAATACATGTGGTTGGTATGGGTAGTATGAGACCAACACATGTGAAGGTTGGTGCATGAAAGTGGACAAGTGTCCAATGCCCACTTCTCTTCTTCAAGGAAGTGCTAGAATGAGTGGAGGGAATCAAGGAGAGAATCAAGGAGAGAATTAAGGAGAGAATCAAGGAGGGAATCAAAAAAGTGCTAGAAAGAGGTGAGTGGAGAGAAAGAAAAAGAAGAGAAAGGAAAGAAGAAGAGAAGGAAGAAGAGAGTTGCAGGAGGAAGATCCCTGCGACATTTCCATCAAAGATGTGGATCTCTGGAATATACGGTCAGATTGAGCTCCAATTTTATCAGCACGTTCGTACCTTATGGTTTTTCATTCTGGTCGGTGCAGATCTTGATCAGAGGTTTCGTCTAAGAGATCTAACCTCTCAAACAAAGTTGGTCGGAAAGTCTGGATTTCTCGCACCGTTTCTCGCAAACTTATAGATCTCCTAAATCTACCGTTAGATGGCTACCGAATTTGGGTATGTGGTTTAAAACTGATATTTCTACATTCTGAACGGTGAAGATCTTAATTAGAGGCTTTTTCTAAGAGATATAACCTCTCAAACGAAGCTGGTCGGAATTTCTGGGTTTCTCGTGCCGTTTCGGTCAAACTTGTAGGTCTCTTCAATCTACCGTTGGATGGATATAAATTTTGGGTATGTAGTTTATACAGATATTTCTGTATTCGGAACGGTGGAGATGTTTATCCGTGTAGTATTTTGTGTGATATAGCCATCTGAGTTTGGGTATTTGCAGCAGGAAAGGAGAAACTGTCTGATTAGATACTTGTTCATCAAAGATACATATCTTTTCGGTCCACCGTTGGATTGGGCTGAAATTTGGACAGAAGGTTTGTTTCTTCACATACTTCAATATGTATGGTTGATTTTGTGATTACATATTTCTATTGGTAGATTAATACATCTGAACAGAATATTAAATGAAGAATTGGTAAGGTGCTTGTATTGGACCTAAATTTAGAATATGAACTTAGACATTTCCAAATAGCTTGCATGTCAACTATGTTGACCTAGTTGCCATTGTTGATGAACCTATGATGCAAAATCAGTGATATACATGGCTGAACATGGTGACCTAGTGTAAATCGACAATATGGCCTAAGTATGGAAAATTTCATATTTTAGGGCTTTTAATGCTTTTGGCCTAGAATCATTGAATTGATGCAACTTATGTTTAATTAAGCATGATTAGAGTTGATTAGGCTACTGATTTGGTGGTTGTGACCATATCATGGGTTAGGCCTACTTGTGATCAAGTGACCAAATTTGGACATGTTTATGCCTAAGGAATTGAAAATCAGTATTTTTGATTAATAGAATGGTTTATGTATGAGAACTATGCATTAGAGGCCTAAGTCATGTGATTTGAGTTGAATGATGGGATTAGATGGGATTTAGGCCTATTGTTTATATGTGGGCTGATTAGGGTTGATGTGTAATGTCTATGTGATTGAGCATAGAAATTGATGTATGGTAGGATATTGATGTATGTTTCAGGATCTTGATTGGGTTGATTCGGTTTGGTGGTCGTGTGTGGTTAAATACTCTCGCGAGGCTTGGTTGTGAGTAGACTTCATTTATGATTATATCTTTTATGTCATCATATCACTTATATATATTGTATCTTGAAAGCATGAATGCGTTCTAATGTTTTGAATGATGCATTGATTTGAGAAAACCTTATGACTTTGGTTGGACCCATCTATCTGGCTAATAGGGGGACTTAACCTTGTCATAAGAGGGTTTCAGGAAAGAAAATGATTGGGATCAACGGCACGGTGAAATAGACGTGTACTAGTAACCCAAATAAACATGATTGGGATCAACGGCACGGTGAAATAGACGTGTACTAGTAACCCAAGGCATGTGGAATGTGGATCCAAATTGATAAACTTTTACTTGCATCGAACTTATTATAAATGCTTGATATCTATATGTTATGAGCTTTTAATCATGCTACACATTGACATGCATACATGATATTTATTGATGAGTATTGATAACATATTTGAATTCTATTCACTGGGCATCGTTGGCTCACCCTCATTTTCCTCTTTCAGGTCCTTCTGTCCCGAATAAGGGCAAATGAGTAGTCATATCTTGAGGGCCTTGCCTGCGAGAGAATCCAAGGCCTCGATGTGAGTTGAGAGGCATTTTGATTGATTTGTGTTTTAAATTATGAAGTACTATATTTTGGATTTTGTAATTATAACACTTACCACATTGTAGTATGGGTGAGTTGGGACTTGTTAGATAGACTATGTGGGCATATGACGGTTTTATTTGTACCCACAATTTTGGACTTTATGAGTATGTCAATTTTAATGGACTGTGGGGATTATGATTATTATTTATGGTTCATTTTTTTATGGATTATCTCTTGTCTTGGATGATTAATACGGTGGGTAGTTTTGTTTAATACCTTTTGATATCATATCGTTGTTTGGGATAAGGCTTGTAGGGTCCCAACCACCTCACGGGAGTTGAGGAGTGGTCGGAGATGCCTACGCCGGGCGTCCCGCCCCGGCATTCCGTACGCCATTCCCTGCGGGGTTGGTGGTCCGGGGTGCGGGGTCTTGCGAAATCTAACCTTATGAGGAAGAGGTTGCGAGTTCGAACTTGGGGGAGGCCCTCCCTGTGCTGTGGATTGTGCAGGGGGATAAATGATCTCGGTGACCGGCGTCCTTGTGTGGCGTGGCTGGCCGAGATGGGACAATATTATGGATCCATAATGGCTAGGCGTTCGCCCCGAGGGGGTGCGCCCGCACTTGGGTAGGGGGCACGCTGTGCAACCCAGGGTGTGACATGATGGGACCTCTACCGACCTGTAAATGTCAGGTCATGTTTGCAATTGTAGTTATTGACTACTTTACCAAGTGGGCAGAGGTCGAACCGTTGGCAACAATTACTGAGAAGAAGACCACGCGCTTCATTTAACAATCGATTGTGTGTCATTTTGGTGTCTCGTATGCCATCATATCTGATAACAACAAACAATTAGACAACGCAAGGTTCCTATTATTCTGTGAAGACCTTGGTATTCGACATTTCTTTTCTACTCCAGCCCATCATCAAGCTAATGGTCAAGTGGAAGCCGTGAACAAGATTATCAAGCACACACTGAAGGTCAGGCTCGATGAAAAGAAAGGAATGTGGGCTGAGGAGGTGCCTCAAGTCCTCTGGTCATATCGCACCACCTCCTGAACAGCCACAGGAGAAACACCATTCTTCTTAGACTTCGGGATTGAGGTCGTCATACCAGTTGAAGTCGGGATACCGACCTTGAGAAAATCTTACTTCGATGAAGCCAGGAACATGGAAGCTCAGCGCACCAACCTAGACCTACTCGAAGAAAGAAAAGAACAGGCACAACTCAAGTTAACTGCATATCAGCAGATGATCTCGAAGTATTACAATGCCAAAGTGAAGCACAGAAGCTTCAAAGTCGACGACCTAGTGTTAAGGAAGGTCATGCTGAACACGTGAGAACCTGAAGCAAGAGCCCTCGGTCCCAACTGGGAAGGGCCTTACAAGATCAGTGCGATACTTCGCACAAGGGTGTACAAGCTCGAAGATCTGACTGGGAAAAAAATCCCAAAGCCCTGGAATGCAGAACACCTCAAGAAGTATTACCAGTAGGCATTACCAGTAGTGGTAGTAATTCAGTAGCTATGTTACAGTGTTTACCAAGGTGTTGGTTACCGCTAGCCTTGTTTTTAGTTTTCTACAAGTGTTTGTTTGAGAATTTTTCTACAATAAGCAAGAGCTTTTTTCTACAAATCTACGTCTATGATCTACGAATAAAGTGTCTTGGGACTACCGACAGGATCAGAAGCCACCGAGAAAAAGGATCTCGACCCTAAAATGCCTTGGGGGTACCGAGCTTTAGCTACGTACCTACAAAGAAGATGACTGCAGTCAAAAGTGCCTTGGGACTACAGACAAGATCGGAAGCCACCGAGAAGAAAGGTTTCGACCCTAGAATTCCTTGTGGGTACCGAGCTTTAGCTACGTACCTACAAAGAAGATGACTGCGGTCAAAAGTGCCTTGGGACTACTGAAAAGATCGGAAGCCACCGAGAAGAAAGGTTTCGACCCAAGAATTCCTTGTGGGTACCGAGTTTTAGCTATGTACCTACCGAGAAGATGACTGCGTTCAAAAGTGCCTTGGGGTTCTGCCCTTAAAGGGCAGATACTACCGAGAAGGGAACCAGTAGGTTCAGATCGAGGTATTATCGAGCTCATGATGAGCACACGCTAATGCGAAACCATAACCTTAGATTCCCAGATTACTAAGGTTGTTTGGGCATCCCTCACCGCCTCTTGAAATCTGGCATAATGACTCTTGATGCGGCGGAGGTTGTACACATTCTGAGCAACAACCAGCAATATCAAAAAGAGCTAAGTCAGATATTACAGAGGAGGATCGCATAGGCAACACAATTGATTAAATAGGCAAACTTACCTCCACAGACTTCATAAACGCATCGACCATGCTCTCAAACATGTTTTCGTCCTTCATCGTGAGAAAGAAGGCATTGAGAACACCGACCTGATAGCTGTTGATATTCAGGTTGATATTCCCAATCTTAGTTAGAAGGCGCTCGGCCTCGCCAAACTTCGCCTTCTTGGCAGCCCCCTGAGTGGTAGGAGCAGGGGATTTCGACTTGGCTCCCACCGACCTCGTTTACTGGGCAGGTGAGCTTTCCTGCTCGAAGGGGGGCTGCCAAAGTTTTCCCCTTGGAAGCCAATGTCTTCTTTGGGGCAGTGCTCGGAGATCTAACAGTCAATCCCTGAGCAGCAGCAGCTCGTTCTGCCGAGATGTTCCTCAGCATGGACGGGTCGATAATATACCGACCAGTAGCAGCTCTCTTGGGTGCCATCTCCTCAGACCTATCTGTCTTTCTCTTCTTCCTTTTCTTGGTGGAAGAACCGAGAGCAAAAAAACCTGCATTATAAACATAATGTCTCAGCTCAAAAATTACAAACTGATCTATACAACATCAACACATGGTAAGCAAAACTTCTGTCCTGAGAAGACTTTCTGTTGTTTGATTATACCAACTCAGTATAGCCTCTCGGGAGTCAAAATTACTTTGTACGGCCGATCTATAAAGGGTTGCCGTTAGATTTCGTCAACACGAGAGAACGAAAAATTTCTCGTCCCTGCTTGGTTTTTCCCAAGTACCTGTCAAGAGCGGCGAAAAATGTGAGTCCCTACCGAGCAAGAATAAGATAAGAAATAAAAACAAGGTGTGGAGGGAAGCTCGGTACCTAGTTTCCCGAAAATGACCGGTACACAAGCTTCCTCCTCCCAAGGCCCCGGTGCAAAAAACCACTTGTTTTTCCAGGATTTACTAGAAGTGGGGTTCTCGATGATCATGGGTTGGCCTTCCTCGGCACCATGATGAGCCGACGCACAATACCACCTGCTACACGAGGGCAAAGTCTTGAAAGTCAAATTCTTGCCATTTTTTCTCCTTTCAGAGCACAAGGCAGCTCATAATAGCCCTCCACACATTGGGATTGAGCTGAGCATGGGCAACTCTTACAGAACGAGCAGGCGATATATGGATATCTTGAGAGGCAGGGTCAATTTGTCCTCAAAAAGACTGGCTCGATCCCCAGGAGCAGGTGCCCTCAACCCAATATGATTGTGTATACCGATCTCCTTCTTCAACTGAGCAAGGTGATGCTCATTTATTTTGGAAGGGGCGCGATCTACCGAGTAAAAGATCTCACCTACCCCGGTGTCCTCAGGCTCAAGGGATACGTGTACCTGGCCTGATGTACTAGGCTCGGTACTGCCGAGCCTACTCTGAGATCTATCTACTAAAAGATGCGCAACGTCAAGCACCTCCTCATCCTTCTCGGTCTCCTTGTCCTCCTCAGTCTCCTCGGAGTCCTCGGAGGAGGATAGGACTACTGCACTCTCTCCGACCTGGGGGTCAGCCTTAACTCCTTCCTTTGGGAAGAGGTCCTCGTAGGAGACTTCCATAGAGGATGAAGAGGAAGCTCTCTAGTTGGTAGGGTGATCTACGCTAGAGGAAGCCCTCTAAACAACTTAGGGGTTATACCTACAGACTACAGACTACCTAGCAGGAAAACAAAGGAAAAGCTTGGAGTAAAGAGTTACCACGCAAGAGTGGAAGACCAGAATAGCCGAGCAAGCGATTACTGATCTCTCAGAGCGCAGTTCATGAATGGAGAGCAAATGACCAGTTCTCTATTTATAGGAAAATGACCTGTAAGGCGTACTTATTAGCGCGAATCACTAGGCAAAATGAACGGCCCATAGTCAAAGGACGTGTAGTGGCGGTCGGGCTGTCAGACGATGCACATCCGCGCAATTTTCTTAGCACAACTGTCATAGGCATTAAATGGCTCCGTACTTAGCGTTTCATCTAACCTCCAAACAATTGGTCTTACTCGGAGCCTGGGGGGTAACTGTTGGGCCATATATCGAGCATAAGACACGTCAGCCATATTTATCTGGTTGGGTAAGACATAGCACATGTCAGGTGGATATACCGACCTGACATGTTTTGGACAGGCAAGACCAGATGAACCTTCAAGACACATGGATGGAAGGTCGGCAATAAAAGGTCTGCAAAGCTGATTGACACACCGACCACTTTATACCGACCTTATGATGGACCAAACCTTCATTGTCAAGCTGCTAGAACGGAAGGCTGCAGATCGGTATACTGACCTGTAGCGATCTTCGACTCCGGAACGGATGGTGGCAGAATGCCCGATCAGATAAGGATAGGGCGTGATCCGTGGCGTCAAGTTCGGGATTTATTCTTAATCCGGCTCTGATAAGGCCAAACACTCTACCAGTTCGACTGGAAGGCTGATAAGTTATCCTAATCCTGTGGGGATCAGACCAAATCTTACCGGGAGTGGGATATGTTTTTCCGGCACAAGTTGAACTCCTGATTCTATAACAATACGACGATCAGGCCAAAGACCTCAAGCTCTTTCTATAAAATGCCTCAACCCTTAAGAGGAAGGTAAGCAACTCTAAGTCATTCTCGTCTTAGTTTAGTATTACGCAGTTCTGAACTAACTTAGGCATTGAAGGGTCTTTGGCGGACACCACACCGGTATTCCTCATGATAGCCTATTCTCTCTTGTTTTCTCTCTCTCAGATCACCAACCTCCGACGATTTTCCCAACACCCCGGCGAGTTCTAGATCAACATCTTTCTTCTACCTCATCACCTACTGATGTTGATTAAATCTTGCACCAATAATTTTCATAGAAAAAAATTAGTTTAAAGTGAAATAAATAAATATATGTATTTCATTAACTTAAATAAAATTTGTAAATAAGTAAGAATAGTTATTCGACACTTCCTCTTTACAATGTATAAAACAAATATATATTAAGCAATTATTATTTAGAGAGTTTTTTTTAAAATTATTCCTTATTTTAGTAATATATATATTATCAAATCATATTAATCACTAAACAGTAAATTTCATTTAATGAATGGTACATATTGATGTCAAATGCTTATAGACATATGGGGCATCCATGTTTTAGGAGGGCTACACCTCACTATCCGGTCTATAGGTCCAACAAATTTGCAAAAGCTTGCTTAAATAACATGAGACAGCTTTATGGAGTCCCGATTATTATATTAGATCTTGTGCTAATTTTTTTTAAATAAGTAGAATTAGCATGTCGGCTATGAACTATTTTTGGTCCAATATATATATATGATATAAATCATGTGTAAGTAATGTAAGTAATATAGAAAATGTTATTAAATATACAAGAATAATATTGTAGATAGTCTGCCTAAAAACATTAAAAAAATTATTTTACTGTACACATTTTCAAGCTAAAATATAGTTGTTGATTGAGTCACAATTTATGTTTAACTTTGTAAAATTGAGTTTTAAATTTAAGATTTTTAAATTAATAGAAAATCTGTTACTATTTGCAAACATTTTCAATCTTTTTCGTCTCAGCTCCTCAATTAAGTAAAATGTGTTATTTCTTTCTTTTTATTTTATTTTATTTTCTAAGTTAGCTAATTAATGTGACATTTTAGAAAAGAATATATATTGTTATTTAAGTAGTACCTTCACTCAATAAATGGTTTTTTCTTATTTTTTATGACTTCAATAAATATCATGTAATACTTAATATTCTTCATGATCATATTTATAAGAGGTCTTTTTTCCTTCTCTCTCTCTTTTTTTTTTCTTTTTTTTTTTTTGCGAAGTATTAAAAGTCTTTATGATCATATTCGTCACATAAAATCTTTAGTCATTCATCAGAGCTAATAGAAAGTATAGTACCAACATTTTATGGACATATGGGACACCTATGTTTTAGAGCTACTGCCCCTGTTATTTGGTCCACAAGCTCAACAACTTTGCCTAAGTTGCTTGAACAATACAAGACAGCTCTACCTAGTCCTATTAATTATGTTGGACTATGTGCTAATCTTACTAATACATTGGACTAATTTATTTGAGTACTTCAAGCTACAACACTAATATATAAAGTTTTAATTACTAACAATATTATAGGTATATAAGATATATAATGTTACCGATATTATTGATACAAGATTTGACCAACACCAAATAATAATATATTGGAAGGGACGTGCTGAGCTGGAACCTGCAATATTGTTTACTGATCTGTGCACCTCATTTGGATGTCTAGCATTTATCTTTACTGAGTGAACATTTCTCAATAAAGCCAACCAGTCCAATCCCCAGACTGAGAGGTGAGATCACAATGAACCCGCTTAAATACCAAGTTTTCTGAAGCAACAAGTTGTCTCCTGTTTACTATTTAAAATTACTAAGGACAAGATTGAATTTGACTAATTATGTTGATTGCTGGTTTAGCAGAGTAACGGTATAATGCATTGACTCCTGGACACGGTGCACAGATGAACAGTGGTATGCAAGAATAGCTGATACGCGCTAATTCTCACTATTTCTTAGTACCGTATATATGAATAGTATTATTTATATGAATAGTGACATATACATAAATAGTACCGTATATGTGAATAGTGTCTTACACATGTATATGTGAAAGACTTTTCTGATGTGAAAGATCAGCCAAGGCCGCAACCACAGAGCATACTAAGAATTTTCCAATGGTTCTGACGCTACTTCTTGGGAAATGTATACATTATTGCACTACTAACTGGTAAAATAAAGACAGTAATTGTAAAGAGTAGAGAAACAAAAGATTTACGTGGTTCAGTATTGAGACCTACGTTCACGGGCAGAGTGTAGAATCTTCACTATAAACTGGATATTACAATTTCTCAATTTTCTTTCAAGGAGAAAACAATGAGACTCTCTCTCTCTTGAAAACTCAAATATACTTATGATCAATCAGATCTGAATGAACTAAATTGAATTTTTATCCCTTATTTATAGGTGAAGATTATGAATAAAATATTATTTAAAAATAATATGTTATTCTATTTTATATTATTTTATTTATAATTGGTGGACAAACCACCAATCGTTTTGGTTTTGGTTGTTGTGAAATGGGCCCAACATCTACCCCCCAGGCTCTGACTAGTGAATAATTGGTCGGAGCCTCCTGTCTATATATTTCCTTCTTGATAGCTGGAGATGTGGGAGGTAAAGAAGTGATCTGCCAAGAAGAGCTCTGTCGAGAATTCATCTTGCAAAGAAAGTTTTGCCGAGAGATGTCGCGACTTAACATAGATTTTGACGATGCCGAGAAGCAACTCGCCGAAGCCACTTTGAGGACTCATCAGGGGGGTGTAGCAGGATCTACTTTTCTATTGATCGTCTCGTAGTATTGGCTTTGCTCGGAGATTTTGAGCGAAAAGGCACTTCTGTTGAGTTTTTTGACTCTCGTCCGGTTAATTCTGAAATGGCTAAGTTTCCTGAGGGGCATTCGTCTCGGCTCCCTTCTTTTGTAGACTTTAGTACAACGGCGGGGGTCGAAACGAGCTAAACTTAGTGGCCTTGAGTTTTCTCTTGGTGTTGCTGAGTTGAGTGTCTGCAGGACATTATTGAAAAGGCGCGTGAGGAATCTTGTGTTGCCAACCTCAACTTGTGTGCAACCAATGTTGTAGGGGTAGATTTGTTTTCTGTTTTTTTTTAGCACCTCACTCATTTGACCTTTCTGCCATAACATATTCTTGCTTAGATTGCTATGAATGCCATGGTTGCCCTAAAGCAAGTTGAGCAAGCGGTAGCTCTCAATAGAGCAGATTATTCTCAGAATAGAGCTAAGGTTGTTGGGCTGAAGGGTAAATTGGCAGGTTGTGAAAGAGAGTTGACTGTGAAGGGAGCATAATGGCGTGCTCTTTTTGACCAGCAAAGAAAAATGATCGAGTTGTTTGAGGTCGATCTGATCGTGAAGAGTGTTGAGCTCAAAACAGCGCGCGATGAGGCAGATAGAGTAGAATGTGAGATTCTATTCGGATATAAAGAATCCTAGGAGTTTACTTCTCTGTTGAAGGAGAACTATACGAAGGGTGCCTACGACGCCATGCATGATGTAGGTCAGTTTTTCAAAGATCGTATTGATATGAAGACATTTTTTGCAGCTAAGAAGCAGGAAAAGATAACACAAAAGACTAGGGAAGAGAAGGCGGTGAAGGCCAAGCAAAAAGCTGAGACTGAGAGGCTTATAGCGTTGGCGACGAGGAAAAGCAAGACCCCAGTGTTGGGGAAGGGCGCGGGTCCAATTGCAGAGAGAACCCGGTCGCAAGTTAGGGATAAGGCCAACACCTGAATTATTGAGAAAACCAAGGCTCCTATTTCTGAACCTCCTCGAGCACTGCCTGTTTCTGAGAGAACCACAACACCGGTTCAGGTAAAAGCCAAGATGTCGGTGGTTGTTAAAACTTTACCAAGTCCTTCTGCAGGAGGTACTTCAGATACTGCTCCTAAGGCTTCATCAGTTTCTCCCTCTCTTGGTTTTGGCAAAACACGTGAAACTCGCAATCTGTGAAGTCGAAGGTGTTTTATACAACTTTGGTCGAAAGTCAATCTTTTGTATGTCTTGTCTGGGACTGACACATAGTCGATGTAGAACTAATTCTTGTAGTTAAATTTGATCGGTTGATTTCGGTTGTTTGTTAACTTGTGGTCGTTGAGTTGATGGGCTAGTGATTTCAACCACTTCAAACTTCTCGGTAGGGATTGCCCAACCCCCCAAGGCACTTTAGGATATAGACCCTTCTTCTCGGTAGGTACCAAGCTTGCGCAAAGTACCCCCAAGGCACTCTGAACTTAAAGTCCTCTTCTCGGTAGCTAGCATTTCTACTACCCCAAGGCACTCTAGGGTCGAAGCCCTTCTTCTCGGTAGGGACTTGTAGAGTACCCCCCAAGGCACTCTAAACTTAAAGTTTTCTTCTCGGTAGCTATCATTTCTGCTGCCCCAAGGCACTAAGTTATTTGCCAGAAATTTATAGATTTGTAGAGAAGCAAAAAATGGGCGTATAGGGCCACTTCATTGATGTACTGAAACTGTAAGTCAAAACATATTGTATGAACAATGTAAATGTAGTCATAAAGACGTAGAAATAATGTAAAAACCACTAACTCTAAGTCGTTGCTGCTACTGGTAATACTTCTTGAGATGTTCCGCGTTCCAGGGTTTGAGTATCCTCTTCTAGCTAGGTCTTCGAGTTCATATACTCCGTGGGTCCTTCCCAATTCGCACCAAGGGCTCCTGCTTCTGGTTCTCGTGTGTTCAACATGACTTTCCTAAGCACCAGGTCACCGATCTAGAAGTTTCTGTGCTTAACCTTGGAGTTGTAGTACCAGGAGACTCTTTGTTGATATGTTGTTAACCTGAGTTGAGCTTGATATCGCTTCTCCTCTATAAGATCGAGCTCATTACACTGGGGTTCTTTGTTCATCACTTCGTCGAAGTTTGCCGTTCTCAAAGTTGGTATACCGATCTCGATAGGGATGACAACCTCCATCTCGAAAGCTAAAGAGAAAAGTGTTTCCCTTGTCGTAATCTGAGGAATGGTACGGTATGACCACAAAACCTGTGGCATGTCCTCGGCTCATGTTCCTTTCTTCTCCCCAAGTCTAGTTTTAAGAGTGTGCTTGATTATTTTATTCACTGTCTTTACCTGGTCGTTGGCTTGAGGATGACCAGGAGTGGAAAAGAAGTGTCGGTTGTCGAGTTCTTCACAAAACTTACCAAAATTGGTGCTATCAAACTACTTGTCGTTGTCTGAAATAATGGCATATGGGACGCCAAATAGACACACTATGTAGTTCCAAATAAAGCGTGTGGTTTTCTGTTCAGTAATGTTTGCCAATGGTTCAGCTTCTGCCCACTTAGTAAAATAATCCACCGCAACAATCACGAACTTGACCTGGCCTGTACAGGTCGGTAGTGGGCCTATTAAGTCCACCCCCCACTGAGAAAATGGCCATGGGCTTTGGATTGGAGAAATTTTTTTGCCGAGGCTCGAATGTTGATGCCATGCCTCTAGCAGCTATCACACTCTCGAGCTGTTAGTATGGAGTCCTTGTGGATGGTAGGCCAGTAGTCCCCTTGGCAGAGAATCTTGTATGCCAAAGCTCTTCTACCGGAATGGTTGCCACAGATCCTTCCATGGATTTCCTCAAGGACTTCTTGAGCTTGTTTCTCACGCAACCACTTTAAATAGGGAATGGTGAAGCTGCGCCTATAGAGTTGCTCATCCACCAGTGAGTATCGAGTAGCTTGTCTTTGGATTCGTCTCGTATCAATCTTGTTCGTTGGAAGTTCCCCGCCTCACAGGTACTTTTCGATAGGATCCATCCACGAAGGGGTTTGGTCAACGGTACTGACCTGACCGGGCTCCCCAATGCTTCGTGTCAGTAAAAAGTCTACTGGAACATGTATCATAAGCTCAGCCTCAGAAGAAGATGCCAGTTTGGAGAAAGCATCTGCCAGGGTATTTTCAACTATTTGTATCTGTGTTACTTTATATTCTGATAATTGACTCAGTAATGCATGTGCTTATCTTAAGTAGGCTTGCACCCTCTCGTTTTTGGCCTGATACTCCATCGTAATTTGATTTGCCACAAGCTGAGAATCATAGTGGATGACCAGCCTACTCACCCCCTAACTTTGAGCAAGCCCTAGCCTAGCTAAGAGTGCTTCATACTCTGCTCCATTGTTAGAGGCTGGAAAGCCGAAACGAACAACACATAAGTGTTTCTCATCTTTAGGGGAGATGAGCACGATTCCTGCCCCACATCATTGCTTGCAAAACGAGCCATCCGCGACAACTTCCATTCCTGAGAAGACAGGTTGGTAAGCCGAGTTGTCTGGGGCAGCTTGATGAGAAAATCTACGAGCACCTGTCCCTTTACAACTATTCGAGGTCGGTACTCGATGTCAAACTCACTCAGTTCGATGGCCCACTTGGTTAACCGACTAGACACCTCTGGCCTCAGAAGTAGTTGCCGCAACGGATGTTTGGTAAGTACCACAATGGTATGGGCCTGAAAATAAGGCCTTAACTTCCAAGCTGAGGTGATCAATGCAAGGGCTAATTTCTCAATCTCTAGATATCTGGGCTCTGCATCAAGTGACCTGCTGATGTAGTAGACAACTTTCCGCATGTCGTGTTCTTCTCTTACGAGTGTTGAACTGACCACTGCTTCTGACACTGCTAGGTAGAGGAAGAGCTCTTCTCCGAGAATCAACAATATAAGATGGTTTGTCCACTGTTTTAGTTTTGGTTGTTGTGAAATGGGCCCAACAGATATCATCATATATATATATATATATAAATGCATCACAAGTTTTTAATATGGACAAGTTTTTTTTTTTTTTTTTGAAAGGATGGACAAGCTATTTACCTCCTACGTACACCAAGGATTTTATTTTCCAAGTTAAGGTAAAAAGAATTAATAAAAAACTCAATACAATAGATCAAATTCTCATAAAAGCATATTTGAAGACATAGACTTTCGAAGAGGGAGAAAACACAGTATTTTACCATTTCCTCTGTTAAACTAAAAATGCCCGCTGGTTAGGTGTTATCTCACTAAGAGATTTTTTTTTCTTTTCTTGTCATGTCTTTTATTTGATTTTAGACAAGAAAATACATTTTCAAACATTCTCACTTATAGTAAGAAAAGATGAGAAAATTTAGTTAGAAAATAGGGAGGTCGAGAAATGTTTTTGTCAAAAAAATGTTGACAATTAAATACATGACTTTTTCATTTTTTATTTTTATTTTTTAGATCAACTTGCATATAAATTTTTAGTCTTATAGAAGAAAACATGAATATATTACCTGTCCCATTATAGCCATTTGTTGGGTCTTAAAAGAGTTTTAATTTTGATAATATGTTTTGTACATATAAGAAGATAAACTTAAAGAGGAACACATCTTTATTAATTTAAAATAATAAAAAAAGGTATACACATAACACATATTATCTATACAACGGTGTCCTTGGTTTTTTTGTGATCGTGTCCCAGGAAATTAGTAGAGTGGGCCCCACTATCCCAGATTTAAGAAAAAAAAAACATGCGTATTGACCTCATTTTGGAAGAGCTTTTATTAGAATTGCTTCTAGAAAAAACACTTTTCTCGAAAAAATATTTTTTCAAAAGTTTTACCAAACATATATAAAGTGTTTGTAAAAGTAATTTTAGTTGATGATGATAATTTTATCCTTTTATAATTAAAATATATGTATTTACATCAAAGTACTTTATATTACTATTACTTTTTAACACCTATGATTAATTTAATAATCAAATAATTTAATAATTTATTTATATAAAATATATTATCAAATTTTACACAGTATACCTACTTACATTCACTCATTTATTATCAAATTTTATACCAACACATATCTTGTCTAAAAAAAAAAAAAGCAATATGTAAGAATAAAGAACAAAATATAAATTATTAATAAAAAAATTCTTACCTTATAAGAGAAGGAAGAAGTTGTTATCAATGAGCAGAAAAGTAAAATAAGAAAAGGTTAATTTAGTTATTATAAATATATATATATATATATATATATATATATTTCCATGTTAATAAAAAGAGACGAGATTTAATAGTTTTTCCTCTTAAACTTAATTTAATAGCTTTAACACTTAATTTAGTAGCTATATTATTATTTAAAACCAGGTTCGGTACAACAAACCATAGTACTGAAGATTGGAAAAACAGTGAGATCCTCAACTCGTCCGAGTCGACTTATCATCCGATTCGTACCGATTCAAAAGGAAAAGAAAAAAAGCGCGGTTCCGAAGATGTTAACGTTACTGTAAAAAACCAGCAAACCCCACTTTCTATCCTAGCAATGGCTGCCTCTCTTTCGATTCACTGCAATTCTTCTGTTCTTCGCATGAACTTAATCAATTCTTCCAGAAATTCCTTAAAATCACTCGCAATTCTCGACAAATCTCACAAAATGAGAGTCCCATTCCAGCTAAAACAACAGCAATCGCGTCTTTTTCATGAACTCCCATCTGGTTTAAACATGGAAGTCATCTTCCAAAAGGGTATTCGAAAACACCCAGATAAGGAAAAATCGACTTCAAAAAACCCACCTTTAGTTTTTGTTCATGGCAGCTTCCATGCCGCTTGGTGCTGGGCTGTTCACTGGCTTCCATTTTTTGCAGAATTAGGGCACGATTGCTACGCCATTAGCTTACTTGGTCAGGTAATTTTTCCCTATGTACCCTTTTCTTGTTCAATTTCATCTGGATTTTAAAGCTCAGTTTGTTTAGGGTTTGTTCAGGAAGACCAGGTCGACAGCTGCGGTCGACCGGAGCGGATTTTCGGTCGACCTCAATGTCGACCGACCCTGGTCAATCCTGGGTTTAAGGTTGTCTATAAATACTCAATAGGTTTAGGGTTAAGGGTTTAGGATTTTTAATGACATGGGAATAAATGAATCCTAAACTCTAAACCATAAGATTATCTCCAATTACCAGTCATTTTTTTAACCATTAGTTCTAGAAACCCTAGAATGGCCTCACCAGCAAAGAGAAACACTTGTGAACCTTCTTCAAACACAGTTCCAACAGAACCAAGTGCTGCTGGTGATGAGATGCCGCCGCAGCAGCCAGGGCATGATTCCAGGGAAGTAAATGCAAGCCAGTCTGCTAGGGACTACCTTAAGGGAATGGTGACCTGCATGCGGGACATGAACTTATGAAACATGGCACAGTTTGATTGGATTGAGGGAAAGTTTGACGCGTTGCATAGACAACTGAATATGTTGCAACAACAGTGGGATGGACGGGAGAATCATCCTAATGTCATTACCACTATGTTTATGTTGCCCACAATGAACGGATGTCAGCAAGTTTTTGGATTCTCTGTGCTGTAAAACCTCAATTTGGATGTATTAACCCACCGCAACCTCAATTCAGATCTACTAACCTGCCACGGTTGAGCATTCCGAACAACCTGTAGGAAGTTCCTGACGACTTTATGCAAGTGGACAACTCACCTGCTTCTAATTGGTGTTTTTTTGCTTTTCAACTTGTTGGAGGATTTCAATTTCGGATTGGTTTAAGAACTGTTCTGGCTGTATGTAGGCTATTCGGTTGGTTGTTTTTGTTTTTGTTCTTGAGTACCTCTGGTACTCTGCTCTGTGCCAATCTGTTTGCGAAGCCTTAATGAAGAACCTTACACCATGATGTCTAGACTGTACTAGAGGGGCAAGGGAAATCTTGTAAACAAAATATTTTGTAAATGAAATTGTGTTTTATGTTGTTCATTATTGAGTGAGTAACCATGATGGACGGGAATTCCATGATCTTGATTGACCTCTTGTTGTGATCGGTTAATTTGAGATGTTGGTAAAGTTTAGTGCAATGCATGAATGTGTGTGACTACTTTGCATTTCATTCTTTCAACCCTGATGTCCCAATCATGGTTCAAAAATTCTCCGAAAAGAAGCAAAATAAATAAATAAATAAAGTTGAAATAAGATAAAAATTTTAAAATAAATTAAAAGAGTTCCAAAAGCCATCTTTTTTAGTTAATTCTTATAAAAAAAGATTAAAAAATAATATATTTAAATAATAAACTAATAAATTAAGCATGTTGGAATTTAAACTAGCAAAATATATGGTCGAGAAGCAAGCCGCCACAAAATTAAATATTAAAATAAAAAAAAGGAATTAAGACCAAAAACTACCGTTTCAAATTCATTAACCCACTTAACAAGATTGATTTTGTTAGGTCACTTATTGGTATTTTTATGAATTAAAAGTGTCTATTTATATTAGTTTTTAGCTTTTACTACAATAAATCTAAATATTTAATTATATATGTAAAAATTCTCCATACCAAATTAAACTTCTCCAAATTAATTCCAATTTTCAAGTGACCAAAGTCAAGTTGAAATCGAATTTTCGATCCTTGGTTCCAATTTGCACCTTAAAAGAGTTTGAACCATTAGAAGCAAGTCAAAAATGTAAGGTGCATTTTAGTGATTTACTTTATGGGATAAAATGCTGCGATGAGATCTTACTCTACAAAAGATAAGGAAAAATTGCATGCAATACTTGACAATGAATTGTTATAAAGATAAAATAAGCATGGTGTAGGTAATTTCTTGATCATTCAGAATATTTCTGTTGCCTTTCCAGTCTCCACTGCTTTGTTCAAAGAATAAATCTTAAGGGACGCTGGACCAACGCTGGCGCCCCAGCGTCCCTTGGATGTTGGCGGGTGCGATGCTATACATGCGCAGCCCCCAACATCCAAAGGACGCTGGGGCGCCAGCGTCCCTTTAGCACGATTCTTGTTGAAAAAACAAAAATAAAAAGTGCATTTGTAATAGCAAATTCTGACTGATTTAACAAACTTGGCATATGTTCAGGGTGAAAGTGATGCGCCTCCAGGATCAGCAGCTGGTACTCTTCAGGTATTTTGGCTTCCTTGTTTGATTTGATTCTCATGGTGAAATTTCTTCTTTATTTATTACATTGGCATATTGCTGTTTCTTAATTGTTATTGTTACCAAAACTCTGCAGTAGGCACATGCAAGTGATGTTGCTAACTTCATAAAGAAAGAAATCAGGTCCCCTCCCGTGTTGCTTGGGCATTCATTTGGTGGGCTTATTGTTCAGTCTTACATCTCAAGTATGATAAATGAACAATTTTCAGGTAAAACATTTTGGGCAATGATTAGTTATGTTTGTGGTAGTTCAGTATAAAACGTCTATAACCGCTCTGGTGCTGAGACTCGTTTTTTCCTTTTCCTTTTTCTATTTTCTTGCATGTCTGTGTGCCTCACTGTTTTTAGACATAATTTTGGTGCTACCTTGCAAAAGCAAACAACTACTCGATAGTCAAAGGGCTAAACAATAGGATAAGAACTCCAACATGGAGTTGGTGCAGTTGGTAAAGAGGCGGCTTTGGAGCCCAAAGGTTCTAGGTTCCACTCTTGCCACTGTCTCACCCTAGGGGGTGAAGGGTGATTAATTGGTCAGGAACCGGCCTGATACCTTCCCGAGAATGTGGTCTGGTAATGGTGCTGGTTATATAACTAACTACTAACATTGTATCTTCTCAAAAAAAAAAAAAAAACAATAGGATAAGAAGAATTCAATGCTTTATAAACTGCCCCTTAATCACAGTCTATAGTTCGCTAATGGGACATCTCTTGAATTGGCTGTTTTTTTTTTTTTTTTAGTTATGTTGTGTGTGTGGATTGTTTCCTCGTTATCTTCTTACGATGTAGAAGTAATTGGCATTAGGAAGAAAAATTAAAGTTACGTGTATTTGGAGTGTGGAAGCTATGGTTTCCCATAGGCATTTGTGTGTTTCTATGTTTCTTTTCTACCTCTTCATATTTAGGATGGAGTTGCATGTGAAGGATGTTATGATAGTTTAATATCAAAAATGTACCCATGAGGATGTGAGGTCTCTACGGGGTTAGGTTATGATAGTTCCACATTGTCCAGGATGGAAAAAAAAAACAGACATTTGTGATCCATATACATGACTCTCCAACCACTATTGGTTCATTTTCCAAGAGCCTGAGTAGGGAACAAGCAAAACTGAGCCAGCATGAGTCTAGAACTGGACAGTATCATATGGTGAGGGATCCTTACAAATGGTATTAGAGCTAATCTACAATTAGAAGTGCGCCCACGAGGACATGGAGCCCTATAAAAGGAGTGGATTGTGATAGTTCCACATTTCTTGGCAAGGTGAAGTTGTAATCCATGTGTGTGACTTTCTTTAACCACTATCAAACTGTATTTTAGGAGTTTGAGTGATGAAGAAGCAAAAATATGGTACCATGAATTCGAAACTAAGGCACCATGAAATCTAAACTTGACAATATTGTATGGCCAAGGTCACACATCTCTAGTTTGTGGACAATACATTATTTTTGTGGAAGAAAAGGTTGGGGGTTGACATTCACAACTCTCATGTTAAATTGCTTTTGTTGGTGTCAAGGTCAAGAGTAAACATACTGAAAAGTCAACTTATTGGTATTAATACATTAACACGGAATAGGATAACATAGACAAGGTGACTAATGGGCTAGGATGCTCCATAGGTGCATGGCTTATGACGTTCTTGGGAATGTCCACTTTGTGGCGGGGGGGGGGGGGGGGGGGGATGCAGAATCCATTAAGGAGGGCATATTTCTAGGACATGTAATTCCCAAGATTTCAAACATGAAGGTCAGAAAAGAGGTTTTTGTCTTGGTGTAGAGGGGTGGATGGAGGTAGCAAGGTTCATCTAATGCCTTGGGAAGTAGTAAAGCCCTTCGGAAAAAGGTGGTTGGCAATTTGTAGTGTAGGAAACAAGAACAAGGCTCTTCCAGGCAAGTGGAGATTACCCCTGCAGCAAGACTCTCTTAGGGCCACTATAGCCATCTTAAATGTAAACGTGCACGTATGGACAATAACCGCAGTGCAAGTTTGGATGCGAGATCAATGTGTAGAAGTCCTAAAAGTTCATTTCTTGTCTTCATTAAGTCTTTTCCAACCTAAGCGATGGGGAAAAAAGTAGATTTTAGGAGAATGTTTGGCATGGAAACAAATTTGTAGGAACCTTTCTGGCTCTACTCTTTATCTTTTGTTCAGAATAAGTTTGTTGTGAATTCCATTTCAGTCCCCAGCTCCATGGTGGGAATAGTCTCTCTCGGAATTTCCATCTCGCAGCATCTTTGGAATCCAATACATTGTGGCATAACCATATAGGACTTCCTTCAAATAAAGTTTTATGGTTTCTTAGTTCAAATAAGTTGTTCTATAATTTCAAATTTCAACATCAATTTTGTAAGTGTTGTGCTTTGGGAGAAAAGCCTTCATGTCAAGCTATGCATTTCATATGAAATGGCTCTGGCTTTATTGACTGAATAATCCTTCTTGAAGATCTTATTAGAAATTTTGAGGATACATTGCCTCTATAAAAGCTTCAGAAGCCTTTTATGAGCATTTATTTTGCATTTTATCTCCATTCTGATTGTTCCTATTTCCCGAATGTAGGTAGCGATTCGCATCCAAAACTTGCTGGAGCTGTTCTTGTCTGCTCAGTACCTCCTTCTGGGAATAGGTGACAGCTCATATGCTATATGTTTTGCATTTCTCTTCCTTGATGTGCCTTGATGGATTGTAACTAATTATATATTACGTTTTCCAGTGGGTTAGTATGGAGATACCTCTTCTCTAAACCTATTACCGCTTTTAAGGTATATGTTTTGAGCTTTTTCCAAAGTGCAATAAGCATTTATATGTTTTCTTTGATATCTTAGTACAGTTAGGTATACATTGTTTGATTACCATATATTAATCATAACTTTTAGGTTTATAGAGGTTTTAGGTTCAAGCCTTGCTGAAATCATTTATTTGATCCACGGTTAACAAACTAATGGAGAATATGCAAATATGAACAAAGATTCTTGAATCCAAAACCAATACAAATTGAGCTTTGATACCATATTAGATTATAAATGAACCCAAATGCTATCCTAACAATTTAAACATTGATATTTGTTCACTTCACTGACACTCACATTTTCACTTATAGATGCTTCTCTCTTTTGCAGAAAATAAAACTTTGTTATTTAATATCACAATGATCTAAAATAATTTCCAATTTTCCATCATTATCAAGTTATCACCTTTGCCAATTTTGGGCAGCTGGATAAACTTATTCTACTAATGCAACTCAATTAGGACAATTTTAGCAATAAATTTCATATCTCCATGTCAGCTCAATCTGACCCAATAGAATTTTATTCCCTAAACTTCCTTCTTTTGCATTTTCTTCTTTCTTCCAATCAGGAACTATGCTTTTTCTTGCATTTAATTGTTATGCAAACTTTACCCAGGTGACCCTTAGCTTGGCTGCAAAAGGTTTTGCAACTTCTCTGCCTCTTTGTAAGGAAACGTTTTTCTCAAAAGAGATGGAAGATCACCTAGTTCAGAGGTTTGTCCATGAAAATTTTCTTCTTTTCTGTTCCCTGACTTGGAGTAATTGATACTAAATGTGTATGAATATACCTCAATTTACGAGTTATGTAATAGTTAATTTTTGGTGCTCCCATTTGTTCAGCCCATAAAGATTTGCGGTGTTATCTAATTGAGTTGCCTCACCATTACAATTTTTATCACAGAACATCTAGACCACATTTTAACATTTTCTAACCTCATAATTGTTAAATTGAATTATGAAGCTGTTGGCTATTTTGTTGATGTTGGTAGACTGCAGATTCAGCAAATAAATGTGATAAATGGGTGTCTTCCATTATTCTAAGCTAAGAAGAATGCCTGAAAGCACACTTATCATATCCAAATTGTGCACTTTGCTCGGAGAACTAAAGTTTGGTGTTCTTTTTCTTCGTCACAGATGTCAGGAGCTAATGAGGGAAAGTTCAAGAATGCCATTGTTTGATCTGAAGAAGCTTAATGCATCGCTACCCGTACCTTTGGTTCCAAAATCTTCTGTTAACATCCTTGTAGTTGGTGCAAGTAATGACTTCATTGTGGTGAGTCTACAAATTGTGTTACTTGTAGCATAAAAATTTGAAATGATAACCAACCTTAGTTGGGAGAGTGGTTATGTGCAAAGCACCTAAAATTCACTTCAAGGAGAGGTCTCAGGTTCGAGTCTATGTTTTCCACCATTTGTTGGCCACCGGTACTATTGGGTTGTATTCGGCCCCATTAAATTAGTGGGGAGGTGGGGAGTGGGGTCCTTGAGAGCCACGATCTCAAAAAAAAAAAAAAAAAATGATGATACTAAGCAAGTAAAATATGCAACTGTAGACTTTGTAGTCGATATTAATTTCTTGCGTATATATTTCATTTTGAGAAAAGGATATTGAAATGGTGATCCTCAATTATTCTTTTTTTTTTTTGGGTGAAATAGTGATCCTTAATTCAACTCAACGTTACCTTTTTCCAAACTATTTGTAGCTGGCTACATGAATATCCGTCTTCTACTCCCCTCTGCGAAGGGCTAAATCTTCGTTTATTGTAATATGATTTGAATCTTTGTTCATGGTCCCATAGAATTAGAACATATTCTTCTTGTTCTCAACTTTGTCAACTTTTGATATATTAGATATTTATATATTTCCTTCTTGCTCTTTGAAATTAAGAATCAGCTATTGAAACTAATGAAACTTTGATGTTCGCAGGATGATGAAGGGCTTCGTGAAACAGCCAGGTTTTATGGTGTGACACCAGTCTGCATTGAAGGGGTTGCCCATGATATTATGTTGGATTGTTCATGGGAGAAAGGAGCACAAGTAATCTTGTCTTGGTTAGATGGTTTGAATGGGCATTCCTTGTAATCAATCTTGCTTTTGCATTAAATATAAGGAGATTATTTTGGTTGATCTTGTGTATGATTTCCAACTAGAATCAATCTTCAGTGTTCCATCTCTATCATGACTTAGAACATGATTTGAATCAAGATTAATTTATTTTGTTAGCTTTAACAAAATCGCTTAGGCTTACTCAAACATGTAACTTTAGCTCTATTGTCAGAAATGTTACAATTTAGAATCTGATGAATAAAACATTATTATCATAATCTGCTTGAAAGAAATCAATGATGGGTTGATTTAATGGTTGGGCGCAAGCACACTTACCCTGAAGATCTCGAGTTTAAGACACTTTTCACTATTTGTTAGCCAACGGCGTTCTCGAGTGTTTGTAGTTGTGTTTCAGAGGAATTAGGACCAATACTTACCGAAAGAGAATTTCAAGAATATTGATTAATTTTTTTAAATGGATTCATAACATGATACAAGCTGGCCTATATTAAAGGATATCATCTCTTTGGTATTCAACCCATTTTATGACTTGGCTCATTTCAGTTGATCCAAAAGAAGTTTGGTTTTTTCCCCCTTGTAACCAGTTTCCATGGCAACAACAATAGAAGAAACAACCTTAAAATGGACCAATATTTGAACCTAATCTTATCTTTTAATATCCAAACCAAAACCTCTCAAACCAAGTAAAATTCAAGAACACAGTACTCAGAACCTGAAAACAGTAAATTATTGGACACCTTTTTCTGCAATGGTAATCTGCAATATTTACTAACAGCACACCTAACTCAAAATCATATAATTTTCAGTAACTTGAATCTGGAATCCAAGCACTTATTATGCCCTGTTCATGCATGTGCCCTACACGCTGTTGAACCATGTAAATCCATTTGGTAATATAGCTGGTCGGTAGCCAGACAGGGACTTAAATGAAAAACAGAAAAAAAAAACCAGTTTGTGCACGCTTCTCAGCTGTATTTTTTCTGTACTCACGTTATGTAACAGCTAAATTTTGATAATACTAGACGGCGGCACCAATCGGGTTGCGCCAGATCAATACACACAACTTCAAAAATCCTTTTCAGTGACAATAAAATGCCTTTTTCTTGTAAAATCACTCCCTAAGATGATAAAACTTTGAAATTTTGATCAAGAGCTTTCTCAAACATACACATTTTTGGCAATTCATACTACACGCATAATTCACCCTATGATTGAACTCATTAGGGCTGTAGCTATAACTAAGATTTACCGTTTAAAATTACTTTTAATCCAAAAGCAGTTTAGAATTTATAGCTAAGTAATTTTTTGTTTTTTACTTTTGTGAAAACTGTACCAAAGGACTCCTTTTTAAGCTTGGAATTCATAGATCCATTCAATTAAAAGGTCTCTTGCTTGTATCACTATGTTCATGTCATCATCTTTGGCAATTATTAAAACCAATGCATCATCCTATGAATGAGAGTTTCATTTTTTTGGGTTTCTTATCTATTTATCTCAGCAAGCATGAGTGGTAATAGTAAATAGCATTTTGTTATCTAAAATGGGCATTTGACAACAAAGCACCATCCCCTATTAATACAGCTGCTGACCCAATATTGGAAGTCCCCTTCCAACAAGTTAAAAACTCGTCCACTGGTACACCCCCTTTGGCTCTCTTTCCATCAATTCTTCAAACTATTCTCACTTCACCTATTATATGCTCCTCACCCTTCCTTTTTCAAGGCCCAATAATCATCAACTTTTTAAAAGTACAGTTCTTCTTTTATATTAAGTCTATCTTAGTTAAATAATCAAATATAATATATATAAAATGAGAAAAAATTGATTAAGGTGGTCTAGACACGTAACAAAGAGTTTTAGACTCGTTATTCAAAAAGAGTGATCAATTAACAATTCGTGGAAATGATAGTTGAAAAACAACCTAAAATTATGGGAACATAGATAATTAAAATGTTGACGTAGCCCTTGATTGAACAGAATAAAGGAGGCGAATTAATATAACCGACCTTATATTGTTGAGAAAGGACTTAGTTAAGCTTAAGTTTAACTAAGTTATCAAATGTTTATACATAGATTTTGAGAGGTGAACTGATGAAGCTCTCATTATTTCACGAAGGACAAAGGTTCACATATTTAATAAAAGTACTACAAGCAGGCAAAATTACATTCTCTTTTTTTATCTGTTAGAAGATAACATGACATAATCATATTATATATGATATAAATATAATTCATTTTGGGCACTTCTAAAAAATAAAAAAAATCGAAAACCGAGGAAAGTAAGAAGATCCCAAGAAGCTCTTGACAGCTCTGATTCAATCTCCTTTTCTTTAAAAAAAATAAAATAAAATATTTTCAAAATAGCCCCTTGTGTAGAAACAAGAATGTAGAAAGAAAAGGGTTCTAACAGGTCTGAGTCAAATTTAGCTGCAGAGACAAAGTTAGCAGACCTTGTGTGACAAGGTATCTAAATGTTGTGATTCTTGTAAAACAAAGACCCTTCTTGGGAACTATACTGTTCTTTCATAGAGCAGACATCTTAGTTTATTTTATTATTATCATTTTTTTTTAACAGACCCAACTGCCAATAAAAACCCACGTTTTGATATATATATATATATTCCAGTCAAACACGTTTCATGTACATGATTAAGAATCTAGAAACCCTAGGAAAATAAATGAAACTTTTCCTACCTCATTCCCTGTCCTTAACCAGTCTAAAAATCTGTAAACTTGGCACAGTTCAAGAGAGAGGTAACCGTGCAATTAATGGGTCTAACTCAATTTGATCTATATCTTTTAAGGTCTTAATCATCTCATTAACCTTCTAATTTATTATATAGCAAGGTTCAGAAAATTAACAATGTACAAAGCCCTACTTATACATTAGAAAAGTTATTTTTAAAGTCAAATATATAACCTTCGAGTCATAATAGAACAACTTCAATCAATGCACCAAATTGACTCAGGTCATTTAGGGTTTTCATCGTCTCATGAACTTTCTAATTAATGGTATTATAGGGTCTGTGAAAGGAACAATATACGCAGCCCGGCAATTTTTATTCAAGACAATCAATGAATTTTTATTTTTAACCAAAAAATAATAAAAATTAAAAAATTAAAAAGAAAAAGAAAACAGTATGGTTATCTTAGGAGGACTAGAAATTGGTGGGTCCTTCTATAAAGAGGTGGATCTCCTCCCCTCCCCCTCCCCCTCCCCCTCTCTTCCTCTCATATATCTTTTAATTCCACTTAATTTGTAGGGTAGGGCCAAAGCAGGTGGAAAATAAAATTGAAGAGAACTCCAGCTGGGTATTACTTTTTTTAAGCTACATCTTTTCAAAGTTATATTTTTTTAGTTTCAAAAGGGTAAGCTTGAACCATGTTGGGACTTGGAGGTGGCCTATAAATCTTCGCTGGCCAAAGCTTCACTTCCAACTTTTTCCAAAACACTTCAAGAAAAAAAATAAAATCTTCTCTCTCTTCTTATCATCTCTGTTTTTTCAAGTTCTTTAATTTACAGTTCTAAAGTTTGTGTCTCTCTGAATTTATAAAGTTTCCATGTCTTCTCCTACTAATACTAAGAGGAATTTCATTGATGATGAAGAAGATAATGAACTAAGAAGAGGGCCTTGGACTCTCGAAGAAGACACTCTGCTCATTCACTACATTGCTTGTCATGGTGAAGGGCGCTGGGATATGTTGGCCAAATGCTCAGGTGGTTATATATACTAATCTTTTCTTATAAATTTTTAGTTCAAATTTGAATAAAATGAATGATTTCAGGACTACCCATCTAATTATATCATGTAAATTTTAACATTTCAGGATTGAAGAGAAGTGATTAAGCCTGAAATGTTCTTATTATAAGTTTTTAGTTTAATGAAATGAATAAATTTCCTAAACTACCCTTTAAATTATATCATGTGAACTTTAATATTTCAGGGTTGAAAAGAACTGGAAAGAGCTGTAGATTAAGATGGTTGAATTATCTTAAGCCTGATGTGAAGCGCGGAAATCTTACTCTTGAAGAACAGATCATAATTCTTGAACTTCATTCCAAGTGGGGTAACAGGTGATGATTATTATTATTATTATCTAATTAGCATTTCTAATGCATTTAAATGGTCTGTTTCTAATTTTCTTAAATCTTACATTTATGTATTTTTATTGGTGATTCTAGGTGGTCTAGGATTGCCCAGCATTTGCCAGGAAGAACAGATAATGAAATAAAGAACTACTGGAGGACAAGGGTGCAGAAACAAGCAAGGCAGCTCAAAATTGATGCAAATAGCAAGAAATTCCAAGATACAATTAGAAGCTTTTGGATGCCAAGATTGCTTCAAAAAATTGAAGAAACTTCCCACTCATCCTCGTCTTCTTCTTCTTCTTCTACTTACAATTCTCAAAACATGAAATCTCAAACTTCACCAGCTCCTCTACTACTAAATCAATCACCAGGAGCACCAAAGCCAACAAACGAACCAATTGGCTATTCCAATATTGAACAAGAGAGCAATCCAAACTCAATGAATATTTCACAATTCTCAGAGATTTCAGGGTACCCAGTAAGTCCTAATGCTTTTGGAACCAATTTCTATGCAATGGAAGCATTCAACATGGCTCCTCCAATGTCAGAAATGGAGAATTCAATTTCAGATTGCCCAGTTGAGGATAGTCATTGGATGAATCATGAAGTTAGCTTATGGAACATGGATGAATTATGGCAATTCAGAAAGTTACAAGAAAAGGGCATCTAAGGATCTTATTATTATATATTATATGCTGACACATATTGTTGATTAATTTTCAGTGACATCAGAGATCCTTAACAGAAATTAAAAGTGGCAGAGGAAGGAACTTTTTTTTTTTTAAGTGAAAGGTAGATTTGTTTCTAGTACTGAAGAAGTTCAGAAAAATACAAGATAGAAGCATGTAGCTTCTTCCTGTTGCTAATGTCATAAATCATTGTTTATTAGATTCATGACATATCTATATAGGCCTTCTCTACACACCAAAAAAAAAAAAATCAAATTTATTTTTTGTGAAGGAATTGAATTCTGTAGTAAGTATAAGTAATAGTACTGTTGATGAAATTGATTGTAAGTTGAAAAAAAAGTATTATAATGTTGAAGCTTATGTCAGTTCCTTGATTCTTATAGGTGCATTTTCTTGTAGTGGGAGGGTGAAGAAGCTTTGTGTAATTGGAATCATTTGCTTCTTGACTTATATCTAATGCCAACTAAGAGGAAATGAATGGTGCGGTCAATTCATCTAAATCATGAACATTGATCTAAAATGACTTAAAATATGTACTCAAATTTATGCTCAAGCTAGTGTGACAATGCACTACATTACCACGTCATCATAAAGAAAAATAAAATAAATACCCTCCACTCAGTATAGTTATAGTTTTGAGTATAATTTTTAGATAAAAGTATTTCTCATTTTTTTTAACAAAAAAAATTAAATTAAATTAAAATGAGTTAGCTAGTGGTGGTTTCACTTTTTTAATGTAAAATTTTCACTTGTTTCCTCTGAGCAAGAATGTTTTTAACATTGAAGACCACAAAATATTCAGCAACTTTAATGAACCAGTTCTAGGAAACAATTTGTGTTTTTTACATAACAACACTAAAAGCTAAAAAAAAAAAAAAACTATTTTTTATGAAAATGGGAAAAGGTTAGTAAATTCTCAAATGGGTCCAAGCGAAAACATGCTTCTCATGGCAAGAATAATAATCATTCATGTGGGTCTCTCATTTTTATTTTTATTTTATGTGGATGTCTATCTAGGGTTTATAAGCGTGACTTCATTGGATTCACATGAATTGCATTATGCCCATTTAATGCAAAAGGATGCTTCATGTGTAAAACTATACACGTGCCAATACCCAATACCCTTCATGCATTTTGTACATTAATCTCTTGACAGTACAATAATAAAGCTTGAAATATTTACTGAATTCCCACATTAAAATTTCTAAGTCCAAGCTTCATCAAATTAAGATTCTAGAACTTGGAATTCATCTTGTTATGGAGGAAAAACAATGTAAAAAAAATTAAAAATTCACCAACCACACCATTAAGAACAGTTCATTGACAGAGCAAGAGAGTTCTAATTTTCTAACTAAGTGGAGGAAAGATATGGAAGATCATGACCATGACATAGAAGGAAGTTTGAGTTGTGTGTTTTGAATTTAATGAGAAGTTAATGCCAAATTGACCATTCCATAGGTCTTCTTATTCCCATTTATGACTTTTTTGGATAACTCCATAGTACAGTAGCTTGAAGGGACCCCTCCAAATTAAAGAACATTACATAGTTTCAAGAACATTGAATTGTGGGACTAATATTACTGGATTCTTTCCTTTCTTTTGTTTTAGTGTATAGTACAACATGAATGTTAAATCATAAATGTACACTATAGAAATGATTGTTTTAATAGCATCAATTTTAATTCTACTTTGTAACTTTTATGGTATCTTCCTTCTCTAGAAAAGACTTCCAATGACACAATTAGATGTCCCAAAACTTATTTGAACTCGAATGTCCAGCTTGATCTCAAAATTGCCCTTATAAAACTAAGCCGAGTTTGGACAAATACTTGGTATTCCAATTTAAAATAGAGTCGGGCATGAATAAAAGACAAGAACAATCTGTGTGATTTGGTGTTGGGAAATAAATTAAGCTTGTCAGTATCAACCCTCTTGCAAATCCAGTGTTTTGATGTTATATTATAAACCATTAAACCCAAACGCTATAGCTAATAGATAGAAGTTCAATAATACATATCAAATTATCATTAACAAAGCTTATGTTCTTATTATCTCTTAAATTTTCAACTTCTTTAATATTTTTTACATAACTATCAATTTATACATGCTTTAATTTAAAATGTGAACGGAATCGATTATCTGATTCTTAAACCAAATCATGTATGACTAAAGAGTGATGCTCAAACTTAAACATGGTCATTCAGAGAAAAGCAATTGATTCAGAATAATTTTTGTCACCTCTAATAAATATCTTTTAATATAAGTGTTAGAAATCACTCGACTTAAAAATTATAACTCTCAGATAAGGATCCAACAATATATATCAAGCTATTATTAATATTCATTCTTACCTGCAGTTTCATCATGAACATGGAGAGTTAGAAAAAAGATAAAAGAAAAAATATATATTATTTATGCAAATGAAAAACATACAAATGTCGATAAGGAGACTTTAACCCAAAACTATTTACAAAATTAAGGCTTTACTATATGTTAAAAACCACTCGACCCAAGAATTATAGTCATTAAATAAGGACCTAACAATACATATCAAACTATCATAAATAATAAGATATTGTCCCAATCCAGTTTTAATTATCTAAATCTAATTCTTTGTATCGGTACCCTTAAAATTGAATAGTCAATATCAATGCAAGAATACAAATATTCCAATGGTGGAATTTCCATTCCATTATAGTTATCTTGTAGATTCTCCTACTCTACACATAATCTACTATATAAAGTCTACAACATCTACCTTGAACAAGTATATATATTAAAGAAAAAAACAAATGTGACTATGATCATTGTAATTGATTCTTTAATTTCAATGAAGAAGAGAAAGGGCTAGGCTTAGATCCCCTCCTTTTTCATACTAACTGGAAGTACTGGAACTGGAACTAAAACAGGAACAATATTGAGAAATAGGGTGATTGGTTGATAAGACTGTACTTGGGAATCAATTAACAACACCGTCAGATTTGATACTTTGATCATTCACTTATGAGTTACCGTAGAGGGTCTTATCAAATGATGAAACTATTCTTTGAGAAATTCGTACATCAGCATGTGAGCCAAGCTTTCACTTGAAGTTGGAACCTTCAAAAAAAAAAAAATTTCTTTTTATTTTTTTATTGAACCGTCCTTTCCTTTCACTTGACATAAGAAAGACCCGTGAAGGGACTGAACTCTTACATGGGTGGAGCCCTAAACTTGTAAAAAGAATCCTCTTTCTTGTAGGACCCTTAATTTCAATATTACAACGTTGCATAAACAATGATATTTTAATATGTGCATGGTGGGACCCTTGAAATGAAAGGCACCTTATCAAAATCGAAAAGAATTCACTTCTTTCACATACCCTCTTAGCATTACAGGTGGAAGAACCCCATCCTCTTCTTATGTGTTTTTATATTAACTAATTAGTTAGGAAAAGTCTCTTCATGGCCACCCTTAATAGTACTTCAAGGGCTTACATATTAATTATCCCTACTCTTATATCTACACTACTACTACTACTACTTTGTACTTTCAAATTCAATTGATGTTATTCCTCATAAGTTGTGATTGATTCTATGGTATATATGGTCTATCTTTATTCAAGATAGTTGGATATGTGCTCACACATGAATGTAAAAATGAACCTAAAAATGGTTAAGTGCGAATAATATTAGTATTAATTGAAATTCAAGTCACCAGAAAAAAAAAAAATTATAATCTATATATATACAAGACTCTTTCTAACTATTATCATCAAGATATTTTTAAGGAGCATGACTGCACAACAAAATGTAAAATAAAAGAGATACAAGATCTTGTATGTGGTTCTGAAAATTCCTTTGCACACAAAGTACACCAGTACCAATGTCGAATTGGTGATTTACAGTAGAAGCTTACTACTATTACTGCAGTTAAACTGACCAAGTAGACAAACAAGATTTTAAGTTCTTTTAAAGTACATAAACTGATTACAAATATGATTATGGATAGGATGTTATATTGATATTACAAATTAAGGACACTTTTTAAAGTAGTGGAATATTGAGCAACAGCATAAAGTCACTGTAAATTAAATGGAACTAATTAAGGAAGATTATCACCCTAAAACCCTTTAACCCTAAGAGAGCTAGAGAACTTTTTTTTTTGAGAGGAAACAACAATTGGATAAATAATTAAAAACAGTGTGAAGAGTTCTAAGAGTACTCAAAAACAAAACATCAGCAACACAGAAAACAACATCAAAAGAACAAACAACCACCTACATACAACAAGCTCAGTTTCTAATCTATTTACTAATTGAGTAACCCCTACTAAGATTAAAAGCAACAAGCCAAGAAGAAACTGTTACGATAATCTCATTCCAAAGGCTGTCACTGTCTTTGAAGTGCACGTATAGAGAGGAAAAGAGGAAGCCGGAACTTCTTATTATTTTACTTTTTATTTTTATTTTTTTGAAAAAACTTCTTATTTATAGCTTATAAAACACATGTTAGCAAGTGCTTAGCAAAAATCCAAATTAATTTGGCATCACAATATATAGCAGCCCTTTATCTTCCCTTCTTTTATCTATTTATTAAAATATTTTCAGTCCAAATTGATGTGCTTCTAGGGTCTGATGTCTCTTATCCAATTAAAGAAATTGGTAATGCACGATCATACCCTTTAATAAACATGTTCTTTCCTAAAGTGGCATTAAGTTAATTATTATGCAATTAGCAATTAATAAACCCACTAACACCAGTGGATGCCTACTCCCATCTTTTATTCTATAGTTAATTGTCTTGTTTTTTGGTGTTTTGTTCAAAACATTGGAGACAATTAATATTTGAGCCTCTTTAATTTGCAAGTAAGATTTGTTATCTCTCTCTTTAGATTATTTTGATGTGATTTGGATCATTAAGTATCCAATGTATCAAGCCATAGCTGTCATTGTCCCCAACATATATATATATATATATGTATATGCCCTATATTATATATAAATATTTATATCAATAATTAGTCAGGATCTAGAATTTGATTTCATCATCAAACAATATCTTTTACCTTTACTGTTACAAGTTGGTAACATGAAAAGGAAGATTTAATGATGGGACTATTGCAACATGTGGCTTATCTTTCTTTTTTTTTCTTTTTTTTTTTTAATAATAGAGAGGCATATAATTGTCTTATCATTTCTTTGTGGCAAAACCTTTCAAACTAGTTGACTTTGTACAGCAATTCATTCGGCCATGAAAGTTGTGGTGAGTGGATACCAACTTCCCTTTAACTCTTACTTCAAAAAGTAAAAAAATAAAAATAAAAGCAATGATTTTGCCCTTTTAGTTTTGCATAAGAGATATGAAATGATATAGGACCGTGATGTAATGGCATACTTGGTCCTTTTTATTAAAGGGCAACAAGACAGTTTTCAAGTTTATTAACATTTTTATAAATATGAAAGATATCAGTGAAAGTACTAAATAAATAATTATATAAATAGATTGTGAATATTAATCAAAGGGCTTTAGTAAAATAAAAAAAGGGTTTTATCAAAAGAAACAAAATTTTATTGACTACTAATTAATAAAACAAATTTTATGCCTGAGGTTAAAAATAGTTTTAAAAAAAAATGATAAGTATAAAATGATGATATAGGCACTAACCATCATAAAGCAGAAGTAGTACCTCAATCAACTTTTGCACCATTTTGCATTACTAATCATTGGCTCTCATGAATAACTTTTTTTTTTTTTTTTTAAATCAATCTCAACATCTTCTTCTTTATCACATCCCATGTCCCTACGATTTCTTTTTAATTTTTTTGCGAAACCATGTCTATTATTTCTTGAAAAATGTCTTTTCTCACATTAAAAAAAAAAAAAAAAAAAAAAAAAAAGATACACATTTTTAACACACTATCAAGAGTGGTTACATTTATTTGGAAGGTCAAGTGCATCACTATATCTGTAGTATATGATCTATCAAATCTCAAGGCACTGTCATTAAAAATATATCACTTTTCCATTATGGCATCATTTTATTTTTCTACTATGTAATAGTTTTGTAAGCAATGCTTCAATTAACTACTACTATATTAGTACTAAAATTGTATATCTTATATTTTGTTTTATCAGTTTAGCTTATCTTAAATTATTTTAATTTAAAATATTTCTCCCATATCCACCCTTACAATTATTCCCTCTTCCATCATGAAAAAATTAGTATACATCAAGAGACCTCTATTTGTGTAACATGATTCAGTTGTCCATCTCCTCACTAAACATCTCAATTCCTATAACAGTAACTATAAATTACCATAAATATTCTTAATTAAGTCAATGAAGACTACATGGAGGTTTTTCCTAGTGTTGTTAAATTTTTTCATCAATTGCATAAATAAGAGAGAATACAACAGCTATCACTGACACATATGGAGATAGTTAACAAGGACAGATTGCTAGTATCAGTGAATAATCCAAAGTGGGTACCTGTTGGTTTTTTGTCTATTAATGACATGAATGTTAGCTTCTACAATCTACAATATGTGGTTGGAACTGATTGAACAAAATGGTAAGAAACAAGGAAGTGGATAAGCAAGTCTTGAAACTATGTTCGAAAGCCAAGCTAACAATAGTTTCCTGTCAGTTTCTGTTGCTATACACCATTTATTTTACACTCTTTGGTGAATCTAAAACTGTAGTTATATCCATAGTTACAATTCTCCTTCCAACCTTTGGGGCAGAATCAAAAAATTTAGGGCAAAGGTATAGATCATTGTAACACATATCACTACTATTCAACAAATTTAGGGCAAAGGTATAGATCATTGTAATACATATCATTGCTATTAGGATAGACAAGTTTGAAGAAGCCAGAACAGATTGCAGCATACTTATTTGGTGCACCAAAAGATCAAGAGACATCAATGGCAAGATCTTCAACCTTAAACCATAAAGACCTAAGAAAAATACTTAAGAAATGTGTGATTTGAGACAATTCAACAACTCTCTGGGACAATTCTAAAAAGTGTGTCAAAAAAGTGTGTTCCCTCACTATTTATTTCAGTTCGTGCATATCAAAGTATGAAACTAAGCAGGTTAGCTATATGCCCACAACATCAACCTCAACCTGATCTAAAGGCTCAGTAGAACATAGCTCAGTATAATATAGAGATTGTAGCAGTCACATTTACGTCATTATTTTAAGTATTCCATTTCCATCCTAAGATGTGATTTGAAAGTGATGTAGCAAAAATTGCTTTAGCTTACTCTGCTCCACAGAAAAAATAAAAATAAAAATAAAAAATGCTTTAGCTTGCATAACCAATACAACATTTTGGATGTTGTATTTCAATACTTTTTTTTTCTTTTATTTATGTCTACAAATCAAGTTCCACTGACTGCAACAATATTCTGACAGAATTTTTATCAGATTCTAGTCATAGCTTGCTTTCTACCAAATTTTGAAAGTTCTTACAAGCAAAAACAACTGTTGGATCATGAAAGCATACCAGTTTCCTCTCATTTGTCTAATGCTCCCTGCATTCTTCATGGATTAAGGATAATACATGGGAATCTTATCGCTGGGATGACAGAATGCAAAAGAATAGGCAATATATAGACTGTAGGCATATACATCATTGAGCAGTTGGTATAAGAACCTACCGTAGCTTACTTTAATAATAAGGAAATAGGTTTTTAGCACTCTCTATTTCCATCAAATAATATATGGGTTTGCAACAGTATGAAATGTGTCAACACAACAATGTACACTTCAAATACAGACACCATGAATTTATAAAAACCTTCCTAAGGATGAATGGCACAATTGGCTTATACAAGTCAAGCACAGAAATGGCAGCCAAAGAGATGAACATGCCTCACAAATCAAAACTCCACAGAAGAAAACTGAAAACATTGGGACTTTTCGTGTCAAGCAAAAGCAAGAAAAAAAAACACCAAACATTATGAAAATGAGAAGGATGATGAGGCAGTGCCTATGTTACTTCAACTTCTGCTTGCACACATATGTTCTAAAATGTAGTCAGCTTGAGTCAAACAATATGATCTCAAAGTGCCTTCAAATAGATAGATTTGTATAATACCAAGAACTCTGAATACCTAACAAACTATATATGGATTAAAATGAAATTAATAAAAAAAAATACATACCAATTGTAGTTTGTATTACATCATCATAAACACCAATGTATTTATCTATATGCTACATATAGTTTTTATACCTTTTTGTCAATTCTAGAAAATAATTCAAGTGTATAAGATATGTTTAGAGAATACCCAGTGTAATGTAAGCCTGTAACTAAGGCTAGTCTTCATGTACTCTTACCCTTCAAATTCCAAAAGTCCTTTAGCTCTCCTTGCTTAAAGAAGCCTTTGGCAGCAAACCCAAAAATTACCAAGACTTTTAGGGATGTTGTCAATCAAGTCCATTGGGGTTTTAAGAGATTTCTAGTAATCACCATCGCAGACATCATTTGTTTCCAACCTTAGCATAAGAATCACGGAGTGTAACAGTTCTGTTGAAGACAAGTTTCTCCGAAGTAGAATCTGAATCGACGAAAAAATAGCCTGAAGCAGAGTGAGAACATAATTAGCAAAAAGTTGCAAAACAATAAAGCAATTCGAAGTTGAACAGAGATATCATATTCAAACTTTTGTGAACAAGAGCTGAAGATTAAATTGCATAAAAGAACAATAGAATAAGTACTAATATACATGAATGTTTTAGACTTTGAAAAAAATGGTGCACCAGCAGCAGTAAGGATTTAAAGATTGTCAGCAAATTTATGACGCAAGACCGCTAACATAAAGCAAGCTTTTGGTAGTATACTACTAGTAGAATCAAGATGACAGTAACGTAAAACTAATATATAGCAATTGGCAGTAATGTAAAACTAATATATATCGACAATATTGATTTTCTACAGGGCATTCATCCGAGACTAAGTGTCCACCATTATGACTAACAAAGATCCTTCATGTTTTACGTACATATATACAGAGTGCAAATTGCAGGTGCCAATTTAAATGTTTTGTTAATGTTTTGTTATGGGGTTGCAGGTAAGGAGCAATTTTAAATTCAGGTTAAACAGTTCATCCAGATGTTATAAATAAAACAAAAAAAGAGGTTTTGGAATCTACCAAGCCTCTCAAATTGAAACTTGTCTCCAATTGCAGCATCATGAAGAGATGAAACCGCAAATGCTTTTGGTATCACCTCCTTGGAGTGTGGATTCAGATCAGCAAGCCAATCATCAAGCTCAGCAGGATTCTGACGTAAATTTTGAGGAAAGCAATCAAGTCTTACAATAAATTCAGCAAAAATTAAAGACAAAAGCTCGGTTAATTGGTGAAGAGATGCCCTTGGAAAATTACAAACCTCAGAAAGGAATAGTTTATCAAACAACCTAACTTCCACTTTAAGAGGATCAACTCCAGGAGAAGGCTGTGCAACCCAGTGAAGAACACCCTGCGTTGAATTTTAAAACATTTTCATAGGCAATTTGAGATTCCAGTAACACATGCCAAAAATAAAATTAAATCGTTCCATCACTAAGGAAAACCTTGGGCTTTGTCTTCTTGGATGGATCATATTCAGCCCGAAGCTCCAGAACAGTCTCCTTGTCCTCGCCATATATTACATCGGTGCATTTTATGGGGAAAGCATACCTGCAAGCATGGTGAGTAAAAGCTTAGGAGAAATAAGTTTAACAGCGACTGGCAATAACAGAAGTTAGAGACACACCTGAGCAAGACAGTTTTGCCAGGAGCAAGCCCATAGTAGTCTTTTGAATCCTTTGCCCGGAAATCAGATTGTTCAATGTATACAACATTTGTAAAAGGAACCTATTATAAACACAACAAATGATAAAGCTCTTAATATCTATCAAGCAGTCCTTTCTGACCGCAACTTGAAATCAAGTCACGCATGATTAATCAAATATAAAAACTAGGCCAAGTAAAAGCCTACAATATAATTAAAAAACTATTCAAAACCAGTATGCTGCAGAATACATCGGCAATGATATCCAAGAAACACCCAAATGTGAAACTTCTAGGCAAAGGAAGAAACTAATCAAAACCATTATGCCTGCAGAATACATTAGCAATGATATCCAAGAAACACCCAAATGTGAAACTTCTAGACAAAGGAAGTGTATATATGGTAAGTCTGTAAGAGGTCTAGATTCTATATGGTGCATATTACAAAACGACTGACTAGACCAAGTAATAGCCTACAGGATCATAATTATCTATTCCTTTTCAATGCGTTCCAATCTTCCCATTTGATAATTGGCAATATTTCTTTCACCAGAACAACCTCATATAAGTAAAAACTTAAAACGTCTACTGAGCTAGTCGTGTTTAATAATTAAACTTATTTCTGTTGAGCCAAACCTTGTGGATCAAGAATTACTTGCTATGATAATGCTCAACTGCATGAACCAATATTATAAGCTAAACATTTTTGACACATGTAACATTTAACATTTCTTCTTCCAACTATCCATCATTAGCAATATAAGTATCAGATGAAACCTACAAAAGATTCATTAAGGTCTCCCCTGTAACATATGCATCTACCACCCTGTTAGAGGCCATTAGTAAAAAGCATCTTCAACAACATTAGTCAATATATAGTACTTTCATCTCATGCCTATGCATCACCACTTCTTTTATTTTACTTCATTTTAAGATCAGGACGGTCCATATTTAAGATATTCCAGAGTGGTTAGGTCTTAGCTACTTAATGCCATAACTTACTGAAGTTGGAATAGATGGCCGGTAAACCAAGAATTCCAAACTCACCTTATAGAATGCAGAAGGATCGTCGTTCTGGGCCTCAGGCCATCTCTTTGCCTCAAGATCCATCAACGAGTTGGCTTCCAGATTTGTAATGACAACCTGAATAAACAATGAATCAGTCAGACAACAATATGAAAATCATAAAATTAAAAGAAAATAATAAAAAGAAAAATACCTTGAGCGGATGCAGCACGACCATAGTCCTTGGAGCTGTTTTGTTTAGCTCTTCTCTAACATGATATTCAAGTCGGTCCAAACGTATCATACTATTATCACTGTAAAGCGAGACTAACATCAGTATTATCTTAGGTTACTTTTCAATCAAATGCGCCTAAGTTGCTGATAATTATTCAATGTTGTATTCTAAGAAAACTGCACCACACCATAGATGATTATGAGATGAAAAGTTGACCCTAGAGATACTCATAGCGATACATTAACTACCGTGCAACCTCTTAAATTGACAATACAGACGTTAAAAAAGTTGTGGATTTGATCAATATCACTCCTTGGCAACCAGCGAATTACTCCTGCATTATATGCAGAAATGATACAACTAGCAAAAATAGTGCATAATGGTTTGACATTTGCTTCAGAAGCTATGAGAGGTCAGTGATCACACTTTTCATTTTGAAAGGTAAAGGGGGACTTGAACCCATTACCTCATAGCTTGAACATGACCTGTCAGACCATCAAGCTGTGGGTTCAACCTGTTCAAGTCCCCTTTACCTATCAAGAATATAAGTGCACAAAGGGTCTTTAAGTAACAACATTATCAAACCAACAGAAAGATACAGTTCTTCATGTTAAACAATTACACATAACTTGCCATTAACTGAAATAAATCACGCAAAAGTGCAAAATGAATTTCACCTTCTGGTTATTCCAACTCCACGAACAAAAGCATTGATTGAGGTTGCTGACACACCTCGGCGTCGTAAACCAGCTAGAGTCATTAGCCGAGGATCATCCCAGCCATCAACCCATTTTTCTGTTACAAGGCGGTTCAGCTACAAAAGCAACATAGCTAACTAGAATTAGCTGAAATCAAGCCCATTAGGTTTTCAATCCACAGTTTTTCAGAATATACCTTACGCTTAGACATCACTGTATTAGTGACATTCAACCTTGAATATTCCCACACATGGGGTTGGTAAAGGCCTAGTGCATCTAATAACCAGTAGTATGAAGCACGGCGAGTCTCAAATTCAAGCGTGCAAAGCTACAAAACAAAACCACATGCATTATCAGAGCAAAGTTGTGTATGAGTCATGCAAAAGCAAATCTTTGGCTTAAGGCATACAAGGAAGACAACTCTAAATGGAAACAGCTTAATACATACATACCAAACAACTGAACAAGTATGTTGGAATTACATGATCGAAAATAAATATCCATTTATAATTTTTACAATGAGTTGCCATGAATTAAAATCCAAAAATATTTCACCATCAATAAGACAACATTGAAAGACAGGTTACTAAAGAATAATCACTACAATCAATTGGTAACTCAAAACCAGTAATAGATAAAGCCTTTATACACCCTCCTTGCTTTCGAAAGAATTTTATATTTGCATTTCTATCCTCCAAAACCTGCCAAATTGTTAAGCTCCATATAAGATATCATTTGGGTAAGAAAATTGCTTGTAAATGGAGAATGTCAATATAAATGCAAGCCTTTTTTTTAATAGCCCTGTGACGTCCGGCCTTACACCCGACTAATCCACCGAAGGCCCTGGAGCTTATCAATCGGGGACACCCTAGTACCAACAGCGCCTCAGCATCTAGCTAGGGACACACTGGAGAGAAGACCCCAAGTCCCCTGGCATTCGAAACTGCGGACTTTCAAACGCAGGATCTTCCCAAAGTGTGTTCCCCCCAATCAATATATGCATGCTTAACCAAAAAACCTGAACTTGAACTGGAGATATCACCCATAATTTTGGGAGTCATGTAAATGGATCAAATGATCTAACTTCCACCTAAACTTGGGTTACTTAATATTTGACATTAATTTAGAGAAATCCACATCAACATGGAGACTTTCTATAAAAATTTGTCATATTAGAAAACTTAAGAGAATTGTTTTACTTCAATATTAAGAAAATCTCTATTTTTTCTTTCAATATATTGTAAACCACCCATGAGTCATGGCTAGGGGTGTAAGCTAACCCGATTGAACCGAACCGAACCAAACCTGACGGGTTGGGTTGGGTTAGGTTGGGTTGGTCTAGTATTTGGGTTGGGTTGAAAAAATCTCAACCCGAACTGTTCGGGTTGGGTCACGGGTTGGGAGCTTGAAAAACAGACCCAACCCAACCCAACCCAAACCGAACTAGTTTGGTATTATGATATAGTGGTGGATGAATGTGATTTTATATAAAACATCTTGATATTTTATGATTAATTTGAAATGGTTGTCAAATTTACTTGTTGATATGGTTGTATTTGAAATTGAAACGTTACATGCTTGATGTCTACTAGTGTAGAATTTTTATGTGAAATTTACAGGTATAATTTAACCCATCTCAAGAGTCAAGATTCTCAACCCAAATAACAAACCCAACCCAACCCAACCCAACCCAAACTAGTTTGGTTTGGTTTGGTTTGGGTTGAGGGGCGGTTTGGTTTGGGTTGGGTTTCAATTTTCCCAACCCAAACTAGTTTGGGTTGGTTTGTGATTTAGCTCCAACCCTACCCAACTCAACCCATTACACTCCTAGTCATGGCTATAACATCTAAAACATAATAGACTATATATAAAAGTAAGGAATAAAAAGGAATAAGATTAATAGGGTCAATAATGGATGACTATGTTGCATGTGAGAGTGAGTAACAAACTATTTTATAACTTATATGCTGCTATGATGAGTTATTAAACTTAAATAATATTGTTAGCATACATAAGAGATTTATGAGTTGATTAACAAATATCTTAAGCATTTCATGTGATACCCTGACGTATGTCTAAGGCAAAAAATGTGAAATTGTGGGCCCCACTAACCATTTTAGTCAGTGTTACTAACTCGTGAGTTAAAATCACACCTCATTAACCAACCTCGTGCTAATTTGTTCTAACATTCTGATTGTACATTTTTGGTCGATTGGTTCACTGTGACAATTCTCAGACCGTTCAAAGGGTCAAAATATAGAATTTTAAAATATTAAAAATTTTAGTATAAAATGGACATCAAATCGACCAGGGCAACGCCACAAGTCCAACGCAACTGACTACATCCAAATCGAACGTCAAATGTATTCGTAGCATATAAATTAAGTTTTTAAAGTGTGAACACATAAATTGAGGTCGGATACGAAATTCGAGGTTCGTCACATCAAGGTTGATGACACATGTGAAACTTCCAATGAGGCACAATACTAGCCAATGCATGGCTTGATGTGATCCAAAGGGGGGCAAATGGCATCCATGAGGGAAAATAATCATGCATCCACCAAAACTTTGTAAAAATGCACGCAAGCTCTAACTTTTTCTTAAATCTCAAAGCAACCCCCTCCCCCACCTACAATAGACCAAGAGAAAGGCCTTTCTCTAATTCTCCAACGTGACTAGGTAGAAAAAAAAGAGGGTACCACTCCACTTCTTCTTCCACCATTGAAGAGCAAGGGAGGAAGCTCTAGAACTAGGCAAGTGATTTCTACTTCTTTTACCCTCTTATTTGGGTTTGCTTCCTTTCTTCCTCATTCTCTTGTTGGCTTCCTTTTATTCTTAATCTTAATACTTACTGATTTCCATTAATCTATAGCTTATTGTCTTGTTGTAAATGTTATTAAGTTTGTTCAACTTTCCTTTATGTGCATGAGAATGTGATTGTTTCAACAACTCAACATTTGGATAGATTTTCCACTTGCAAACACACTCAATAAGTGTTGTGGGTTAGATACATTAACAATAGGAAGATAGGAGATGAGATTAAAGGTTGGAGACGTGGAAGAACTTGGAGAAATCGAATCTTTAAAAAATGACGAAGAAAGTGACTGGTTCAAATGGAAAAAATGACGACTGTTGTGATAGCCCCACTTTGAGATGATCTTTCTTCTATCAAATAAAGTTTATAGGAGCTGTGGGTTGGTGAGATTTAAAGGAAGATAAGGGAAGAGATTTGATGTGAGAAACTGGAAAAACAAGGTAGGATCCATGTTAGAATCGGCATGGAACAGGGGTTCACCATGAAAATAAAAGAGACAGTCAGGCTTATTAATAACCCATGTTTGGAGCAAATTTTCACCATCTGAATGGGTTTAATTGAATCTATGGGTTGGATGAATCAAAAGTAGGAAGTGAGGAGATGGAAGAGGAGAAGTGGAAGAAATGATCAAGAAAAACAATAGAAAAGTGAGGAGAAACAGGGCTAAACAACCTGCTCATGTAATGTCTAATGAGGAAGAAGATGAATAGTATTTTGTTGACCAATTTTGACCTCATCAAGACCCCCTTTGACTTGGCTAATTTGAATCACATTTCAAGTTAAATGAGACACCAAGCTAACCATGTCAAGTTGGTCTTAACCAATTTTTATCGTACATAGACTATGATGGACATGACTAACCCAAACCCAAGAATTAAATCAACCCAACTTCAAATTAGTTGATCATGAGTTGGTTAACCCAACTTATAGTCAATTTGGCTTATAAAATCAGTCAATTGATTAAATCAATCTCAACTAAACCTATTTCATGTGTCTAATTGCCTAATTAAGTTAAATTGACTTGACCCAATCCAATTTTTATTTTTATTTATTTATTTATTTTGACAACTTAGTGGTATCCGAACCTTCGGCCCGACTAATTCACTAAGGCCCCTTGTGACCTCGTTTCATGAGACGGGAGCCCCGAGCCACTCAGCCAACCAAGCGTTGGTTACTTGACCCCATCCAAATTGAACCTAATCTATGGGACCAAATTGAACCTAATGGAATTGAAATTGACTTGACCAAGACAAATTGATTCAATTAACCTTAAATTGACCCCAACCAATAGAGTCGATCAACCCAATTAAGTCAAATTAGCTCAATCCACTTTTATTAAACTTAATCATCTATTGACCCAATTAACCTAGTTAAATCAATTTGACTTCACCAAGGTCGAATTGGGCTAAATAACCTTAATTACAATTAACCCATAGGCTTAATCAACGCAATCAAACTACATTGACTTGACCTATTTAAATTAATCAAAACCCTATGAGTCCAATTAGCCAACTTAGTGCAAATTTAATGAACATGAGCCAAATTTATTTAACCAAGCTTAATTAGGCTTCATATCTAATTTTAGGTGCCAACATAGTCAAGATATATATATCCCAAATATGATGAGAAATTACTATAATGCCCTTGGTATCAAATAATTGATAAAATATAAATAAATAAGACTAAAATCTTAGTAAGGATTTCCGCTTTAAAAATTCAAAGATAATAACTAAATTAAGGAATAAAAATGACTATTTTGCCTATATGACTCTAAGGTTGGAAAATGTTACCGGTGTAACCCAAGTAACATGTCCCACCGTATATATTGAGATAAGTTTATATGAAATAATAAACTATCATATCAAATAAAGTATACCCTAGTTATCACGATTTTGTCGATATTTTAAATAGTATTCAAATTCGATGGTGTATCGTAATTATTCGTGAGAGTTTTCCTACGCTATTGATTAATTGACCCCCGTCCTTTGAAAATGGATCAGTGGTCAGTAATATTTATCTAAATCGCCTATGTGACTCTGTTATCACACATTGGCTCATTTAAGAGAAAACAATTGATAGATTTACAAATTGACACTTCCTAAAGAAAATAAACAATATATGATTAGCTATCAAGTTGTTAATTAACCGACTACCGAGATTTGATTTTGACGTCGTATAGGGAAATTGTATTCCAAAGAAAGATAAATTCCTGTAGAATATCCTACTTATACTTTATATGCATTTACAAGCATTTATGCATAGTTTTCTACAATTTATCGATCACTCGCATATTGTTGCATTAATCAAACTTCGAAATGATAAAATATTATTAATGATTAAAAGAATAGAGTGATCGGACCCTAGGATACATGTTTGCCTAATAGGCATAAACACGAGGGTCACGTCGACCTTGGATCTCTAGAATATCTGCAGATGTCGTATAACCGTCTGACCAGTTGATTAGTGGGTCAACCGTCTAACCAGCCGATTAGTCAGTTCTCATTCCCTCCCGCGGGTACATCCAGTAGGGGTTGTGCTACTTGAATGTCAAGTGATGGTGAGGTGATGATTGTTGAGTATGTTTGGCCAGCAGAGTGGATTGCGAGCGCTTCATGCGGAAAAGTTGAAGCGGGGAGTAATAGCGGCTCTGTCCAGAGGTAGATAATTTAGAGTTCTAACGAGCCTCGCTCAATTAACACGAGGAACAGAATACCCTGACTGGGGTGTTGTAAATCCAGTCGTATAGCTATTGGTCGAAAGAAAGTAATTAATGGGTTCTCATTGTGGCTAAAATGAAAGCTTAAATAAATGCTAAAGGATTGGGCCCAAGGCATATTATTGACTAGTGTGCTTGATACTAGGAGGATTCATGAAGGACATTGTGTATGGGTGCAGACGTTCTGACTTGTCTCCTCTGTATTATCACTGCAATTTTATTATGGTGTTAAATTGACATACTGGGCATGCATTATTGAGGTATTTTGATTATTGTTTCAACATCATACAGAATTATGATTCTTTTATGTATTTTATTTGCTTATTTAATTCTCATAATTGGTAAATGGTAAATGATGATTTTCTCTGTAAGATATTAAGAAATTAACCTGCTTATTGCCACAAATCCTAAGACTTAGAGAATTTAGGACAATACCCACCATAGATTGAGAAAAGAAAAGAATTTGATAATAAAATTAAGGATATAGAATCCAAAAATTGAGGTACTAGTTAAAAAAGGAATAATGCCTAGAATCATCTTTCACGAATTAAAGGCAGAAATACAATTTAACAAGGAAAATTTCACCAAATCTGTAATTTCCCCTTCCCTCCCCCAGTGAGTGGGTTTTGGAAGTGGTAGTTATTTGCGAGCCACGTGGATTTAGGCTCCCCCTTTTTTCCATATTATCATTTTTCAGACCTGGTGATTAAGACTCAGGAGGGTGAGGGCTAGCCGCTTGAGATGGAGGCACTGGGCAACTTTTACTACAACTATCAGGGTGAGGAGGAGCCAGTTGTCGTTGTCGACTACGTCAATCTACCGCCTGGGGAGTAGCGCGTAGCATTTTGACTTCCATTTTTGGGTATAGATCTCTTTTGATAACTATGGTGTCGTAGTATTAGCTTTCTCCCTTACCACCATAGGACCGGAACATTGAACTTGATCTTAATTATGGTACCATTGTATAACTACTTTAGATTCTGCTGCGTATGATTCTTAGTTTATAATTATACTTTTGATTGGCAATATAGCATGATTACATCAATATTAGAGCTCTTAAACATGTTTTCCTTTTTTCATTAGTTACTATAAGTTTCCATTCATTTTACATGAGATTAAGCTTCAAGCTCATGTATTTCTAGTATTTAGAGACATTATCAAATGCATATCATATTCGACCTTCATGTTTAGATGCTTCATGTTATGTTTGGTGCTTTGAATAGCCCTAGTTTTAGCTAGTCCATACTAAACCCCTTCAGATATTTACCTTTGAAAAAGTAAAACGTTTCAACAATTTTGTTGTATTTCATAAATTATTTCAGGTTTTTGCCTAACCCAATGAAATTTATATTGAGGAAGATAGCATCATAGGAAAAAATCAAACAGTTGGACTGACTAGAGGGAAGTTCACAACAGTCATCAAATAAGATCACGCAAAGGAGGGCAGCCAAAGAAGAATACGAGAACATCATATGTAGGAATGATCGGATTGCCTTTAAAAAGGAAAAATTAAGATGGGCGAAAGATGGGGATGGAAATTCTAAATTATTCCCTTAGATTTTGAGTTCATGTAAGGCAAAGAATTTCATTTCTAAATTGGAAAAAAGATGGGTCATTGGTGGAGGAGGATGGTGAAGTAGTGGAGAAAATGATCTGACTTTTTAGTGTGAATAGAAATGAATAGTGGGGGATTGAAGGGGTGAACTGGAGAAGGTTGCATAGCTCAGATAGTGATTGATTAGAAAGACCATTTGAAGAAGAAGAAGAGATAAGGGAGGCAATATTTAGTTGTGAAGGGGACAAAGCTCCGGGCCAGATGAATTCACCATGCTATTTTACCAAAATTTTTGGGAGATGTTGAAGGCAAATTTGAAGAAAGTGTTGGATGAGTTTTATAATAATGGGGTGATCAATCAATGCACTAATGAGACTTACATTGCATTGCTACCAAAGAAGGTTAATTCGAAGAGGGTTGCAGTCTATAGGCCAATAAGCCTAACCATTAGTTTATACAAGATTATAGCCAAAATATTGGCAACAAGGCTCCATATGGTGGCGGATTCACAAATGACGTTCATCAAAGGTCGTCAAATCACGGATGCTATCATGATAGCTAATGAGGCGGTGGAGGAATATAGGAGTAACCAAAAAGAAAGGATAGTGTTTAAAATTGATTTTGCGACCACCTATGATATGGTTCAATGGGATTTTCTGGATTTTGTAATCTTAAAAAAAGGCTTTGGATCAAGGTGGAGGAAATGGATAATGGGGTGTCTCAAGACCACTTCCTATTCGATATTAGTTAATGGCAAACCACAAAGGAAAATTAAAATTTCAAGAGGTTTGAGGCAAGGTGATCCTACTTTCACCCTTCTTATTCACTCTAGTAGTGGAGGTGCTAGGTGTTATGGTGGAGAAATCAAAAGAGTTGGGCATAGTGAAGGAGTTCGAGATTGTTAGAGGGAAGATCCAAGTGTCACATCTTCGATTTGCGGATGATTGTTTATTTTTGGTGATGGACATAGCCTCCTTAATATGCTCAAGATAACCCAAGGGTTTTGTTGGGTTTCGAGTCTAGAATTAAATTTGGGGAAAGTTAAATTACAGGTTGCTTGCCAATTGAAGAACTGAGCGGTTTGGCCTCTATGTGTTGTTGGAGAATGGCCTCTAAAATATCTAGGAATGTTGTTGGGAGGCCACCAATGAAACTCAACTTTGGGAACCTGTCATTCGCACCATATCAAGAAAGCTAGATAGTTGAAAGAGGAGCTTTTTAGCAAGAGGGGGTCATCTAGCATTATTGAAAGGTGTGTTGGAGGCAATACCCACATATTACTTATCGAGGTTCAAAATTCCAAAGCTTGTGGTCCAAGCGATTGAGCAATGATGAGGAGGTTCTTATGGAAAGAGGAAGAGCATGGGAAGAGGTGCTTGTCTAATAAAAGTGAAAGTAGTAACATGCCAGGGGAATCAAGGTGGTCTAGCAATTAGCAACATTGTGGTAAGAAACAAAGCATTGGCGGCAAAATGGTTTTGGCGATTTCTTATGGGAAGAGAGTCACTATGGGACAAGTTGGCAACAGGGTACAAGACAATGCAAAAGATGCTATAAAAGTCCCTAGTTGAGATTCTATTAGGTGTGTGTTGGGGGGGGGGGGGGGGGGGGGGCATAGTTTTATGAATTTTTTCCCCAATTTGTACGGACTACCATCTAGACATAACCAAACTATCAATTCTTTTGTAGGTCAGAGAGAGGGATCTCATGTATTGTTTTCAAAGCGCCAAAGCGATATCTAGGCAATTTGTCATGTCTAGGCGAGGTGTAGCCTAGACATAGCCTAGGCGATAAAAAAAATATTTATTTATAGGTGTTCAAGCTCATTTTGGCCTGGCTAACACATCGCAAGATATTGTCCCTCCTATGGGCCTCCAAGTTTGACCGACCCCTAAGTTAGGTCATCGAGCCTATGGGCACTCACGTAGAGCATGCCTTAAGGCAAGTCTAGAGGGGTTTTGTTTTTTTCCTTAGGAAAAGGCTTCTTGCTAGTGTGAGGGGGTGCGATTCCTTATGTGCCTTAGCTTGGAAGAACACAGTCGATGTGGGACTAATCTCTGGAGTTGAACCCACCAACAATAGGCCCAAAGTCTTAGCACCTCACAAAGATGCATCAATTCCCACAGATGGAGTCAACTGTTAAAGCTCATTTTCGCCCGCCCCACACGTCGCAAGATATTGTCCTTCCTACAACCCCCCAAGTTTGGTCGGCCCCTAAGTCCCACCATCGGGCCTATAGGTGCCCACGTAGAGCATGCCTTAAATGCAAGTCCCAGGAGGATTTTGCTATTTTCCTTTGGAAAAGGTATCTTGTTAATGTGAGGGGGTGAAACTTCTTATGTGTCCTAACTTGAAAGAGCACATAGTAGATGTCGACTAATCTCTGAAGTTGAACCCACCAACAATAGGCCCCCAAGCTCTGCACCTCACATGGATGCCTCGATCCCCACAAACGACACCAACTGTTGAAGCACATTTTGACCCGCCCTAGACATCGTAAGATATTTGCCCTCCTATGGGCCCTCAAGTTTGGTCGGCCCCTAAGTTGGGTCATCGAGTATGTCGGCGCCTGCGTAGAACGTGCCATAAAGGCAAGTCCAAAGGGGTTCTGTTTTTCTCCTTAGGAAAATGTCTTTTGCTAGTGTAAGGGAGTGAGACTTCTTATGTGTCTTAGCTTGGAAGAGCACATAATCGATGTGGGACTAATCTCTGGAGTTGAACCCACCAATAGTAGACCCCCAGTCTCAACACCACACAAGGACGCGTCAGTCCCCACAGACGGCGCCAACTGTTGAAGCACATTTTGGCCCGCCCCACACGTCATAAGATATTATCCCTCCTATGGGCCTCCAAGTTTGGCCAGCCCCTAAGTCGGGCCATCGGGCTTGTGGGCGCTCACGTAGAGCGTGCCATAAAGGCAAGTTCGAAGGGGTTTTCTTTTCCTGAGGAAAAGGCCTTTTGCTAGTGTGACGAGGTAAAACTTTTTATGTGTCTTAGCTTGCAAGAACACGTAGTCGATGTGGGACTAATCTCTGGAGTTGAACCCACCAACAGTCGGAGCACCTAACAAGGATGTGTCAGTCTCCACAGACGGCGCAAACTGTTTAAGCTCATTCTGGCTCGCCCCACACGTCGCAATATATTGTCCCTCCTACGAGCCTCCAAGTTTGGTCGGCCACTAAGTTGGGCCATTAGGCCAGTGAGAGCTCACGTAGAGTGTCCCATAAAGGCAAGTCCAAGGGGGGTTTTGTTTTTTTCCTTAGGAAAAGGCTTCTTGCTAGTGTGAGAGGGAGAGACTTCTTATGTGCCTTAGTTTGAAAGAACGCATAGTCAATGTGGGACTAATCTTTGGAGTTGAACCCACCAACAATAGGTCCCTAAATAATTAATTAATTATTTATAGGTCCTGACAGTTCATATACAAAATTATACATCTCTAACTATAATACTATATTCTACGATGACTATTAAATTTTCATAAAATAATCAAAAACACTTCATATTAATAAAAATCATGTCCACAAAATATTAATTCATGTCACAATACACATTATCCAAAAGGTTAAAATGTACATAACTCAAGCACAAAAGAGATTTAATGTAATTGGAAGCTTTCCCGTGCGTCAAACAAAAAAAAAAGTTGTTGGGCACCAAATAACTATCGTTGGAGGGTCGTCGGAGCTTCGTTGAGGTTCGTCGTAGGTCGCTTGAGATTTCGACAATCAGAAGATTGTTTCTTGGTCAGAGCAAATAAAAAAAATGGGTTTTGGGTTGAGAAAGGTCGAGGGTTAATTGTAGCAAGAGATTTAGTTTTTATAGTTTTTTTTATTTTTAAATTACAAAGACCCCCCTAAACTTTTTAAATAATTTTAGAAACCCCCATCGTCTGCCTAGCACAACGCCTAGACGTTTTCTCTCTAAATTGCCTAGGCGGTTGCCTAGGTGACACTTTGAAAAGATCTCATGGAACCTTTTCTTGTCTAGGAATCTACCTGATAGGGAATCTGAGGAGATAGTGGGGAATTTACGGTGTCTTGAGGGTTGTTATTTACATGGGGGAGAGATAGAGTTATGTGGACTTTACTTATGTAACTCCAGAATGTTTACATTACAAACCTTCTTCCAATTCTTGAACTCCATGCCATCTCCCACTCATTTTCCTTCTAGATTTATATGAAAAGCTCATGTACCTTCAAAAGCCAAATTTCTAGGATGGACAGTCACTCACAATAAACTCAACAGTGTGGATATGCTACAAAGAAGATTTAGTATTGGTGCCTCTCTCTGAGTTGGTGTTGTTTATGCAAAGAGAATTGTGAGTCTAGTAGCCACATCTTCTTGGATTGTGGCTTTACACAACATATTTGGGAAAGGTAGTGGATTATGTTGCAGCTGGATAGTGTGCCAAACATAACCAATCTATGGTTGTTTCTGAGGGGGGATGGTGTCCTAGAAAACTTAAGCATTGTAGGCGGGTGGTAGCTTTCGTGGTGGTGTGGTCAATATGGCTAGAACAAAACCATCGAATATTTGAAGATGAAGAGAGAGAGAGGTGGAATATGTGTGGAAGAGTTCCTTCCTTTTGACGTCATTATGGATTAGTGTTAGTAAGTTGGCGAGAGGCTTTACTTCAGACAATTGGCTTAGAGGTTGTAGCAAAATCAGTATCAACCTCTAGGTGCAAGGAAAATGCTAAGTATAAGGGTGGCAGTTGTTAAAACTGATATATGTAATATTTGTTTCCATTAACCTCTAGATGAGTTATGGTCAGGTCCTATGAGCATGATGGATAGGTTAGAAAAGCCCACCGACGACTTATTATCAATCATGCATAATTATTATAGATACAAGCACTTATACAAGTTGAGAGAATAACATTAGAAAAAATTGACTATGTGACAACAATGGTTGCATATGTATTTAGATGGGCATACTCAATGAATGAGAGTCCCACCATTACAGGGACTGGGGAAATGTCAATACAAGCAGCTTTAACCCTTTTTTTGCAAAGAGACTATTTTTAAATTCAAACCCATGAAATCTTGGTCACAATAGTTTAATCCTACCAGTGCAGCAAGGTCTCCCCTATGTTTACATAATAGATGTAACAGTAAAAAAAGAATGTATTTGTGAATAAGAGAGCATACCGAATGAGTGATATTTTCAAGAGAATCCACAATGCAGTGAGCATAATCATAACTTGGATAAATGCACCATTTGTCTCCTGAATGAGGATGAGGAGTGAACTGCTCGATAGAATGAAGCAGTGAATAATTCTATCTGAATTTAAGGATGAAATAATCACATTCATTGCTCACAAGCACACACACAGAATACAAAATATGACTTGCCTTTATGCGATATGCAATGAGATCATACATGTTGTAGTTATCACTCTGCATATCTTGCTTCATTCTAAGTGTTGCTTTGCCTTCTTCTATCATTCCTCGTCTCATTTCATCAAAAAGCTTTAATGATTCAGCAATTGGCCTGTCCCTCCAAGGACTGTTCATCTTTTTCTCTCTAAACTCCTTTACCTCCTCAGGAGTCTAGCAATAGAAAATTTAAAGTCAACAACTTTTTCTAGCTATTTCAATCAACTACAAAGACAATCACTGCCAAAGCAAAGACCCAAAAAGAACAAGAAACAAGATCATTCTACTCACTTCTCTAAATAGACCACAAAACAGAATCTACATGAGAAAAAAAGTAATTGCCTCTCAACAATGAAGCAACCCACCTTTCTTTATATTGGTTTTGTTCATGAAGCAAATATAACATTCCGTTATATACTGCTATTTCAAATTTAACCTCAAATTCTCTATTAACATCTCCTTAGTTACATATATAGTGTGATGGTCAGGCACTCACATCAAGAAGTGAGTGACCTGGGTTCAATCCTCCACTCCTACAAATATAGGGGCTACTCCCCTTTGAGTTGTCCAGCGCGTGGAGGTAGGGAGGTCTGCATGTTGCCCTAAAGGATTAGTCGGGTAAAAGGGCCTGCATACCCTCAGTTATCCAAATAAAAATTAAAAAATTAAAAAGAAGGAAAGACACATTTCCCCTCCCAACATGCATTTATTAGGAATTTAATTCAATTTAAAACCATTGATCAGAATATGGCTCACTAGTTATACATAGCAACCTGGTGATCAACATAGGCATGGCCCCTTCGTATCAGCTCCACAGCAAGATCATACAGTTCTTGGAAGTAATTACTGGTATAAGTGATCTGCAAATACCAAAATTTGTCAAACGTTGGAACAAAGCAATAAATAGATTGTAAAATACTGAATGATCAATACCTTGACAGGTTTCCAACCCATCCATTGAACTATCTCTTCAATATGATCAATATATTCTTTCTTTTCAGCTTCTGGGTTTGTATCATCATACCTGGAAGCCACCAAGATAAGTAACTAAAGTTCAGACTTCCAAAAAGGTCAACAGCGCTGTACATCTCAGAGCAACTACAGAAGCAAGTCCCCAATTTCAGTTGCCAAAGTTATAAAACCTGAGGATAATTATGTAATAATTCCAATCAAATGGTTAAACATGAGATATTATGTATAGACTCCCATGTGCGTATAGGAAACTTATAGCTCTTCCCTTCTGAAAAATAATGTAAACACCATTTCAGAAAGGAAAAAGTGATTGGTAAAGAATAAAATACAAGAATATGTTGTTGAATAAATCAGTTAAAAAAACCCAACGAAAAAAAAAAAATTTAAATTACTATCAAGGGTAGGAAATGATCCTTCCTTTTGGATTGTTTTACAAAGGACCTTTAAAGAGACTTCATCTAGAATATATTACTAGATATCTACAAAGCTAAAACAGGATCGACACATTAAATCACCATGAAGAACCCACCGTTAGAAAATAATTCTATTGCCCTGGAAATTTATATCTAGCAAACTAAATTCAAGCATCGAAAGATTGAGAGAGGAAGGCCAAAATTAGTTCAGCATGACAACTAATAAGTTAGTCTGCAATGCTCTTGAACCCAATATTCAGCTTAGATGAGCTTCAACTCAATCTATATCATACCTAGAATACCAAATTCACCACCCTTTCCAAGAATATAAGCAAAACCTTTTCTACGTGGCAACTCAAAAGTTCAAAAATGAAAGAAATAAATCTAATGGCACATACGTAGAGCTCTATGGGCTTTGTCAAAACACACAGTGAGGTCAATACATTTGAGACTGAAGTTGAATGTCCTTCATTCATTAAGTTACAAAACTGGCATAAGGTTGTTGATTAAAATAACCACCAAAAGGACAAATCTGACCAATCTCACCAATATGCAAGCAAAAATTGTGGCATCTTTTTAACCTTTCTTGTTTGGGGTGAGGTGGGGGAAGGGGGGCACCAGGAAAAAAGGAAGCATGCCAATATTAATCAAAATTAAAGAAATGTATAAATGCACTAAAGGGCGGCTTGGAATTACCTCAGGTAACAACAACCATCCCTGTCTTTTGCTAGGCCAAAGCTAACAAACATAGCCTGTCAACTTTAATTAGATAAAGACCAAACAAAGTGAAATTCCAATTGAACTTTTATTATTTTATTCGAGGAAATTATTACCTTGGCATGACCAATATGTAGGTATCCATTAGGCTCAGGGGGGAATCGAGTAAAGACTCTCCTTCCAGTTGCTTTCAAATGCTTTTCAAGCAATGCCTTTGTATTGCAAACTCTAAGTACAGGGCGATCGCTAAAAAATATTTCAGTATGGACCTGACAAGAAGCAGATGTATCATATGTCTATGAAATTCAGGTTCATTAAGTAGTTACAGTCTGATAATATTTGGCTTTCAAGTCCATCTAGTGATAAGGAAACATGGACACAAACAAAATATCATGTATTCAGCGCTACAGGCCTTCCATGGCAAGGGAAGACAACCAAGCATAGTTCTCAGAGAAGCTTCAAAGCTATGTTTGCTTGAGTAGAAGAATGGAGAACAGCATATGAATTTACAACCAGATCAGACAACTAAAGCACAGATACTAAGTTCCGGAATATACTACAAGAAAGATGACAACATAAACACCACAGGGTGTGAAGAACGAGAAAATTACTGGAATCCATAAGGCCACCGAACTGTTGGAGAGTTAAACTTAAAAGCTACAAGTAGCATGAGTTAAGAATTGGGGTTCAAATATGAGTACTATTCATGATTTTATTTTGAGGATAAATGGTGAGAATTTCATAGTAAAGCTGATATGGTCATTGGATCATGCAATTTACAACTAGATTCTTACAACTCAAAATGCATTTTGCACATTCCATATTTCCAAACGCAGTCTCTCACCTCCAAATTTAATTAGTTGCTCTAGATATGTCTTGGTATAGTAATCTGTATGATACATAGCAATTGATTGGAGTTTTGGGCACTTTTAAAATACTTAAGATTGTTTATATGTATGCACTGTGAGTTTAAAGAAACAAAGAAAAAGACACAAGATTCACATTTATGTAAACCCTATAAAGCACACTCCTGAAGGGCGGGCCCTTAATGCAACAGTTGAGGCTGCTGCACCATGACTTTAAGGTCATAACCTCATTAATGTGAAGATAAGGCTGCATACAGCATCCCTTCCCCAGACTTTGCAATAGAAGGAACCTCACCACTATGAACGTCCTTTTTATAAGGCACATTCCTTTGTATCTTAACATTCATGAACATGGACTCCAAATTTGACTTGCCAAGCCCTCCAGCATTCCTTGCAGATTCAAGACTCTAGAAGTAATTTATAAAAGACACAACTAGAACATCAAATTATCAGATACCTTCAAATTTTCCTCTGGGCGAGGGAATATCAAAAAAGGATTAAGCTCTTCTTCAGAAGGTTGCACTGAAGGTGTATCAGTAGCCTTGACTTTATCCTAACAAATGAAAAAAATAATTTTAGTTCAGGATGCAATTTCTCTCAATTGTACTAAAGAGAAAGGATTTTTTTTTGAATTTTGAATTTTGAATTTTAATAAGAAAACTGTGAAGGAATCATGTTATGCAAAATGCTAAAACACACCCACCTCAAGTTTAACTGGCTTCTCTTTCTTTTTCTTAGAAGGCTTTACATCATCTGCTACAGTCCTCTCTCCCAGTAATTCATATAACTTGCGATCAATCACTTGCTATGGCAGAATACGACAAATTGATCACTAAATGAATCAAATAGCCGGTGAAAAAAGTGCTTGCCACACTATTTTTATCTAATAACCAATGTGATATCTGATGTAAAATAAAAATTAGAAAGAAAAAATAAAAAAGAAACCTTGACTGTCTTTGGATCAGCCCATGGATGTATTTTCCGGACTTGCCCAAAAAGGTCACCAACTAGAAAAGTAACAAATAAAGTCACAGTTAGAATTTTATGGATAATGGATTTCAATTTTAGATAAACTGCTTGCAAGATGAACAGGTGGGAAGATATAAAATAAAAATCCCAGAAACTCAAACTTACTCCCTCCTAATTACTACATTATAATTTCATGTTCAAATACACAGTTTAAGTATTTCATGCATAAAAATGAATAACTATTCAGTGTGATGGAGAAGTCCTAGGCTAATAAGAGAGGTGGGTTCCAGTCGTAATAACTATTCAGTGTGATCGAGAAGACCTTCCCTTTAGTGCAATGTTATTACTAAGTAGTACATATCATATTTCTAAGAGGCTTAACCGAGCTAATTATAGCCTCCAAGGAACCAACAATCTAGTCATCCCACTCGAGCCATATCCAACAACATTATGTAGCCCTTAAATTATAGTGAAATAACACCATATGTTTTCATTTTCTCTTTATAGCTCTCAAGCTGCAACAACAAAAATTCCACTAGAGCCATCACTTGGAAAATAAAAACTCAAAAATAAGCCGCAACATCACTACTAATTGTTTTGATAACATATAAATGTATCACTCTGAAGTTACAGTGATTAAGATCAACCAAAAATCTATGTAATTAAGAGATTTCTAGTTTCACATCGAATTGGATGCATGATGAGAGTCTTTTTTTTTTTTTTTTTTTTTTTTACGTTCTTTAGTGACATAAGCACATACTGACCAAACTACTAAACATAATGCTGTTTCCTATTGCAATAAATTGTCAGTATATAGTCTAGTCATCAACATAATCAAAGCGTTAGCCCAAAAAATCTAGAGCTAAATAAATGAATCAATCCTTCATTCATTTTCATCTAAAGCTATTTTATTTGTTAGGTCATATGTTTTGCTCTAACCAATCTCAGTCAACATCCTATCTTATGATCAGCAACCAGCACAATTGTTCTTATTAGTGCCAACAATTATCGCAGATTTCTCAGTTAAAGATAACCATCACACTTGAGTCTTGACTATCTCTTGATTATCAGGTCTGAGAGCTACTTCTGCATGTAAATGTCAACAAAAGAAATTCTATCAGTAATAGTCTTTCAAACAAGTTTTTTTCTTAGGGTTTTCAGTTAAACTTGAAATAGGTTCACAGTGGAAAACTAAAGCTGCGTTTGGTTTGATATTTAAAAACAATATTCTGTTCATATTTTCAATATCCAGAAAACTGAAAAAAGAAAACTTGGGAAACGGTGTTTTATTGTTTCCAAAAATTACATTTTTGTAAGAGAGAGACTCAAAAAGTAATTTTCAAATCCTGGGCTACCAATCGTATTTTTCACCCTTTTTCCATTTTCTTCCTATGTGAAAACAGAAAACTGTTTAGGAGTTGTGAACCAAACGCAGCCTAACAGTTCTCAACTAAATTCTCCCCAAGTCCATGATCCATCATATTCTTTTAAACAAATTTTTTTAATTTGAATTTTCTGTTAAACTTGAAGACGGTTTGCAATGCAAAACTAGCACTTCTCAACTCAATTCTCAACATGTCCACTTCAGCCAGTTCAGAATTAAAATAAAAAACGAACAGACTACATATAACCGTTCAACAGTTGACAAACTATACTCTCTATGTTGTTTATAGGGCCCAAAATGAAAATTATCAAGCGTTGATTCTCTTTTTAAGCAATATTCTCCTCACTTTGAATATTATTGCTTAAAATCATCCCATTCTGACATTTCCAGAACAATAAGCATAGGATGAGGACCGTAAATTGAAATATTTTTCACTGTTCATTTTACTTTACATGAGTCGCCCATTTGATGCAGGTCAGAGTTGGCACAAAAGCATCTGTACATATTTCTCAAACTACTGACCAACATTCAATGAAAATAAAATCTACTCCATAGAGATATTTATATAGGTAGCAGCAGCAGTAGGATCAATAAACTACAGATAACCTAAAGCATATATTATAAAAGCAAAAAATAGTAAGAGATGGGTTATAAAAATGTCAATTGTCTGTAAACAAGAGATCTAACCATTTACTCGATATCGCTGTTCAAGAATAGTATTCCTGTTCTCTTCAAAAACCTTGGCAACTGTTAGCTCGATATCTTCGGCAGAAACCTCTATTCCTGTTGCAAGTGAAAAAGAAGTTAAATCCAAAATGAAGGCAAATTAAATAAGCATTTCAAAAGGAGGCCTGAAATCAAGAACTTTTTTACAAAGACATTATTTTGTGCCGTTCACTGCAAATTCTGTCAGCAGGGTGAGAAGGGTTATATAGGATATTCCCCCATCCTGATTAAGCTCTTTGTTGTTGCATTAAATATAATCATGCAAGGCAATGTAGAGAAAGAAACAATAAAGTACTTTTCAAATAGTACATTGTAGAGCATACCAACATACAAAGATAACCTTTGAGAGAATATCAACATAAGTGAAAACAAAATTTTATCTCCTAATTAGAAACGCCCAATCACCAATATCTTGCAGATCAAGTAGACTTGATTCAGCAAAGAAAATTCTAAATAGATTAACAAAGTTGGAAGAGAAAACGAGATCCTTTGAGTCGTTGGAATTTGGAAGAAAAAAAAAAAAAAAGTTTAGAAAGTTTCTAAATAGGCAAAATGAGCTAATTAACCTTTGCCCAGTACTAGTAGTAACTGATTATGTTACAAATTAGTCCCGAGATTTATGGGATGGGTGAGAATCATGAGTAGATATAAAATGTCTTTAGGCCCTCATTAATTTAATATTTAGTTTTTTTTACAAAGAACAATAGAGAGCACAAATGTGGAAGAAATGCCAAAATGGCCATGCGGTGAAAAGTTCAAAAAAGATATTATAATAGTATAGATAACCATCTATTACATGGGTGAGTACACAATACCAGTAAGTGTCAAGTTAATGCTAATACAAACATTTTTTATCTTAAAATGTGGCAATCTATGAAAAATGTTACCAATAAGCTAGATAGCCTTCGGATGATTGAGCTTCTAAGATACTTAGAACTATATTCCAGTAAATGATTCTTAAGGAACATAAAAACAAACTAATCAAATCTAATATTTTGCATTTCAAAAGCTAATTAAATGAGAACCTGCAAATGACCGTGCTAGAGTCAAAACATGGACAAGAGACAGACACTTGCATGTCATAACTAAATTCCCATGCCATGCATGGTGTAATTTGCTATTTGGCAAACACACCACTTCATCTCCAATTAGGAAAGAATTACTGGAAGATTTTAAGATGCAAAGACTCAATATTAGTGATACAGGTCAAAAATAAATAAATAAACAAATGGTGCGCAGGACTCGATCACTGGTATTTACTCTAGAGCGCTTCTAAGGAAATCTAGGGCTTAATCATTAGCCAATAAGGCCAATGAGGGCGGTTGGTTGCTAGTTCAGTGGGCATCGAAGAGGTCATGGGTTCGAGCTGGGAGTGGAGTTAGGAGCTGCTTACTATCGTTGACGCATTACGCGCCCCCTCACGGGTATACGTTGCACATGCCATGGCGGTGGACTGGTTCATGATGCTTGGGGCTTAGTCGAGTTCACTAGGGTTAGCTGGCTAGGGTGTCCCACCCACATGGTATCATGGTGCTTGGGATTAGTCGGGTGTCATGGTGGTGGACCGGGTCGGCCAGCAATCATCCCAACTTGTCCTCGGATACCCCTCGAGGGATTTGTATCTTCTCAAAAAAAACAAAAAAAAAATCATTGACCAATAAGAAGGAAAAATTAACACGCATACACACACACACACACGCAGGCGCACTACCCTATCAATGGCCATTTTGGTCAGTACATAAAGAAAACTTTCCTTCAATAAAAGAAAAATCTCCTACTCTGATGGATTAAGTTAAACCCTAAACCCAAGATTATAACGAGTTATCAAGACCACTTCTCAGTTTTAGGATAAAAAGAGAGCAACCAACTACAATACAAATAGCACTAGCATTCCAATAGATCATTTAAAAAAAAAAGAAAAACCTTACCTACACCAGAATCTTCTTCAAATTCATTCAATTCAAATTTCTCCGAACCCACCCGTCCAAGAAATGATAATGCCGCATCTAACTGAGCTGGTGTTTTAACCTGCAACATCACTTCTTACGCTAAGAACACATACTTAACAACAATAAACCATCTCATAACATTAACCTTCCAAAACAACACTTCCACAAATTCAAATTAACATCTCCCAAAAACAAACAATCCTATCAACTAGTCCATTGCCCTCACCTTCAAAGAAACAATGTAGCCAAGCAAAATCGGCCGATGCACAAGCGCATTCGCCGGAAACTTCGTAGCAACCTGTCTCGAAAAAATTAAACAAAAAATTTAAAAAAAAAAACCTTTAATCCAATCTCCATCAGGCGAAACAAAGCTCACAATAAACCCTAAACCCTAAACGTACTCACCGTGTACAGAAGATTCCCAACCGTCCTATCGCATCCGCTACTCACACCCGCCTAAAAAAACAAAAAAAAACAGTAAGATTTCATCAAAAAACCAAACTTCAATTCTTCTAAAAAAAAAAGAAAAAAACCAAACTTTAATCACAAAAATGCGCGCAGTTGATCAAAAATCACAGAAACAAATACAGTAATGGCGGAATTGAAGACCTCGTGAATGACAGCAGTTAAGTTGGTGGTGACTTTGTTGTTAGCGATGGTATTCTTCGCCGTCCGCTCATCCAACCCAATTTGCAGAAACAGCTCCAAGCATTTCTCGCTGTTCTCATCCTTAACCGCCATTTCCCAAACCTATTTCTTTCAATAACACCAAAACAAAAGAAATTTTGATCTGAAAACGCAAGAAATCAAACCCTAATCCTCGCTCGATTGAGAACGAAGAAGATGAGCTAAGTACACTGCTGCGAGTGCGGCCTTTTGGAAGCGAAGGAGCGAATAGGGTTGTTCTTGAGTTTCTAATTCAGTGCGTCGCTGAGTGCCACGTGGATCTTTGACATGTCACTCTTGTGGGCCCTCTTATATGGGAAAAAAAATATTCTTTAAGTCTGCGGGCTTGGTCGATTAGAGCCGTTCGATTTGAGGAATCTATTGTCAGGTGTTAGGGCAGCTGGAAACGCTTTCATTTGGGCAGCCACGCATTTAGATTTACGTGATATGCAAGGTTGACCGACCGGTCAAGCCAATTGGAATGTAATCCTTGGAGTAGAAGCAAATTACTCTTCCATTTATGATGATCAATTCAGTTTAAGTTTTAATTTAATTCGTTTTAATTTGGTCTTGTATACGTACGAGTGTCATCCGTTCGATTTTGATCGATTTATTATTTAAATTAAAATTGAATTGATCATTTGACCGAATTGAGCAGCATAAAGTCAATTTAATTTTATTAGATTTTGATTAATCGATTTAAATATTTAACCTATAATAATATTTATTTTAAATATAAATAATAAAATATTTAATTTTATTATCAAGAACTATATTTTCAATTATGTAATAAGTAAATATTACAATATATTTAACATAAATTTTAATTTTAATTTGTATAGATTTAGTTTGAATTAGTACGGTTTTAAAATTTTCAACCCGCAACTCGAACCGAATATGTTAAAAATCGAATCAAACACATTAGTTTAGTTTGATTTTGAGATTTTAATCAAACTATTTACACTCCGATTCTGACCCCCCAAAATAAATAAATAAATATATTGCTCTTTTACAATGATAGAAACCAATGTTTTAAATAATCTTTATATTGTTACATATTAATAAAGACAATGCAGTAAAAAAATTAAGTAAAACTTATTTTACTCTCATGTTTGTGTATGCCATAATTTTTCATTCAAGTGCTGTTTTTTTTTTAAAAAATTTAGATGGATATTTCACACGCAATTCGCATGCACATTCCTTCTCTATATTTATTTTTTTGCTAGTTTAGGTGGACAACTTACACATTTGAAACTAACAAGCACCACTAAGAAAACTATGTAGCATCTCACTCGATTGTGTGTGAGCTTCTTCTCATATAGTAATGGCACAAGAGCTTTGCCCTAAGCAAAGGCTAGGGCACTCCATCTAATGGCTAACAGCCAACTTAAAACCTCGTTAGGTTAACTATAAATACATGGAAAATGTTCAGCATTAGAAAGTTGTTATAGTATCATATAAAACTTTAAACTAACTATATCTCATCCACTAAATAAGTGTTAACCATGGTAGGGTCCAGGAAATGGTCAAGTGCAATTTGAGAATATAATTTATATGCTTTTGTTAAGGAATAAACTCAAGAAATTACAAACAAGACACAAAAAGAAAATACGGAGACAAGAGATTTAACGTAATTCGGGAAGAAATCTTTACATTCGTGGAGTGCACCAACACTCAATTCACTATCAATGAAAGTTTATAATGGGAAGTCACTCTGTGAGCACTTTCTCATAATTCTCCTCACCTCTCAATCTATCTTATCTCACATAAATCCTAATTATAATTGGCTTTATATACTAATTACATATCAGGGTACAATTGTGATTTAGTACATAAAATAATAAAATAATTATTCATAATATAACAATCTCCACTTGAAGACCAACTAATTATTTTAAGCTTCACACTTCAATATTCTCCCACTTAAAGACTAAAATACCTATGAACATTTGTCTTCAATTGCTAATGAAACTGATGCACTCAAAAGTCATGTCTTCAACTTTGAAGACTAATTGAAGTTGTGCTCAACTTCAGTTTCTCTGTGGTAATTGTTTTGGTTAACATGTCAGCTGGATTCTTGCTACTTTGAATCTTCACCAGTGTCAACACCCCATCATCAAGCAATGATCTAATGAAATGGTAATGCAGTCCAATATGTTTGGTCCTATAATCAAATGTTGAATTTTTGGCCAAGTGTATCGCACTCTGATTATCCCTGTGCAAGACATTTACCACTTGCTTGAATCTCAACTATGCCAACAAACCTTGCAACCAAATCAACTCCTTACTAGCTTCTGTCATAACCACATACTCTGCTTTAGTTGTAGATAAGGCCATAATCTTCTACAACTGAGAAATCTAACTGCTGGTTATAGTTCCCAATGTGAACACATATCCTGTAGTGCTCATTCTGTGATCTACCTTACCAGCAAAATCAGCACCTACAAAGCCTTGTAACTTTAACTCACCTCTACTGAAACATAAACATTTTTCAGTAGAACCTCGTAGATACCTAAGTCTCTACTTAACTGCTTCCCAATGTTGTTTGCCTGAATCTGACATAAATCTACTCATTGTTCCCACTGAATGAGCAATATATGGTCTGGTGCAAACTATAGCATACATAAAGTTCCCAATAGTTGAGGCACATGGAACTTTAGCCATGTATGTTTTCTTTTCATTTGACTGTGGACTTTTCTCCTTGGACAATCTGAAATAATTAGCTAGCGGTGTTCTCACTGGCTTAGCATCTCTCATACTAAACCTCTGAAGTACCTTACGGACATACTCTGCCTGAGATAACTGTAAAGTACCCATCTGCCTATCCCTGCTAATCCTCATCCTAAGTATCTATTTTGTTGCACCCAAGTCCTTCATCTCAAATTCACTAGACAATTGTTTCTTCATTTTGTTGATCTCTTCCAAATCTGCACCAACTACCAACATGTCATCAATATAAAGTAACAGGATAATGAAACTGGAACCAACTGTCTTGAAGTAACATCAGCATTGCATTTCAAGAAGTCATCTTTCTGCATGAACCATCAAACTTCTTATACCACTGTTTAGGAGCCTGTTTCAAGCCATAAAAGCTTTTGGTCAACCTACAAACCAAATTTTCTTTACCAACCACTTTAAAACTTTTTTGGTTGCTTCACATATATCTCATCTTCCAAATCGTCATGGAGAAAAACAGTTTTACATCCAACTGCTCAAGATGTAAATCATTTGCTGTTACAATGCTTAAAACTGAGTGAATAGTACTCAGCTTCACAACTGGAGAGAATATATCTATGTAGTCAATGCCTTCCTTCTGCTGAAAACCTTTGACCACCAACCTAGCCTTATACTTCTTGGAGCCATCATGTTCCTCTTTAATTCAGTACACCTACTTGTTATAAAAGAGCCTTCTTACCCTCTGGTAACTCTGCCAACTCCCAAGTTTGGTTAGAGGTAAGAAATTGTATTTCATCCTCAATTGCAAGCTCCTACTGGCTATCATCATCGACTTGGCATGCCTCGTCATAACACTTTGGTTCTCCTCCATCTGTAAGCAACAAATAACTCAAATATTTTATGTTTGGTACATGTGGCCTGCTAGATCTCCTCAAACCAACATCAGAACCCTGTGAAGAACCAACATCTTGTGCCTCGAGTTCTTTGCCTGAAACTTTATCTGAGATAACATCAGGCTCAAAGAAATTAAGTTCATGTTCAGGTTGTACCAAACTAGAAGACTGTGTTATGTTTCTGTCTTTATATATAACCTTCTCATTAATGATGGCATCTCTACTCCTAATCATCTTTTGATTATGTTCATCCCAAAGCTTATAGCCAAAGCCATCACCACCATAACCAACGAATATGCATTTAAGTGATTTAGCATCAAGCTTATTCCTAGCATGGTCACCAATATGCACATAAGAAACTGTAACACCCTATATTGGATTTGATTTGTGATATCTCAACGAAAACAAAAGTGAAACGTCCATTTGATGGGGAGGTGTAGTCAAACATTTGGAAATTGTAGGAATTATTGTGAATGTTCGTTGAGGCTGACAGGGTATTGTATATTGTATATGGGTATGCACAGTGTATAATACACTGTGCCGGTCATGACGTCAGCCTACGTCAGGGGCGTCGTGACAGAAACACAGTCAAATACTTTCAAATGAGAAAGTTTTACCTCATGTTCACTTTATACTTCCTCTGGAATTTTGAATTCCAATGGTATTGATGGTCCTTGGCTGATCAGATAAGTTGTTGTATTGACTGCCTCTGCCCAGAACTGTTTTGGCAAACCAGAGTGTATGCGCATGCTTCTGGCCCTCTCAGTCAATGTTTTGTTCATTTGTTCTGTTGTACCATGTTGTTGTGGGGTACCAGGCACAGTCCTCTCGAGTTTTATCCAACTTTCATAATATAACTTCTTGAATGTGGTGTCCTCACACTCTCCACCATTACCAGACCGCAACTTCTTAATCCTCAACCCTATCTCATTTTCAACCTTAGCTTTCCACATCTTGACATATTCAAGCACGTCAGATTTACGTCTCAAGAACTAAACGCATACCTTCCTAGAGTGATCATCAATAAAAGTCACAAAATATAGCTTCCTACTTATTGATGAAACTGAAGTTGGACACCAAACATTTGTATGAACAAGCTCGAGCTTGGATGACTTTGGACTTCTGTCAGCCTTTTGGAAACTAAGCCTTTTTTGTTTCCCATATATGCAACTTTCACACAAATCAATATCCAGTGATCTCAATCCTGGCTGCTTCCCTTGTGAATGCATGACTTGTAGCCCCTTAGCACTCATGTGTCCTAGCCTCTAATGTCATAAGTTTGGATCTTCTTTATTTTCTGCAACAGTAATAAAACCACAATCATCAGTAGTCATATAAAGAGATCCAGTTTTCTTACCCCGGGCAACAATCATCGCTCCCTTCGACACTTTCCAAGTGTCATCTGCAAAGGTGGTTGAATAACCATCAATCGCCAACTGCCCAATAAAAATTAGATTTTTCTTCAAAGTAGGCACATGCCTCACATTGTCCAGCCTCCACACGAACCTCTTTAGCTTAATCCGCACATCGCCTTTGCCAACAACATCACATGCATGGTCATCACCAAGATACACCTGTCCCAAATCACTGGAGACAGTTCTCAAACAAATCTCTGTTGGAGGTGGCATGGAATGATGCCCCTGAATCTAACACCCAAGATTCCATCTTGTTCTCCATAGAACAAATAACAACATCTCTCTGAATTTTTTGAGATGTAGTTTGCATTGTTCTACTTCTCACCATCTTTCTTTGAAGCCTTACATTCAGATTTGAAATGTCTCATCTTTCCATAATTTCAACATTCAACATATTTTTTGGTACCATGATGGTGTCTTGACTTAGACCTGTCATTTTTTTTATTTTGATCTGCCATGTCAATTTTCTTTATTCTTATTTCTAGCTCTACTCTTCATATTCAATGTTGACCATGAACTGGATAAATCTTCACCATTTTTTCGGATCTCCTCAGTCATAATCAAGTCAGTAATATTTGAAAATCTCAATTTACTTTTTCTAAAAGAACTGCTAATGGGCTGGACAATGTTCTTCCAATTCTCTAACAACTGTCCAAGGATGGCTAATGCAAGAACTTCATCATCAAAATGGATATCCACTGAATCTAACTGATCAGTGATCTCATTAAATAAATTTAAATGCCCCTTGAAATTCTCATTCTCTGTCATTTTCAAAGTAAACAGTTTCTTAATCAGAAGTACATTATGTGCTACAGAGGGTTGCTCGTACATGTTAGAAAGGGCGGCCATAAGAGATATTATTGTCTTTTAAATCTCTTATTTTCGCGGCCACCAATTTTTTTGTTTGTTCTTACCACGCTGATGTGCACTGGAATCGCACAGCCACGACTACTAAAAAAGATTCAATGAATTGTTTGCAACAATCTGCAACGACGATTAGCTTGTGTTTGCATAATCCAATTCTCTGATACCAGTTGTTAGAGAATAAATTCAAAAAATTATAAACACACATAAAGAAAAAATACGGAGACAAGAGATTTAACATGATTCGGAAAGAAATCATTATGTACACGAAGTGCACCAACATTCAATCCACTATCAATAAAAGTTTACAATAGAAAGTCACTCTGTGAGCACTTTCTCACAATTTTCATCAATTCTTAATCTATATACTAATTACATATGAGGGTACAATTATATTTTCGTACATAAAATAATAAAATAATTATTTTGTTTTTTTGCGTCTTCAATATTAACACAGTCCAACCGACTAATCTAGAGAGGGAGTTAATTCGACAAAACCAATGATGTGTGGTAGTTTGGGATGTTAAAAGCTTATTCTTCTTCTTCTTCTTCTTTTGTTTTTCCTCTCAAGTACAACTAATATGTAGGCGCAACAATTAGAAGCCCACTTAGACATGATAACTACAAGATGAGATCATAATGAACCCGAATAACAAGAGTCGAATTCTACAACTAAAGCCTAAGACCCACAACTATATTAATTTTTTAGTCTCCCTCCAAGGATATTCAAATATCCTACCTCATGGTTGCGAGGCGGGGTACCCACCACCCACGCCAAGCTCTGGTCAGTTATTTTTCTACCTCATCGACTTTGGAAAACACTAGGAAGTTTTGGTGGAACCAAAACAGAGATGCCATGGTTGCAAATTTTAGTGCACGACAAGTCTTTTGCCTATATATATTTAGGTTCCTATCAGATGGTAACTCCGCATATGAACAAAATGAATTTGTCTTGTATGTAATAATTTACTTAGTAAGAAACAATTAAGGAGTTTAGTTTAGTTTAACGAAGAGATGTAAATAATTTTTAACACACTTATTGGACTTGAGTAAGTAAATTATGTGCATTCCCAAAAAAAAGAAAAAAAAGAAGGAGTAAATTATGTGTATATATGTCAATTCAGTGTATTAATTAATACGTAGTTGATTTGACTATATCACGAGGGATAAAAGAAAAAGGGTTGCTAATTGCCACGGTGACAAAAGGATAATAGTTGATATACTGCAAAGTGAGTAATTATTTCATAAATGAACTACATGTGTTATTTTATATATTGTAAATCCAATAGTGCAAATACGATTTAAAATATATATTTAAATTAATGTGATAATACACGATATCACGAGATAAAGAAGAAAAAGAAACATTCACCACTTATCATATACAACATTAATATGGATATAATTTTTAGATCATAAAAATATTTTTCTTGTAAATAATGTTGTCGTGGTCTTATACACAACAATACGTATATAATACGTTAATGCTCCTGAAAAATGCTTTTGAAATGGTGTAGCTGCGTCAGCTTTATTTGCGACAAATTAAGCAGATGGATATCTTAAATGAGTAGACTCATTTTATTGACCCTATAATATTTTTCAAGTTGTTGCATTAATCCCTTATATATAAAATAGACTTGCCGAATGAATTGGTAGTTCAGCTGAGGCATTATATTTGAAAACAATCTCACTTTATTTACGAAAATTGTCATGTAGATTATCAATAGGTACAAGGGTTTTTTTTCCCGTCATTTTTTTAAATTATAAGTCACATTTCTTGTCTTCATTTTATTTTTTTTTATGTTTAAGTTTTTCCTTTTCATTTTTCTATTCAATTTTTGTTAATTGAAAGAACCTAAAAAGAAAAAGTTGACATTGTTTTTAAGAGAAGAGTGTGGGTAGTCTCGTTAAATGAGAAGTAAGGTATAAGTCGTAGTTGAAAGACATGTCTCAATTTGAGTATGAATTTGTGCTCACACTTATCCGCTCCTTTTAGAAATAGACGTCTAATAGCCTCTGCAGTTTTCTACTACGAAATAGTCTCCTTCATAAAAGGGTTAATGGGACACCATAGGGTAATAGACAATAAAAACAATGAGGTCTGGACATCGTAGGTAGGGATGAAATTAAGTCGGGTCTGATTTAGTTTTTATCTCCTAATCCACTTGACTCAACGAGGTTGGATCGAGTTAGTCGAGTTGGCCCCATTAAATAACCTAATTTTTTAAAGCTTAATAACTACTATTTAAGCTTATATTATTAATAAAATATGTTGAATTATCATATATCCAACTTATTAAACTATTATTTAAGCTTTAAAAGATAAGATTTCTCTTCTTTGGGAGAACTCATATATGTACAAGCTAAGTTACTCTTAATAGGTCAGGTAGGGTGAGATTTGGTCGGATTGCTAAAAAATTAACCTGATCAACCCGACATATCAATCAAACCCGACCCGGTTGCTTACACTCGTAATCGGAGGCACAAAGAAGACATTAAACATAATACAACTTTTGCTCTTACAAGGACTCGATGCCACAACTTCACAACTAAAAAATGATCTTGTTCCTAAATCAAGTGGTCATTTGTTAATCTAGGTATTTATTTTAACACGAGTGTTTGAAACATCTATTTTTATAAGATGACATATTTTACAAAATAAGCCTATCAATGCCCTTTTCCATTCATCTATGTTATTGTGATGTCAATAGTTAAATAATTCGAGTTGTGGTCACTTTTAACATAATTAAAAATTTACTCATAAAAAAACTTTATAATTAAATTTGTAATTTAAAACATAGTTTTGGTAACAAAATTAATACAATAAGTTAATATTTTAACTTTTTATCCGCTCTACTTAACATTAAATTGTTTTACTTTTGAATTTGGAGCAGTAGAGCTTAAACATATATACTATCGTGACGAGGCACTTAATTTTATTTTGTAGTTCACTCTGTATTAGTTAATATAATACTTTTTTAAAAGAAATAAATAAAATGACCGGTGCATTTTGAAAGCTACTTTTTTTGGTTACTTTTGGATTTGGCCTCTTCATAATTATTATGGTTTCAGTCCTTAACCCGTTCATTCCAAAAAAAATCATTAAATTTCAACGTTTATTTAAACTACTACTCATTTATTGATTTAAATACATTAATTTTTATGACTGTAATTAATCAATCAATTAATAAGAGTTTAAAACCATCAAATTATATATTTTTAAACAAAATCCGAACTATATATATATATATACACGTAAGAATAGCTGCCAACAAAAATATTCCCTTTTATTTTATGACGTCTTTCATCCTATTTTCGTATCTCTAGGAACAATCAAATGGCTAGATGAAGCCATTTATTTCGTTCTTCTATTTCTCAAGTCTATTAAGTGTATAATAACTACTGTTTAGTCGCTTGAGTATAAGGATATGTAAGAATAACTACCTGAGCGTGCCTGTCGTACTCCAGTACATAGTACGTTATAGTGTCTAGTACCTTGAAATGTGATGGGTATGCATACCCCAGCCATTATATACCACATAATATTGTCACATCCCAGTACATAGCCCACCGCAGTGTCTAGTACCCCGGATCATTTGTCCACACTATTCACTATTTATGAATAGTGCAGGGTTTCTCCCAGATTCGAACTCACAACCTATAGTTTGAATCCGAACTCTGAGTAACCACTGAATTCTCATCACATCCCGGGGGTACTAGACACTGCGGTGTGCTGTGTACTTGGGTGTGACAAAAAGGCCTTGTGTATATGGGTATGTACAGTAGTTACACAGGATTTCTAAGTCAAATCGAGCAACAATAAACGTCCATCATAATTACTTCCTCAAGAGTATTTATCCATGCACTTGAACTCTCAATTTAAACACTGAAATGAATCATAGATTATCATGAGAATCGTCATTTCAACTCACTGTTCACATCATAGTACTATTCACATCACTGTTCACGTAGTCACTATTCATTCGAAAGATGTAAATTATTACTAAAATTATCAAACGGTCTCTAAAAATCATAAAATTAGCATCGATGGACTCGCAACAGTCCATTCTACCATTCTATAGCCTTAAACTGGAGTTTCATTGAGAATGGTCTCTAATCTACACTCTAACTTCTAACAGTCATAAAAGTTCCAAATGAACACATAAATTCAATCTAACCACATATTCGGGGTCCCGACAGTCCAGGGAGTGTTTTCCAACCTTCTTAGTGAATTTTCATTCACGTTGGGTCAAACCTTAATTGTTAAAAACGCCGTAAAACGGCCCCCATAGCAAAAAATTACTCCGCTAGAAAGGTTACATCTAGCTTAGATATCAATTTTACGACGAAAAATAGCAAAAATAGCTTACTGGCACGTCAAATTTTGCCGCAAATCTGCCGTTTCCTTTTTCTTTCTTCTATTTCTTTCGTTCTTCTGGACGTTCCTCTTTCGTCTTTCATTTTGCAACTTCGTTTAATTTATTTATTTACCGTTCTGTAAACAGTACCTGTTTATGAACAGTAAACTTAAATTGTCTTTTATTCGAGTACTGTTTATTATTTTATTTTATTTTATATTTTTTTATTCGTTATTCTTCTTCATACATTCAATCTACCTGAGGGATACACGTGTTATCAATCGATTTCTATTTAAATCATGTTTCAACTCACTTTTGACATTTTCAAGTTCATTTGTCACATGTACACATGACTTTAAAGGTCCTTATACGTGTATTATATATTTTGATATACGCATACTTCAACGCATGTATGTAAGTAAAACTACAGGGTGTTATAGTGCCTCTACCATGCCTAAATCTAGGAGGATTAGTCTGCTAAAAAAGAAATAGGACACTTCCCAGATGATAGGAAATCGATAATAAAAAAAAAACTAGTATTTATTACTAATTAAAATTAAATAAATCTTTTAAAAGAAAAAAATGCAAGTGTAAATTAGAGAATACAATTGTTTCTCATCATTAAAAACTAGTTTACGAGCAAGTGGTCAAACGTAAATAAAAGGGGACTGAAAGTTATTAAAAAGAGAAAATAAAAAGGAATTAAAAGTTACAAAATAAGAGAATACAAAGAAGTTAAAAGTAACTAACATTTGGTCGGTTTGGATGGCTTGACATTCGTTTTTCTTAAGCGAAGTTGTGAGTTCAAAACTCTCATTGTGTACGAAGCTCTCATTTATTGAGAGACCTTTGTATCTTTGAGGTCTAATTCAGATCGAATCCATGTAAATTAGTTTCATCGTAACGCGGAGGAAGACACCGCCTTGGTGCCGCTTAGCAGTGAAACCCCCCAAAATAAGAAAGTTAAAAGTTACAAAAATAAGCCAATGAGGCGTGGACTAAAGTTACAAAAAGGTCGCAAGCGACAAGGTTATAGTGAGACAGAGGTTGAGGATTCGATTTGTGGCTGAAATTTTACCAAACACGCTATAGGGGCATGGGCTTACACGCTATTAGACGGTCAAATTTCTCGAGTTGAGAGTTTATGACTATCCTCTAGCTTGGGTGTATTATCAATTTTTGGCACCAACTAAATTATTTCACTACACCAACATGCTTCTTATTTATGTTTTTCTTCTTACACCCTCTTAATACCAGATCCTTGACTGTCAAACCCAATGCCTTGATAAAAAAAATCTAAACTAATTAAAAACTCATTTAAGAATCTGTTTAACTTTTCCCTACAATCATTTATTTGTTAATCTAAACACAAGCAAAACCCTAATTTGTATTATTTATTTATGGTGAAGATTTTTTATTTTCCCTCAATTCTAAAGGCTAAAATGGAGAAATTGGAAGAAGGTTATATGTGAATGACTACACAAACGGGTAAGGAAAGAAAATATATTGGTATGAATGTAATTTAGGGTTTTATGTGAATATAATTTTCTTCAAATTTATCTTTTATTAAGTCTTTTTTTTTTGGTTTTTTACGAGGTATCCTCACATCCTTCGGGGATGAGATTAGTCTTAGTTCAAGACGGAAGCGAAATGGTAGACTTTTCTTAACGATGACATTTTTAAGAATCAAACTTTAAATTTTGTATACAAGGACGACCTTAGGACTTAATCTGTTTTTAATAAGCCAACTACTCTTATTAAAGGATATTTTTTAATTACAAAGAATACAGAAAGGTGGTGAAAGAGTTTTGACTTACAATACATGAGATTAGGGTTAATCTTTGAGAATGACATAAAGAGTTTTAACTTTTCTGAATAATAGAGAAATAAATAAAAATTAAGGTAAATTAGAGGAAACAAGCGGAAAATTGACAAAATAAAATTAAAATTGACGTTTTTATGTAACAAAAATAAGATAAAATTTTTTAGGAGTATCTTCTTAAAATAAAATAAAAAATAAATAAATAAAATTTTAAGGAGTAATTTTGGTAGTTGGGCCAAAAATCAGTGGTTCCAATCTGACGGTGTTAAAGCGTTGGTACAGGGTTATTAGGGTTTAGCGTGTATACACCAAAAGCAAGAGTTGTTGATGGTTCAGTCCAGATTAAAACCCTAGTGGCCACGTATAGTTGAGGGCCTCTCTTATTCTTTGAGCTTCTGCCGCAGTCGAAGTCAGGTTTAGGTTTTCTTCTCTTCTCTTCTCTCGCGGCAGATCTACAGGTAAGCTCGTCAATGGCGATTCAATCTCTCATGAAATTCTCTGTTAGTTCGTTTTGTTTGATTCTATAGGAATTTCGATTTCTCCTTCTACTGTTTCGTTTTTTTAACTGAATCTCTCGATGTAAGTTGTTAGGCTTTTTCCTTTTGCGATGGATTAGTGGTTTGGTTCAGTAATGCTTTAGGAAGTGTTAACGATTCGTTTGTGCTTAGGTTTAGCTATTTGTTTTCTTTTTGTTTTTTTTTTAACACGAGCTTTTGACTGCCTAGATTTCTGATATTAAGAGTGTTTGTGGATTTTGCTGTAAAAGTGTTTATGATTAGCAACCTGATAATGAGTTTTGAGCCATTTTTTGTAAGAAGGCTGAAGTGCGTATATTCGCATATGGTTGACCTCGTGGAATTTTTCCATTGTGTTCTAAGATATATGTAAGTAGGCTTTACTGATCTTGCATCTGCACACTTCGAATTTGATGTGTTTCATACCCTAGCATAGAGAAGACGAAATCCATTGATTTTCTCGATGACCTTTTGCATATTTTCTATGGTAAAGATGCATCTTTATAAGGCTATTCTCAGACAATTTATCTTGATGTAGATCCAATGTTCGGTTGTCCAAATATTTATGGCTTAATTGACCTGAGGAATATGGAATTGTGGATTGTATGTTGTGTTTTTAGATATCTGAAGTCTGATGAACCATTATGTAAATATAAATTGAAGAATAATGTTATTCTAACTACAAAAAGTACTACTATATGTGCTGTGCAACTATACCCTTATGTTTATTGGATATGTCGGTTTTACACATCGCAGTGTACTTAATAAATGATCCGATAAACATGAACATATAATTGCAGATGTAGTTGTACTTTTTTGTAGTTAGAATAACATTTTCCTAAATTGAAACGTTGGTGTAGTAGACGTGACTGTGGTGTATTTCGTCTGATACCAAAGTGCATATTATATGTGTTTTTGATAGTTATTTGGTGACTGTATGATTTTACACATGTATATTTTTTTCTGCCAGAACTTTCAAGATGTATACGGCACTCAGAAAAATTCAGAAGGACAAGGGTGTTGACCCCACCGAGTTTGAGGAGTCTGTTGCTCAGGTTTGTTCTCAAGCATTATTTACCCATTGATAATTGGTATGCCTTCTTGAATAAAAGTACAAAACTTTTGTTATATTAGTTCTGATTTCCCTATCTCTGCAGTCATTTTTTGACTTGGAGAACACCAGCAATGAGCTTAAAAGTGACTTGAAGGATCTTTACATCAATTCAGCTGTGTAAGGAATATATGGATTTTTTTTTGTTCTATACATGTTGATATCTGTTTCTTTCTCATTCATGGAAGTGATTCTTTCCTTATTTCTGCAGCCAGGTTGATGTTTCAGGGAATCGAAAAGCTGTTGTCATCCATGTTCCTTACAGGCTGAGGAAGGCTTTCCGCAAAATTCACGTGAGGCTTGTGAGGGAGTTGGAGAAGAAGTTCAGTGGGAAGGTGAGATCATTGACTAGATTTATTGTAATAAGTTTTGGTTATAATTTGCAGCAACTTAAGGCCCTTAAGTCTTAAATATGCTGCTTGTTTAGAAGAATGAAATCTTATTCACTGCTTTAAAAGAACCACCTCACAAATTGAATAGGAGACTGAATTGTTTGGTGAAAGCTTGTGAAATACACGTGCCTCCAATGTCGAGGGTTGGTTCTAAATTATTTTTATATTTTCTCTAAGGTAGTCCTTTTGTGTTGTTTTCTTGTTTAACGTAGTTGAAAATCTGCTAATGAACTCTACATATGACATGTGGGAGTCAGTGTCATAGTGGCATGTGTGTTGCTTATGATTATTAAACATGGATATGTGTCTGCTAGAAGTGGATATAATAACTTGCATTTTAATGTTTTGCGCTCCTTATTAATTTATTTGTTATGTATAAGATGGAGTTTCTATTTCTTGTAATCAAAATTGTGTTTGCTGAAAAAGAAGATTAACTTTTCCTTCTTGGAATTAGTTTTATACTGATGAATTTTTTTTTTCCTCTTTGGAATTGATTTCTTACTTGCGACATTTTCTTTTAAACCAGTCTCATTTTACCTTGTTAAATCTCAATCTTTAATTATTCATTAGCCTAATTCAACCTGGGGTTTGATTTTAAAAAAATTGGGCGTTGTCCTATGTTAAGTGAGCCTTCTATTCTCCCTCCTCCCTCCTCCCTCCTCCCTCCTCCCTCCTCCCTCCTCCCTTCCCCAACTGGAGTCTCTAGATCGTTATCAATGGGTTATATTTGTTTTATTTACTAAAGTCAATCATCAGGCAATGGTTTATTGACACTAATCGCTGTATCTTGTAGGATGTGATCGTGATTGCCACCCGAAGGATTTTGAGGCCACCAAAGAAAGGTTCAGCTGTTCAACGCCCCCGCAGCCGGACACTGACTGCTGTGCATGATGCCATGTTGGAGGATGTTGTATATCCTGCCGAAATTGTTGGGAAACGCATCAAGTACCGCATTGATGGTTCCAAAATTATGAAGGTGATTTGACATCATTGCCATAGAATCAAAACTTTTTGCTTTCTTTATACTTTGAAGTAATGCATTATTTTACTTAAAATCTTACATTTTCATCTTTTCAACTTCTATCTCTTGCTTGCTTTAGGTTTTCCTGGACCCCAAGGAGAGAAATAACACCGAGTACAAGTTAGAGACATTTGCTGGAGTCTACAGGAAGCTTTCTGGCAAGGATGTGGTGTTCGAATACCCCATTACAGAGGCTTAAATTGCCTTGCTGTTTGATTAGCTGGTCATCAGGAGTACTTATTTCCAACTATTTGCATTATGGCAATGAGTTTTTGTTTCCATTTTTATGTTTTTTTAGGTGATATTGAAAATTGAAGTTCTCAGCTAATGACTTTTGGGTCTGTCTTCTCTTGTTCAAGGAGTAAGTTGAATTTTTCAATGAGTTAATTTTGTATGCTCAACTTTGGTTTTTGATTTTAAGACTTCAACAAAAAGACTGATTTTGCACTCTTACGGATGACAATGTAGATTTTCTGTGAGTAAGTTTCAGAAAACCTGGCGTGTTCTTGAAAATAAGCGACACAAAATTTGATACAGCGCTTCTTAGACATAAATGAACGGCTGTAGACTAGGGCATTTAGCACTTGACACTTCAGACTGGTGTCTCCAGCGTTTCATGTTATTTCCATTGTTTTGAATTTATTATTATATATTTATTTTAATTTGCAAATGAATGTATATACAGAAAATAACCATTTTTTTTTAATCATTGTTATTATTTTTCATATAATATAACTTTAAATTACTAGAATGAATTGGATTGTGATAATCTAATCTAATAGCCTTTGTTTATAGAATCGTTTCTGATTTGATTGAGAGAGGCTTGAAGGTTGTGATTAAAATAGAAATTCTTGATTCAAGTAGAAATTTGAGAAAAGTGATCTACAATCGCCTTTAGGAAATAAGGGCGAGGAAGCACATTGCAGGAGGAAAAGCAAGATAGTTTACATGGTTAAGTTCTCCTAGGTTTTCTACTGCTTGCTGACGGAAGAAATTAGGCTATGTTCTCTTGGGAATTATTAGGTGCATTCCTTGTTATACAGAGTTTCATATTGGTTCTATCACATAGCCATTGCCATTATTAACTGATAAAATTGTCCCTAACACCACCACCTTTGCCACCATCCTTGACCATCTACTAAGCTGGATGGATCTATGCCACGTCATTTAAAGAAAAGGAGGAATGCCTTCGCCACGTCATTTAAATGAAATAAAAGGAGGTCATGAATTTACTTTCAATCCGTCGTAAACGTCCTGCATCTTATCTCCAAAATTATATATGTCCATCAACACACCAACCATCCAACTCTAATAATGCACTTTTAGTCTCTGTAAGCGAGCCCAAGACTTTAAAAATAACTCAAAAATTTGAAGACTGGCTGCCATGCAAGAAGAGATCAATGCTCTCCACCAAAATAGGACTTGGGTTTTAGTTCCACGGCCTATTAATGCTAACATCATTGGCAGTAAATGGGTTTATCGCACAAAATATAAAGAAGATGGCAACGTTGATCGTTTTGAAGCCCGCCTTGTTGCCAAAGGATACACTCAACTTTTAGGTCTTGATTTTGGTAAAACCTTTAGTCCTGTTGTCAAACCTACAACAATTGGTGTAATTATTTCTTTTGTTGTGCAATTTAAATGACCTCTTCAATAATTAGATGTCAAAAATGCTTTTTTACATGGTGTCCTTAAAGAGAGTTTATATGGAGCAACCGCCCGGATTTGTGAATCCTATATATGCAAATCATGTTTGCCTTCTCCAAAAACCAATTTATAGTTTAAAACAAGCATCTCGTGCTTGGTTTGCTAAATTATCATCTAGTTTAGTTTCTATTGGTTTTTTTTTGTAGCAAAGCTGATTCTTCATTATTTTTACATCGCACTGATACTCGACTAATTCTTTTACTTTTTTATGTAGATGATGTTATTATCACCGGAAATGATCCCACTTTCATCTCACAACTCATTTAACGTCTCAACAAAGAATTTGCTCTCAAAGACTTGGGCCAACTTCACTATTTTTTGGGCCTTGAAGTCAAACATTTTTCTAACGGTTTCTTGTTGTCTCAAACCAAATATGCCAATGATCTTCTAGCTAAAGCCGAAATGCTTGACGCCTCTACAATTAACACTCTTATTGCTCACAAGCCAAACCCCCTTCTTGATGGTAACAAACCAACGGATCCTATTGCATATCGCCAACTATGTGGATCTCTTCAATACTTGACATTTACTAAACCCAATCTCACACATGCTACTAATCTAGTGTGCCAACATTTTCAAAATCCTACCATGACGGATCTTCGTGCCGTCAAACGCATCTTACGTTACCTTAAAGGCACACTCACTTATGGTTTATGATATTTATCTCAAAGTGCACTCATTTTAAATGATTTTTGTGATGCAGATTGGGCCGACTGTCCAACCACTAGAAGAAAACACAACTGGATATTGCATATTTCTTGGTTCCAATTGTATATATTGGGCTTCCAAAAAGCAACCAACAGTCTCTCGCTCTGGCGCTGAAGTTGAATATCGTGCTTTAGCGACCACAACAACAGAAATTACATGGCTCCAACATCTTTTTCATGACATTGGCATCCAGTTTAAAAGGCGACCTCTCCTTTTATGTGACAACCAAAGTGCCATTCACATGTCTCGCAATCTAGTTTTCCATGCTCGCACCAAACACATTGAAATTGATTATCACTTTATTCGAGAAAAAGTCACTAACGGTGCTCTCTCTTGTTCGCTATCTTTCCACCACTAAACAAATCACCGATATTCTTACAAAAGCATTATCTCGAGAATTATTTAGTACGTTTCGCTACAAGCTTGGCATTCATTCACTTTCGCTGCCAACCTTGAAGGGGGTGACAAGATTCCTCACAATTAGGCCACCAATCAAACAAAAAATCAAGGAGAATTATGGGCAAATATTGAACCGTTGGAAACAAATTAGGAAATGATTTCTTAGTTAAAAAAATCAAAAAAATCTTTCTAATATTGCCTTTATGACCGTTGGAGAAGTTTGTATATAAATTCTGTATAGTACTGTTCAAAGTGTGAGTGAATAAACAATTCTTATTTATGGCATATCATTAGCTTGCTCTTTTCTTGAGATTCAAAATGGTATCAGAGCCAAAACTTTCCATCCAATCTTTTCACCAATGTGCCAGTTTGATCTCTATCAAATTCAACAAACCAGCAGATGAACTTATTGATTCTGCTGGAAACAAAACACCAAATTCGACCAAAGAGCAATGGGTCGTCAATGATGGTCTTCTCACATCTTGGCTTCTTGGAACTATGAAAGAAGAGGTTCTTAGCATGATTTACGGTGGGGATACAACCTATTCAGTTTGGACTTCGATTAATACGCAGCTGTTGCCAAACATCGAAGATGCAGAAGCTCAACTTAAGAATACATTATACGGATTGTCAAAAGGGAATCTCTCTCTTGATGAGTACATTAGGAAGTTCAAAGAAATTTGTGATAAACTTGCCGCAATTGGAAAACCACTCTCGGATGTGGATAAAGTTTTTCAAGTCTTAAAAGAGCTTGGCAGTCGTTACAAAGAATTTTGAATTGTCGTTTTATCAAAACCATCGTATCCTACTTTTAATCAATTTATTATGTCTTTACAAAATTTTGAGCAGGTTTATCTTATCGAAGAAAAGCAGGACATTGATCACAATTAAGCTTTTTTCAGTCAAAGAGGCAAAGGAAGAGGTTTTCACAATGGACGAGGAAATTTTAGAGGACGCGGTTCGAACTCAAGTCCAAATTCCTACTGTCAAAACCGCCTCAACAACAACAATAGTAACTACTCCTCACATTCTCATTCTCAACCAAAAGCCAATAACAACAATTGGAGAGAACAAGCAAGCAAACTGAATTCAAACAAGGAAGTCTGCCAAATTTGTAATAGAACAAATCACACAGCCAGAGGCGTAGTCAGAAATTTTATTTAGGATGAGCTAAAATTTTTTTTGGACAAACCTTGACGGTACAAAGAAAATTCATTGATTAAGATATGTAAATCACTATTATTCAAAGGACAAACATGTATAGTCACATATTTAGTTGTAACTTTTATAGTTAATATATTTATATTTAATACTTAATACAAATACAAATATTATTTCTTCTAAACAATAATAATAAATTAATACTCTACCGTTACCATGGGCTCCAGCCCAGGGTAGTGGGTACTATGGCTCCGCCCTGCACACAACAAAAGCTTGTTACTACAGGAATGACTACTCAGAAGAGGAGGAGAATACTCAAAAGGCCTTGGCAGCAATAAACTTGAACAATGATGATCCAAATTTTTATGCTGATTCAGGGGCAACGGCTCATATGACAAACAAAAGAGGTAAATTAAAATTTTTAAAACCTTATCTTGGATCTGATTCCATTTTTGTAGGGAATGGGCAAGCTTTACCCAGTACACATACTGGTAATCCCTTGCTTAATACCTCACATGGAAAACTAACTTTAAATAACATTCTTTTGGTACCCAAGCTTCAAAATAATTTGTTATTTGCAAGCCAATTTATTGATGATAATTCATGTACATTTGAATTTAACTCTTGCTGGTTTTGTTATTAAGGATCATAAACAACAAATCTTAGCCAAGGAAATTTATACACTCTCGAGGAAGGGCAACTTGTAGCCTTAGCTGTTGTCAAATCTCATGGAGCATCATTGAACATATGGCATGTTCGCCTGGGGCATTCAAATTTAAAATTTTTAAAGACCTTAGAAAATAAAAAAGGTTATCCATGTTTCGCAATGGTTAACAAAAGACACTTTAGTAGTTGCCAATTCGTAGAATGAAATAGGTTTCCTAGAATGAAATAGGTCTATAAAAGTTGTTTAAGAAGAATTATGTGCAAATATTATTATCACCTAATATACATTTAGAAAAGATTTGTGTTTTATTCATAGGTTGAAATGCTAGTCCACAAGGAGTTCTCAATAAATATGAGTTCTACATTTAACAGAATCCATGTTAAATACTTTTGTGTTAAACCATACTCAAACTTCCCCTTTCTTCAGTAAAAGGATATGTAATATAATTGCTAGAGATTTTCACAAACAGATAAAAAATTCACAACTCTTCGCAACACAAAAATCATAGCTATCATTATATTTTGCTTTTCTTTTTCTATTTTTCTTTCTTGTTCATACATTTCTGATTTCATTCTTCTCAATTAAACCTGAATTTTAAGAACACTTGGCGCGCCGTTGATTTATAAAATTTGAACTCCATCTTATATCTATCTATATAGTGAACGTAATTCTTTACTAGCAAACCTAAATTTCAAGAACATTTGGCTCCATCTCCATCTCTCGTTGGATCGCTCGATGAAGCTTACTCCATCCACATCCCACCGTTAACAAGAAGCACACATCCACCTATAATGACAAAAAAAAAGACAGAATAGGAGTACACAAATTTCTTCATTTTTCTTGAAGAGGCATCACCTATTTTGAAGTGTAAAAAATGTAAACATTTTTCGTTGTAAATTTTTTACACCAATAAAAATAAAATCTAGAATTAAGTAGATGATGCACTTTCAAGAAAAATAAAAAAAATCACAAAAATAAAAATTCTTATGCGATTTTTTAAAATATATGAATGAGACACTAGAGAGAAAAAAGACCTTGAAGAGATATACATTTTTTTTTCTGGAGTTATAAAAGTTTTATACTTGAAGAAATCGAACAAGGTTAATTTTTATATAATTTTATTGGTTTGATTTATTTTAGTAGATGACGTCATCTTCTTTGTTCAATATTTTTTTAATAGTCCTTCACTTTATTTTTTTTTACTTTATTTCATATTTTATTTTTGTATTTAACAATGGTTTTTATTTCTTTATATTAACAATTTTTTTTAAAAAAAACTTTTTCATTATATATATATTAAAAACAAAAAATATGCATGCCCCCCATTCAATGAGCGGCCTGCATGTTTTTTATTTTTTTAGGGGCCACTCAATCAATTAAAAAAAAATAAAAAAATAAAAAATATGTAGACATATTTTGGATATGTTAGCACGACGTCAACGTATCCAAAACATTTAATTTTAAATATATTATATTTTAATATCTTTTTTATGAATTTTAAAAAATTATGCCTATAAATAAAAAAATACTAAAAATCTCAAACCAAAATGAGCGATGGTCATTATCATATTTCTGAGCCCCCTATTTATAGATTTGATTAGGCGCGGTCCCATCCCGCATCGTTCACCGTTGATTTTCTAAGAAGCCTCAAAATCCGCCCATCTTTCAGTGCACTTGCGACGGCACATTAACGAAACCACCACGATTCTACGATTCTAATTGGTCAGATCTTTTGTTTTCTAACTTGTACAGGGGCACGTGAGATTTTTTCCGAATATTCTATGCCTAGATTTTCTGTATTAAAATGATGAGGTTGTTGTGTTGAGGAGTGACGCGATTCTATTTCTTGGCTTCCGCATGTGTTTTGGAGAAGAAAATAGCAATCACGTGACCGAACAACACGTTTCATCTCTTCCTTTCTTCTTCTTCGTTGTCGTCTCTCAATTTCAAGACTCTTCTTCGACTCGATAAAATATTGGGGTAAGTGAAAAGATGTCGCATCAAATGCACCATTAAATATTTTTCAAATGTGAATTTCTGTTAAAGAGAACTAACGTCATAGCTAGAGGTAAAGCCAGCCAGCCAGCCAGCCAGCCAGCCAGCCAGTTACTTCTTCTTCCTCCCCAAAACAGCTGCGGTGGGTGGTCTGAATGGGTGCTTCTTGGAAGCTACTTGCATCAAACACAGCCATGCATTTCTTCTTGCAGTCCCTTCGGTTATTTTTAATTTTTTGTCCGAAACGTGGCAGTGACTCGAGGCTCACTCGTGTTTGATCTCTTCCAATGAATTCATGATTTGCTAACGTTTCTACAACTATCCCGTCCTCCTTTCTTTTAAGATATATATATATTTGATAGGAAACAAGAAAACTTGAATTTAAATCAGTCTTGAAAATCTGGATAATGGTAACTTTTGTAATTTAAGAAAAAGAAAGAGCTTTAATCATTTTTTATGCCTACTAAAAAATCTATTTACCCATCTATTTTATTTTATATTTTTAATTTTCTTATTATTCTACTAAAATTATCACATGATATAAAACTTTTAAAAAATTATTAACACCTCCTCTCCTTTTCTAACAGCTATAGATCTTTACTCTTAAAAACTCTATTTTTAAATATTAAAATCTTTACATTGGTTACATGAAAAAGCGAATAATGGTTTACGATGAGTCTTCACAACATTAGATATGTTTTTCAACTTCTTTAAGTTATTTTTTAATATTTTTAAAATTTTTAAACGTTCTAACAAATTAGTATTTTAATAACGATTAGAAGGGGTCAGCCGACGCCAACCAAATTATTTCATATAAGTTTGGTCAATATCGGCCGAACCTTTAGTTGTAATATGATCGGCCAATGTTGGTTGAACTCGGTGTCAATTAGCCACTCCAATTGCCATTAAAATATTGATTTGCTAAAACAAAAAAAAATTATGTTTAAAATTTTTAAATATATTAAAAAAAAACTTAAAAAAGCTGAAAAACATAACCGACATTGTGAAGATTCTTCATACAAAATACCAGCCCTTTAGTTAGATGTTAATAATAATGCAAGTGGAGATTTCTTAGAAGCTTCTTGACAAGTACCGGTCCTTTAGTAATATATACGGCCCAATTTTTATGACTTAATCACAAAATTCATGAACATACATAAAAAATTAATAGCATTTATTCAAAATAAAAATTAATTATATTTAGATTGTCAATATGTTTCATGAGAGATCAACAAAAACATGTCTCGTTTGAGAGATCTTTTTTAAAGTACGTTTGAAGTAAAAATACTTTTAAAGGTATTTGGTAATACTTACTTTTAGTTAAATTATGATAAAAAAAATAATTTTAACTTTTAAAAGAACTGATAAAGACTAATATTTTTAAAAAACACTTTAAAAAAAATTTTCTTGTAAAAAAAAAAAATGAGGCGCAAGGCTCTCCGTCATTGTTTTTTATTTTCGTTTTGATAGTGACCGAGAAATATTTTAAATTTGATGAAGTTTTGGCATTATTCTAACGGGCAACGAAAAGCTGTCTATTGATTGAACCTTTCACGTCGTAATTGGCTTTCTTTGACACGCCATCAAGCAAAAACCCACTGTCGACTTTTTTACTTTGAAATTTATTATTTGAGCTTTTTCATCAACAACATTTTGTTTCATATACTACTCTGTTGCAAGTTACATCACTCATGCGCCTGCCTCGTATCTTCTTGCGACCTTTTCCAGTCAACTTATCCCTCACGACCCTTCTAATTCTTTGCTCCCTATTTTTTTTTATTTTTTTTGAAGCAGTGGTGTCCCAGGCCTTGGTGGAGCCAGACTAGTCTATTGAAAACTATACACCCCACCATGCATCATTTCAAGATAAATCAGGATAATGACCCGCCATATTAAGGTTTGAATTCGAGACCATTACCTTGATCAGGTCTCTTGCCCCTTAACCCGACCAGCGTGTTATTGCTATTGAGTCTACTTACATCCAACATAAAAAATAGATGATTCTTCAATCAAATATATATATATATATATATATATATATAGTGTCAGAATTCTTTTTTTTAAGAGAGATTGTAGGATTTTGACCCCTACTAGTGGGAAAAGGGTAGTTTTTATAATCACCCATACAATTAAATATGATCGTGGAGAAGTTACTATGTGGTAAGAATGAAGAGAACCATTAACTCAATTATTTAATAAATATGCATTTAAAATTTTAAGGCAATCAACATTATTTTTGGTTCAGTTTAATTTAGTTTGGTATATTGTCAAACCAATTACTTTTGACTCGAGACATAAAATCGATTCAAACAAAAACAGTTACACCCTTATCTTCATTTGTGCAACTGACATTTGTCTCCTCTTTGTTGTCCTCTCTTCTTGCGCAGGACGGAAAATAGTAAACTCCTTGTCAATATTGCATTCAGATCGAGAAAAAAACAAAAAACAAAGAAAAGACAAATTTTGTTTTTTGGAAAGGAAAAGAGGAGGAATACCCAGCAAGAACAACTAGCACACTACATCTCGAACTCTCCTAGGCCAAGTAACCCCAGTTGCATCTTCCCTCAAGATATTGAATAACCCACGGGGAGGGGAAGACAAAAGACAAATTTTGTTGTCCAATATATTTAAAAATGTTTCATAGTTGCATCATTAGTTAAAATACATCTTTATTGCCTTACTTAAGAAAATAATATTAAGCTATATCTATACATATTTCAAGTCCAAAGATGTCTTTTATCTTTGAGAAGATAATTACTTGCGGCTTCTTCTAAGTTTGCCGGAGGTTTTTCTTAGCTTATACAAATTTCTGATTTAATTCCTCTCCAGTAAACCTAAATTCTCAGATGCTAACAAGAGTTAGATAATTTGAAGTTCATCATATATTCAACCAATAAGTGCGCAATTTTATATAAAGACACCTTTGAAGATAGCATTCTAAAGCCTATCCCAGAAGAAACAATCCAAGTTTTTTGTTTTTTTTTTTTTTGAGACAGTGGTATCGTTTCTCAGGGGCCCCACCCGCTTTAGTCCGACTAATTTACTAGGACCTACACACATCAGTCCGGATACTCAGGACGTTAAACTCGCCAAGCCAAAATTCGAACTCTAAACCTCTACCTCAGTTAGCGTCTTCTGCCTTCCTCCAGACCATCGAGCCAATACCCTGATGGGTAGAAGAACAAAAAATCCAAGTTTCAACCAAATAGCCCAGTATTTTGAAGAATAAATATCTTGAGGTTCTCTCCATAAAGCTTGCACCATCGACATTCACCAACTTTTGCCAAAGTGCTTTTTTGAGAAGTGCCTTTAGTATGGAGAAAGCAATTTTAGAAAAAAAATGGTTTCACCCAACTTCTCCAAAATGTAGAATAACTATTTAAGAAACACCTAAAAAATTGCTTTTAGTCCAAAAACACTTTGTAAATGCTCAACAAAAAAATATTTGCACAAGAAGCTCTAAAGGAAACCACTAGCAGAAGAGTAAGCGTTAAACCAAGCCATGGAAAAAAAGTCAAGTTTGCTTCCTTGTCTCCCAAATATCTTGAATAAAAATGAGAATACAGTATCTAGGTGCAAGCACTATGGGCTTAAGTCCAATCATAGATAAAATGGTAACCAGTTTCACTGTCCACAATAAACTAAGATCAAGCCATCTTAAATTTGTAATGTAGTGCTTGAATATTGACAATTTCAATAATTCCTTACTTCTTTGGTTTTTCAACTAAATCGATCAAATCTAATCGTGTGATTGATCAATGAAGGTGTATGGTATACGTAAGAGTGATCAGTCTTAGAAGTTTACATATAGATTGCGAGATGTTTGATTGATCAAAAAGATTTAGGTTGATTAGTCTTTGATGTTTTTCATACTTATAAATATGATTTGTTCCGAAAGCCATGCCGATTGCGTATTACCTTCCCCCACAAACTATCCTGCTCACATGGGAACGGCAACAACCATTTTCAAACCAAGGATCAGTTTCGAGAGATTAGATTTCCAATGTCCAAACCACCCTGATCGACCCTCCTCTGCACAACACCCCAAACCACAAGATGGAACCCCTGCAATTTATTTTCATTTTCCCACAAAAAGTCTCTCATAAGCTTCTCAATTCGATATCCTAAAGACCGACAAGTAGTAAGTTGGAAGAGCATCCAACACAGATTTGATTAATGTAAGCCTGCCGCCTTTAGACAAAAAACTTCTTTTCCACCCATCTAGCCTCCTCGACACCTTAGAGATCATAGGTTCCCAAAAATCAATCTTAGAAGGATTCCCCCGTAAAGGCATTCCCAAATAATTCATAGGCCACGAACAAGTAGAGCACCCCACTTGAGCTGCCACTTCCTGAATCCATCCCTATGGCACATTAATACCTGCCAACAGGCTCTTGGCCAAACACCTTCATTGATCAATCACACGATCAAGTGTGCTCAATTCAAAATCCTGGGTTGTACCCTTCCTTCCCTTTATTTTTTTATGTAGTCCATCGCATATGCATTCATGCTTTCAAAATTCATTATGGACAATGAAATGTTTAAGTTGGGGGGTGTGGGTACTTTGCCATTTTGTTGAGATTTTCTCTGCCATGCTAACCAATTTTGTTGTTTACTGTGTGATTTTTGTTTTATTTGCCAAGGGATTGGCAAAAACTAAGTTGGGGGCGTTGACAATGCTCATTTTATCATATTTTAAGGCTTATGATTTTATAATTAATTATAAAATATGTTTGGCTTCTTTACATAAATTCATACATTTTCAAAGAAGCAAATATATTAATTTTTAAATTACATGCATAAATTAAGTTTTGTTATAGTTTTATTTCTCATTATTGTAGGAAAAGTAGATGTAACGAGAGATTGATCATGTTAGAGCATGTAAGCTTAAGACCCTCGAGATCATCAATTTAGAGAAGTCATCACTTCACTTAGTTTCATGACACGTGGCATCATCCTATTCATTCATTACTTGAGTGAAAATTTTGTGAATCTCGAAGAGGATCTACGATTACGATAGAAGTTGGAAGAATTTCAAGTCAAGAAGGACATATGACACATATGGAGACATCTTCATCATACATCATCATCTTGTAACAGATCTCGAGAAAAATCCAAGGGATGAGTTTGAATTTATGAGAGAACCAAGGTTGATAATGACTTGTCAAATAGTCTTCACAAGAACCCCACGTGCTTCATTTTCCCTTTAAGCTTAGTCCTAACTCCTAACCCATCTTATTTCTCTTTTTTTTCATAATCACCATTAGGGAAAGTTCCTCTTACACACCACCTCATTATCCTTGATTTACATTGGCCACCCTTCCCCATGTTCCTTACTATGCATAGCTATCTATCACCCTTAGTTTAAATTTTTTACCATCTTATACAAGAAGGGTAAGTAGAGCATGAACCATTTGAACCATTCATCCACATCGCCCTTAAACCATCTCCCATTGGTTCATCCTATCCCTTGATCATCTATTTCCACTCATCAAATCCACATTTTAGGGGTGTCTTTTATTTTTCATTTTCTCCCTTGATCACTTAGGAACTTTTCCTACTTCTCCTATTTTTCATTTTTCACTTCTTTTAATTTTGTTCTTTTATGGCCTTCAAATCTATGGAAGGCTAAATCTTTTGTTAGGGCCAAGAGGAAGCCTTCACTCTCTTCTTGAAAATTCTTGGGTAATCTTATATTTTGATTTACTAGGCATATGTCTTCTCTCATGCTTTTGTTGGATATTGCATTAAGCTTCATACATTATATCATGTATTTTATATAGTTGAATTTGTAAAATCTAATAAAAGATCAAGGTATTTCATTTTCACCTAGTAGTGTGACTTTTGATAGTTTTCTTTGATATGTCATATCATGTATTTCATATGCTTAGAATTCACATTTTGCTTTCACACACATTAGAACACTAGTTCTATTTTGTATTTTCATGATAAATATCATTTATGGGAGAACACTACTTTTTAATATATATTTGGGCTTAAAAGATTTATCTTTGTGGGTGAGAAAACTTTTTAGTTATTTCTACCCCTAATTATTTTTACTCAAGAAGGATTAAGAGAGAAGGATTGGGCCAACTCTAATGCCCTAACTTTCCATCTTATTATTATTATCCCATGGATAGGTGTCTCTTGTTAACCCGTTTGAGGAGTGTTTTCTATCTGGGGATGCTGATAGAATTATGTGGCCTTGGGGATCCTTCGGGTGCATTTACCACTAAATCTTTTCACACAGCTCTTTTGAATGTCCCAAATACTCCTTCATTTCCATATCATGACCTAATTTGGAAAGCTTAAGTATCATCTAAAATTAAATTCTTAGGATGGGTGGCTGCCCATGGGAGAATAAACACAGGTGATATGCTGCAGAGAAGATTTCCACACATGTACTTATCTCCGTCTTGGTGCTATTTGTGTAATCAGAATCAGGAGTCTTATTCTGGCACTGTTCTTTTGCTAGAGAGGTGTAGTGCAGGTGGTATCATCACCTTCCAGTGATGAGTGGTGAAGGGGTCGAGGATCATCGCTTCAATATCTTTCTTTACATAAATAGTATCCAATTTGCATTGTGAGAACATTGACGGGTAGTGTGTTTGGCAGTTCTGTGGTCTATTTGGAAAGAAAAGAACACACGAGTGTTTGACCACTTCGACATGGAGGGGAATGTAGCCGCCATTCTCAACTTTGAGCGTCATTTTGGGTAGCTAATAGCAATCTGTCGTTAGAATATTCCTCGGGGGATTGGCTCCGTAGATGGGGCAATTTTGTTAGTCCTTGAAGATGGGCCTGGGAGGTCCTTGATGTACAGTCTCTTTAGACTTTTTACACATTAATATATACATACACCGCTCCTTTGTTTCTTTAAAAAAAAAAATGATTTGTTCTAACTTTTGAAACACTGTTTTTCCATTTGCTGCAAACAAACCACTTCTGCCACAACAACCAAGTCTCCTCAATCCCTCCACTCTCACAAAGCTTTAGTATTGTGAATATTGTGAATCTTAATCAATTTAAAAGAAATTCCAATTCTACAAAACTGTCCTCCAATTTCCTTTCTTATAACAGTACTTGGTAAGATGTGTGAAACGCTAGGCACCCACAATTAAGAGGGTTGCAACCCTAGACTTAGTTCCTCTTAAAAAGATTGGCACAAACCCTATTTAACAACATTGAACAGAACCAGTTCAAGCATGAAAAATAGAAATAATACTCATTGAAAATGCCATTCATCATAGATTTCAAAGTACAGTATAAATAAGTGATTTTCCTTAATACTTACCGAAATGTTACATCACTAATTGTCACATAAAGTGTAACAAAAAATCGGGATTTCACGTCCACTAATTTCAATTGAAGAAATCTATGAATATGGAATGAAAAACCTGAATTGAAACATTGAGAATAAGGAAATTGAATTGAGAATGAGAATTGACCTAGATAAAATTTAAAGAAAGATGCCATGCTATCTCAATCAAAGTCGGATGTTTGTAGTTTACCACTGGCATAGTCTGATCTTCTGTGTTAATTTCCGATCCAAGCTTACCGTCTTCAACTAAGTATAGCCTCCTCATCCCTACTTTCCTGCAGTATACAACTGAATCCAAATTTGAATTTTTTCACTCAATGAAAAGTGAAGAACATGGAACCCAAATTCAAGTACTGAAAATAATTAAACTCATTTAAGATCAGATATCAAAAAAGCAATGCATAACAAATTACCTCTAAAGTTTGAGTTCCTGAAATGGTCTCCATCTCCAGTTCACCTACTTGACCTCGTATAGCACCCTCATCATCTCTTTTGTCCATCACAGTTTATAACTGAATTAGATTATATTTGCTTCATTTAACAAAATCAGAAGAACATTAATGACACAGCACCGAGAGAGACAAGAGAGAAATCAAGAGGGAAAATCAATGTTCATTCAATAATCAATAAGAAGTGATTTCTAAATTATATCCAATAATTATTTATATAACTGAATATGACTTCTAAACTAACACCAACTAGGACACTTAAACAAATCCAAAATCCTATTCAAAATATAACTCTAAAATAAATAACAACCCAAATAAAAAATAAAAAAATAAAAAATCCTAATTAGTCTCAAATGCTAACTCATGTGCGTCCTACATTGAACATGGAATCCCAATTTTTTGAGCATCAAAAGTAAGAGAACTCAATTGAAAAAAAATAAAAAAAAAGTATCAGAACTCAAAAAGAAAAAGGGCAGATGCAGATAAAACTTGAAGATAGATCTAATACCCAATCTCACTTGTCAAAGCCATGCATCATAAATTACCTTGACAAGAGTTCAATCCACAATCATGATGCCCAACTCTAGCTCATCATCTTGAGCTTCTCTCTCTCCACCATCAACTCTATTTTAATGCATAGTTTATAACTTCATTTGATTTTTAATTGTTTCATTTAACAACATCAGATGAATATGGAACCCTAATTTTTGAGCATCAATAGTCAGAAATTTCAATTGAGAATGAAGGTAGATGCAGATAGAACTTGAAGAATGATGCAATACTGTATGCCAATATCAAACCTAGATAACCTCAATTAGAATTTGGTTTTCTAGGACAATGTCCAAAACTAGAGTTTGTTCAGCATTCTGAGCCTGTATCTCTCCCACATCAACTCTACTTTCCTACAGAGAATATAATCAGTACATAATTATAAAATACACTTTAGTCTCTTTAATGGAAGTAGAACAACATGGGTTGATAAACATGAGTATGAGCAAGAAAAATAAGAGAATTAAGAACAATTTAAGACATATATAACAAAAGACCAAGAAAGATGCAATACTTTTGTTTGATAGGTGAGAAAATTGTTATTTTCTGAAGAAAATAATAGATTTTCTCATTAAAAAAAAAAAAGACAAGTTGTGAGTTTTATTGCCAAAATTTTCTCAATAAAAGTTCTCTATCCCCTCTTTTTTCTCACGACAAAAGTTTTAGTTTTTTTAAATATGTTTTGTATCCACAAAACTCTTATTTTTCATTCTCTTAGCATCATATGAGTGAGAAAAGATATTTTCTCATCCATAATCAAATAATCATTAGAAAATTCTTAAAAAAAACTGCTTGATAAATTATTTCTCGACAAAACTACAATTTCTCAAGAAAAATTTCTCAACTATCAAACAGGCCCCAAGTTAAACCATCAGGGCAGAATTTATTCTTGGATGAAATGCAACAAAGAAATGCCAGCATTAGTATTAGGATTGGGGCATTATAATCACTCAAATTACAACAACTTAGGAGAAAATTAACAGATGAAAGTAGTTAAAAAAACCCAATCTCAGTGCCCACCTCAGCGCTCTGACCATGGGAGAAGATAGTTCTAAAGATCCAGTAGACATAAGATAACACATTTTCGAAATTATCCTCAGCAAAGTCCCATTATCAGTGTACCCTCCTTCATCTTCTACATTTAGAGGAATAGGGTCTGTCACATGAAAAATGTTAGGGTCTATAACCAATTAAATTACATTAAAAAAAAAAAAAAGGAGAAGTGAAGGAGAATATAAATGTTATTGTACCCAAATCAATGTGGGAAGAAGATGAGTGACATCTGATGCTTAAAGGCATAGCAATAACTTGAAAATTCAAGAAAATTCAGCACTTTAAAACCCTAATTTGAAAGGGTTTCCTGAATTTAAAGTTCCAAAAAGATCCTCCAAATGAAGAAATTTGAAGGGTGTTATGTTACCTTAAATTTCTTTTTCTGGGTCTGAAATTTGCTTCCCTCGGCAGCTACTATTTATAATTTTTTTGGGCTTCTTATGCTGCTGAGCAGATCACTCCATTGACTTTGGTTTACTTCCAAAACTATTGAGCTTAGTAGTTGTCAAGAAATGAAGAAGATTACAAGGTAGTCTAGAAGTTGTCCACGTGGACTTGTAATTAGCTTCTTGGATTGTCTGTTCCTGACAGTTGACAAGCTTAATTGCGACATGGCCCATTTCTTTGAAAAGAAAGTCGTTGAGCTTTGCTTGGGGTGGGGGCAATTGCTACATGGCCCATTTCTTCAAAAAGAAATGGTCGTTGAGTCTTGCTTAGGTAGTGTTTGTTAACTCTACTTAACCTCTCTAATTGTAATAGAGGTTTAAGCTCTACTAAAATAAGCAATTTTTTATGTTATTTATTTATTATTTTAATTCTTGTGGAGGTTATACCTCTACTTCCATAAAGGTTGAAAAAAAATAAAAAAATGATTTTTTTTTAATTACCTTCTACTTTTTTTTTACCAGACACCACCTTAGATTGGGAACCGAGCGGTTGCTACAGCTGGGAAGACCCTTTGTCTTTATTTATTTTTATTTTTATATGCAAGACCCATAAAATAATTTATAAGATACTTAACTAATTTTTTTAAGTAATGCATTTAATACTTAATAATTTTAAAATGATGTTCTTCACATTAAAATTTTATTTTGTTGAATATACTTAACTCAACTCAATGAAGCCTTTTTTTTCAAACTGCATAGGGTCGGCTAAAGATTAACAGCTAAGCCCACTCTGGCTCAGCCGCACCACCCGGGGTGCGAGCCACCCGAGAAGCAAGCTATTACAGCGAGCGGCTGGTGCCCATGGGTGTTGAATGCATCATGATCATCTAATTCTTTTATTCTTGTTTGGTTCAAGGGTTAATATTCAAAATGTTAATCTAGGGCCTCTAGTTGGATTAAAATGGAATTGGCGGGCTTACAAGGGTTTTGTTTGTCTTGTATTTGTTGTGGATAAATTTCAAATCAAAGAGTATTGGAATGAGCGTAGATGTAGAAAACTTGAAGAATGATGCAATACCCGATGTCAAATATGAAAGCTATGCACCGTATATTACCTCAACTAGATTTTGATTTTCTATGATGATGTCCAGCCCTAGCTCAACATTCTGAGCTTGTATATCTCTCTCATCAAGTCTACTTTGCTACACAGAAAGTAACTGGTATATAAATCAGACTTTAGTTCCATTAATGGGTTAGAACAACATGGGTGGTCAAGAAACACAAATTGCAGCATGGAAAATAGAAGAAATTCCCTGATTATAATTCAGTGTTACCTCCATTACAGTTTGATTTCCCATGATAATCTCTGCAAGTTGTTTGCCACCACCAACGATTGGACAAGCATGCTAGATGGAATCCGCAAGAAATCAAGCTTCAAGTGTACTGGGTTTAGCAGCTTGCAATTGCATTGCTCCTCCCCTCTCAACATCTCTACTAGAGAAAGAAGAACATGATATTCTCTCAAACCCTCAGTTCATTGATCAACATGCTGTTGGGATTTGGATTGTTCCGACTATGATAGGTTTAGTAAGTTGTCATTCAAGTGGTTGTGGGGATGTTCCGGCACAAAGGTAGAGCATAAGTTTATGGTAAGAATTAACCTTTTGAATCCCCACAAGCAACTGAATGAGACCACTTATCACACCAATCACAATAGGAACAATCAAGATTCCAACAACCTGCCTACCAATGATTTGAGGGTTTGGGTTTGGGTTTGGGTTTGGGAAAGCACCATGTTCTTCACTTGTATAAGTTGCTGCTGGACCTCTTCCTGATTCCGCCTGTGTATCATCAGAGAAAGGAGTGATGCAGAGGCAACGGAGAGAGGAGAGCAGAAAATTATGCCGAATAGTCCTCAGCGAAGTCCGCCTCAGCCAACTCCTCCCATTATCTTAGGGTTTACCGATTGGGTGTTCTACAATAATTTTACACACCAAAAATAAAAAGAAAAAAACAATAAAGGGTCAGTCGGCAACGCAAACCTAGATAGTCAAACAGATTCTTTTCTATACTAAACAGATTCGGTTCAAATTTTCGATTTCGACAGTCCCAGCGAAACAACTCTTCAATTATATGTACCTTTGTAGAATTGATTTAATGTATGTATGCACGTATAAACTTGAATCCTATTAAAATGTTAGTTAATGTTGGTTTCATAAATATACAATTGACATATGTCGTTTTTAATCAAGGATTGAAAATTTGATTTCTAACTTCGGTCATTTAAAAATTAAAATTAATGTGAAAAAATTTAATTTGACATAAAATTTTTTTATAAAAATTCGTTAAATTAAAAAAATTTAGATAAATTTTACATATATACTTAAATATCTAAATTTATTATAATATAAACTAAAAATTAATAAAAATAAATACTTTTAATATATAAAAATATCAATAAATAACATAACAAAAGTGAGTTAATAAATTTAAATTGATAGCTTTTAGTCTTAATTCTTTTTCTTTATTTTGATATTTAATTTTATAACGACTTGCTTATCGACAATATACTTTGATAGTTTAAATTTCACCATACTTAATTTATTAATTTATTATTTAAATATATTATTTTTTAATATTATTTTATAAGAGTTAACTAAAAAAAATAACTTTAAAAATTCTTTTAATTTATTTATAATTTTTTTTATCTTATTTTAACTTTATTTATTTATTTATATTCTTCTTCTTTTTTTGTTAAAATATATCTCATAAATTACATAATTACATAATTTATTAAATTATTTTTTTAAATTTATATTACTATATTAATTAATCAAATTAAAAATAATACATAATTATTAATATTTCTTTATTTTTTATTAATAAAATAATATTTTTTTACTACTATGTCAAATTTCATCAAATTTTCTTAAATTTTATCAAATTTTTATATTTTTAAATTAAAAAATAAAAATATTATCGATGTTTATCAAATTTTGTCAATTTTTTTTAAATTTTATCAAATTATTTCAACAAATTTTATATTTTATATCCCCTTCCCACTTTGATGATATAAAAAAAAGCAAAAATAATTCATAAAAATTTGCCCAATTTTGCAATTTTTTTGAATCATCCTTTTAATGGTAGACTTTACATGACGGTGTTAAAACAAATGAAGAAACATATAAAACAAATTCTTAGATACAGTTAAAAGGTTTCCTAGAATGAAATATTTTAAGACGAATTATGTGCAAATATTATTATCACTTAAAACAAATTTAGAGATGATTTGTATGTTATTCATAGGTTGAAATGCTAGTCCACGAGGGCTTCTCGATACACAATCATAGCTATCAGATTAAAAAAAAAGTTACAACTCCTCGCAACACAAAAATCATAGCTATCATTATATTTTGCTTTTCTTTTTCTATTTTTCTTTCTTGTTCATACATTTCTGATTTCATTCTTCTCAATTAAACCTGAATTTTAAGAACATTTGGCGCTCCGTTGATTTATATAATTTGAACTCCATCTTATATCTATCTATATAGTGAACGTAATTCTTTACTAGCAAACCTAAATTTCAAGAACATTTGGCTCCGTCTCCGTCTCTCGTTGGATCACTCAATGAAGCTTTACTCCATCCACACCCACCATTAACAAGAAGCACACATCCACCTATAATGGGGGAAAAAAAGACAGAATATGAGTACAGAAATTTCTACAACCAGCAGTAACATCTAATTTATTTCAAACTTTTACAAAACCTAGGCGATAGTTATAATTCGCAGTATCATATTCGCCACACCATTGTGTCCATCTCACTTTGCTCAGGTCCACATAATTTGAACCCTACACCAACTGAGATGTCAAGCAGAAGTAGTGTCCCATGGTTTCCATGGGTTTCTGGAAAGAGACCAAAAATATGCAGTATCACACACTTTTGGGAACAATAGAATCAGGAAAGAGAGAAAGGACACGAACCTATTGGGATAATCAAGACAGTAAATTACAAGTGGGAAATTTTGGAATTCTTGAATAGTGACCGGTAATGATAAGAGGTAGGGGAGACCTAAAATAATATGTACATATAACTAAGAAAGTTATAACTACTTGTAATATAAACGTCGAATAGCCCTTGATAGAGTGGAGTGGAGGAAGCGGATTCATGTAGTCAACCTCATGCATTTGGGAAAAAGGCCTTGTTGAGTTGGGTTGAAATACAAGCACAAGTTGCGTGAAGACAAAACTGAGGTAAAACAGAGAAGGCAAGATATTGTAAATTTAGATAAACTACTACAAATATGGAAACTTGTTTGGTAAAATAAACACAAGCCCTAGATCCACTGGAAACTCACCCTAGAACATCAAGAAAGATGTGAACTTGCTTCCATATTGCCTCCAAATATTTCAAGTCTAGGAGTTGATTATACAGCAACAATCATTCAGCCAGAAAAGTTTGTCTATACTTGGCAATAATCCATAACATTGGTCTGATTAAAACAGTGCTCCAGTAGCCTACCTCAAGAAATCAAGATAGTTCTTAGTGAGGTGCGTAAGAAAAACATTTCAAATGCTAGATGCCTATGACCTGGAAAGTTGCAAACCACCCTTAATGTTTTCTATAGCAGAAAAATACTGCCAAGTAATCTTCAAGATGAGAAAAGCGCAAGAATGAATCCATTTAAAGAATTGAAGTTGTGCATAATACGTTACCTCTATCAAGAGTTTGATTCACGATAATCTCAAGTCAGAGTCTTGAGCTTGTATTAATTCCACGCATCTTTAATTTTCTGCAGTGTTTTAACTTGTTTCATTTAACAAAATTACAACATAAATTAAAACCCTAATTTAAGCATGGAAAATACCAAAATACATATGAAGATGAGAATTGAAGTAGACACTCAAAAATGAAGATTCTATGTGAAGTCAACTTTTTCTAAAAAAAAATCTGGGTGGAAAATAACACTAACATCAGATAATTTTCCCCAGGGATTTAGACTTGGTGAGCATGAAGACCATCACTGTTACAAATCCATCCATATGCATAGAGACTTCAACTTCACAAATTTGTGATGAAGCCCATAATAGCACATGAATCCAATTACGAGCACCCCATCAATGATCTACTTATAAATATTTAAAATAAATCATTATACATAAACAAAAAGATTTAAACAATATAATCTTCTGAAAATGCAAAGAGTTGGAAAATTACGGCTTTTGCAACAATGCAACCAAAACAGGAGACAGACATAGAATTTTATTTATTGTATTTCTAGCTGGTCTTATATGGAGCTAAATCAACCATTTGCTGAATCTTGTCAAAGATATATCCCACAGGTGTTGAATGCACCAAAATCATCTTGTTCTTGTTTGGTTAAAGGGTTAATATCTGAATCTTAATCTCGGTCTTCATGCTAGATTATCATGGTTTTAATGGGCTTATAAGGTTTTGGTTGTTTAGAATTCATTGTTGACACATTTCAAATCTGGTGCAGCTTTTCCTTTGTTATATTTTAACATTTGAATTTCTATTTCCAAGTCAACTTTCTTCAATTGCCAATTCACATTCATCTATAAAGTGTTCACCGACACACTGAAGAATCTTGGTCGTTGGTGCAATTTCAATGTTCAGGGTGATCAACTATCACCCTGAAGATATGATCATAGATATGGGCAATCCTTCACATCTATAAAGTTGAATGGGAACAACTATCAACCATTAAAGCATGTTGTTTACCACTTCAAAGTTCAAAGAAATTGAGTGTTTTCTTAATGAACCTCCTAGCAACAAAAATAAGTCTATTTCATTCTCTTACTAGGATTGGTTAAATATATGAACTTTTATGGGGATAATATTGTTGTTGAGTGGTATGGTACCAATCATTACATTGTTAACGTTGTTGTCACCTTCTGTGACTCCATTGCTTCTTATTACTCTTTTGGTCAACAACTTGACACATGTCTTATTACTTGGGAGTTGGAAGAAGATTACAGTTCCTTCACCAATTATCCCTGTACTAATGATATCAGTCCCTATTCAGACCACTCAGGGGCGCATCACAATCAGCTGCTAAACAAGATTATCTACAATCTGCTACTAGACAAATTGGAGCATGATGTCAACATTGAACTGTACTGCTTAGCCATAGAGATTCCCCCTACGTGTGCCGGCCCAGTAGATCAATATGATTTATGCAATGCCTTGCACAATGGTACTCAGTCTTACACTCAACATCCTATCTCTAACTTGGGCGTGTCCCAAGGTGACTAGTGGGTAAGAGCTCGATTGATCTCACACACGCAATTTAAAAAAAAAAAAAAAAATCGTATCTCTTACTTTGTTTCCCTATATCATCTCTCTTCCTTGTTTTGTTCCTCATCATTATCCTTATTATTTTCAGTACTAACCCATATTCTTACACAAAAAACTTTTCACCATTGAATAAAAGTTGGCCATGGATGAAGAGATGGATGCTCGTAAGGAGAATCAAACTTGGGAGCTCACACCACTTTATATAAGGAAGCAAACTGTAGGGTCTTCATGGGATTATGCTTTTGCATATCTTCGTGATGACTCCATCTAACACCTCAAAGCATGATTAGCAGCCAAAGGATACACACAGAACAATTGTGTGGGTTATTTTCAGACTTTTTCTCTAATTCATGTCTAAATTTAGAGTGAATTCTTTCGTCTGTCATTTCTTGTTATAGTTGGCACTCGTATCAACTAGGTATCAAAAGCGTCTTTCTCCATGCTAACCTACAAGATCAAGCATCTATGGATTAAGCACCAAGTTATGTTCTTGCAAGTCAAGTAACTGTGGTTGGTTGTTTGCAAAAGGCTATTTATAGGTTAAAATAATCATCACAATGGTGTTCCATTATCGGTGACAACATTCTTCTTTTGATAACTATTTACGGGTTATAAACAATCAATCAACAATAATTATAGTTAGTAATCTTGTGTCTTAGGTACACCATACATATAAAGAGTATTAAGGTTAATTGTAACTTTATCCATTTTTTGCTAATGTCAAAGCAGATAGTTGTTACCATATGTTTGTTTTGATGATCAACCAAATGATATTCTAACTGAACTTATGGCTTGTAGTTCCTTCTCCAATTAGGAACAGTGTTGTCAAGGCCCCGCCTAAGCCCCGCCTAGGCCTTAGAGGGGGTTCTCTACAATTTTTTTTTTTCAATGGTGTCTATGAATTTTTTTCTTTTTTTTAAAACAAAAACCCCTCGACCCTTAACGCTGAAACCATCCAAACCCTAAACCCCGGCAACATCGAGCTTTCCTTCGACCATTCTCCGACTCCGGCAATAGCTTCCGGCGACATTCAAATGTCGAAAACTTCTTTCCACCTTTTTTTTTTCATCCAATCTACGACGTGTTTCCTCTTTTTTATTTTATACAATTTAAAATAAAATGCCAAATATAATTATAATTAGCTAAATATATTTATAAATATTTATTTATTTAATTTTAATACATAAATCATAAAATTATATAAAATTAAATATATTTATTTACTTGTAAATAAATAAATATATTTAATCTTATATGATTTTATTTATGATTTATGTATTAAAATTAAGTAATATATATATATATATATATATATATATATATATATATATATATATAGGTATGTATGTATGTACGTATGTATGTATGTATGTATGTATATGGGGGACCAATGAATAAATAAAGAAATTTTTTACGAACCTCTAAATAAATATTTTATATGCCGCCTAGGCCCCGCCTAGCCTTGATAAGGTATAACGCCTACCACTACCTTCCCGCCTTGGCAACACTGATTAGGAAGTTGCTTTTATGTTACAGATAGTTTAGGAAACTTATTTTTCGGTGTTTTAGTTAGTTTTTAAGATGGTTTAAGGGAGTTATCTATATAAGGAGCTCCAATTACGAAATTTAATAGATGAAGATAAATTTCTTTTCTCTTTGAATATTTATTCAATACAATATATATTTGGTTATTTTTTGAGTATTTTCGTTCTTGCTTCCGCGACAAATCTACATCAAATTGGTATTAGAGGCAAGTTCAATCTTGCTCTTTTTCGTCAATGGCGTCAAAGAGGAGAGGTAGACTTGCAATCAATTCTCGGGTCGATCAACTTGAAGAATTGATCACCGATACTGCCAAAACTGTGAATCAACTGCTGAAAGTTGTTTTACGCTTGACGTTGTTGCAACTACAACTTCAAGAATCGGTCGTTGTCCACAACAGGGAGAAAGTTGTGGGTTCTCACGATAATCTTGCAATTTCACTCCACGATTCGGAGCAGGGGTTCGAATCCGACCAATCCCATGCGACTAATCTAGATCGTAGGGATCGCTACTACCATAGACACTGGCTTACACCACAACCTCGCCGTGAGGTTTGTTTTACACCAACTGTTATAGATGAATGGGTAGACGAAACAAATCCTTTTGATAATCCACCCATATTTGATGAATATGGTGATAAATCTAAGAAAGAGGTCGTTATGGGTTATCAGGGAGGGCTATTAGTGATTCAAGAGTTATCTTTGGCTCCAAAAGTTGAAGATGGAGATGCGTGGATAGAGGAAGCACTTGAGAACTCAGTTGCTAATCAAGGGGGTTTTCATATTCCACAACAAATAGGTGATGCAAGAAGGTGGGAGTCAAGATTAAAAATTAATATTCCTGAATTTCATGATAATCTCCAACCCGATGAATTGGTGGATCAACTATTTGCAATTTAAGAAAAATCAGATTTCAAAGAAGTTTCAAATCAGGAGGTTGTACTATTTGTAGCTACCAAATTTAGATCAAGAGCAACCACTTACAAGATGCAGTTGCTTAGGAATTTTCACACATATGATATTTTTATTATGCGAAATCCTCCGTACTACAATGATTCTTCTGGTAGTGTTTCGAATTCGAGGACGAATTCTGTCCAACAACGAGGAATTATGTATAATGTATTTTAGAAAGTTTTTTTTTTTTTTTTTTAGTTTATTTTTTTAGAGAAGTTTTTATTTTGATATATTTAATTTTTAGTGGTAGTTCTAGATAGTTTTTAAAATTCGTTTTTGTTATTTAAGTGTATTAAAAAGTGTTTAGAAGTGTCTAAATAGAGTTCTAATAGGATTAAGAAGTTGCTTTTTATGATATAGATAGGTTAGAAAACTTATTTTTAGGTGTTTTAGTTAGTTTCTAAGATGTTTTAGGGGAGTTATCTATATAAGGAGCACCAATTACGAAATTTAATAGATGAAGATAATTTTTTTTCTCTTTCAGTGCCTTGAGCTTGCATATCTCCATCATCAATTTGACTACCCTACCTACACATGATGTAACAACCAGTATATAACATCAACTTTGGTTTCATTTCATTAATGAAATTAGAACAACACGTTAGATTATGAGGTACATAACATAAGACCAGGAAAAATGCATTGCTGAATTTAACAATGAAGGGTGTTTTATCATTGACCTTAAATAAATTATTGAATGCAATTGCAAGTTAATAAAGAAATGCCCAAATTACAACTCAGTGTTACCTCCATCACAGTTTGATTCCCTGTGACAGTATCTACAAATGGTATGCCGCTACCAAACTGATCTCCAAATGTATTATTGGGTTCAGCAGCTTGCAATTGCATTGCTCCCTCTCTCTCAACATATCTAGTTCTCTACTACCCTGCAGAGCATAGGCAAATTAAGCGAAATTAGAACACAGCCCCCTGACTATGGGGGAAGCAAGAGGCCGTAACAGTGCTTACCTGAGCCCTTGGACGAAGGGGTAAGATAGTTGTAAAGGCCCAGTACATATATGATAGCACGTTATTAAGCGAAATTGTCCTCAGCATAGTCCCATTATCATCAGGGTTGCCTGATTGGTGTTCTACAATTACAGGAAAAAAAAGGGTCTGTCAGATGAGAAAGAAGGTAAGATTTATGATCAGCCCCTAAATTGCAACAAAGTAATTAAAGTGAGCAATCCAAGTAGAAAAAGCAGAAGAAAGTGAGTCTTGTGTATACACGAATTATTGTGGGGAGAGGAAAGCTTTCTGAGAGTTGAAGACATTATAGCATTAATAAGGTTACAAGCTTGCTGGAAAAATTGAAGAGAAAGAACACTGTTGTTCGCAGCAAATGTCATTGAATTAAAAACAACACTCCTCTTCAACTTCAGCTCTCCATTGCATGTGCATATCGTCAGAGAATATGCCACCACCAACGATTGGACAAGCATGCTAGGAGGAATCGGCACGAAACCAATCTTTAGGTGTGCCGGGTTCAGCAACTTGCTATTGCATTGCTCCTCCCCTCTTAGCTATTCTACTACCCTGCGAAGCTTACGCGAATCAGGTAATGAGTTGGGGGGTTCATTTTAAGATGAATTAAAGGAGACGAGCAGAATAAAGTAAGCTAAGAGAGGCTAACACAGATCTCTCCTGAACCCCTTAACTAAGGCCAAAGATGGTTCTCAAGAACAAGTAGACATGAGATAGCACATAAAGCCTGTGTTACTCTCATATGACGATTGGTTAACTATGAACTTTATGGTGATAACATTGTTGTAGAATAGTATTGAACCAAAAGATTCTGTCAATGTTCAATTTGACATTAAAAAAGGGAATTTGTAAATTGTAATTCACTGAAAGGTGTACTTGCAAGAGAATAATATATCCAAAATTCATGATTTGCATTAAGCCATGTTTACCCTAAAATATAAAGAGAATCAATCTCTTAGCAAAGCACAATTATTTGACTAATATATGGATATAGTTGACTAGGATGCAACATAGTTGACTAATTTGATCAAAATAGTTGACTAATCTGTGGAAAATCCGATTTTTTTTTAATGGACGGTGCGGCAGTATAAGGGGTTTAAACCCCATTCAACACGATTGTTTGGCTTGGTTTGAATTGGGAATAAAAAGGAAACAAGAAAGAAAGAGAAGAGAAAGGGATGACGAAGTTAGGGTTTTGGTATCCAAGCTAAGGCAAGTGGTTTTGTTATGTTATTTAACTTGATCAAGGTAGCTGAGCATGAGTTTAATAGAAAGTGATGTTTGAATCACTTCATTTGCTGGAATTTAAGTTGTGATGGACTACAAATGTTTGGATGTGCTATTGAGTTAGGATGTATTAATATAGTTGATTAATCTATATGTTTGATGTTGTAGAAGTATTGAGCTGAAAGTGGCAAAAATGCCAATTAGTTCATTAGTTGGGGATTTGGAACTCAACCAACAGGAAGCATCTCTCAAGTTTATTTTGGCTTGTGTGTGAATTTTTCAGCATGATTATTGTTTACGTCATCATATTATTATATTGCATGCTTGATTCATATGGTTATATGCTTAGAATGAATTGCATATGGGAATCAGGGAATGGTTGCTTATATGATGGTTATGAATAATGAAAGTATAGGTGTGTTGTCTATTGCACGTGCCTTTGGATAGAACTGTCCAGGTTGAGCTAAACTCATCGAATAGGTAAAAAAATGAACAAAAAAAAAATAAAAAATGTCAAATAGATAAGATAAGTCAGGTCCCAACATTTCATGGCCATGTCCAATTGCAGGAAGAAAACTAAAGAACATTTACAAGAAAAAAGCTTTTGGCTATAATTCCAAATACAAGCTCCTAAGGGTACATCCACACTTTTTATCTCTTCAAACCTTAAAAGAAAAACCCTATGAAACTATTTTAATTTCTCCCCAACTCATGAACTAGTATTTCTAAAATAAGAAGCTATCTTAACCATAGGATAAAAACCCAACCTAGGATAAAAGAAATAAAACTACAAAAGTTACCCTTTTCTTCCATTTATATATATATATAAAGCTTTATTCATGTGGCTTCGATTGCACAAGCATAAAACCAAATGTGATAAGTACACATATGTCCACAAAGGTAGAACCAAGTGCCACTACAACAATTGATCTAATAATAAGGTCCCTTCTTGGATTGTTCCATTTTATGGTGGAGAGAATGAATAAAACTATACCCAAAATAGTAGTTGCTAGTGATATTCCAGAGCAAAGGTAGAGCAGAAGTTTTTGGTCCAAATCAGACTTTCGACTCCCCACAACCACTTGAAAGAGACAACTTATCACACCAACCACAGTAGGAACAATCCATATCCCAACAACCTGTTGACCAATGAATTGAGGGTTTAAGAGAATAACATGTTCTTCTTCACTTACATAACTTGCTGGACCTCTCCCTGATTCCACCTGTATCGATGATGTTAACCAAAAGAATGTGGTCCAGTTATGAATAATTAAGCAACAAAACTCATATGAGAATAGAAGGTTTTTTTTTTTTTTTTCTTTTGCATAATAAGTGATAACAACTAAATTTTTTTACTTTATAATACTTGTTCAAATATATAGTATTGCAAGTAAGTTTAATTAATATTGTCCAAAAGCAGTAAATATATATAATACAAGTCAGTGGAGTGGGTTACCTCAAAAACAACAGTTTGATTTCCCATGATAGTCTCTGCAACTTGTGTGCTGCCACCACCACCACCACCAACAATTGGAGGTAGTGGAACTACAAATGCATTACTGGGTTCAGCAGCAGCAGCTTGCAATTGTAATGCTTCTCCCCCTCCACTCTCAACATCTCTAGTACCCTACAAAGCATATAGGGATAATTATAGTTGATCATGTATCATATAGGGTTTAATAATAATAATAATTATAATTATTATAATTATTTTGGAGCTAAATAACATAACATAGTTATAATTATACACGATCAATTTGGCGGTGTAGAAGGAACAAAGCAAATAATTTCAAGTATCATTACTTTTACTTAACATAGTCTTAATTTTGAAATTCAGTAGTTACTGAGATTTGACTTTGGCTAGCAAACAAATTTCTTCAAAACACAAACCCTTTTCTACTACTTACGTGAAAGAACAAGAGAATGGAAAAATAGTTTTTTAATCCACTGGCGGTGGTCATGATGGTTAGAGTATTCGCCATTCGCCATTCACCATTCACCATTCGCCATTCGCCATTCGCCATTCGCCAAGGACATGGTGGTCAGACCTATAGGTGTTAGTGGTCGGCATAGCAATTGTGAGCTTTGGAAATGTGCTCTTACGGTTATGATAGGAAAATTTTATTTAGGCATATTGCTAGGAAGCCTAGGGTTACTTTTAGAAGCCTAGGTATAGTAATTGAGAAACATCAAAGAGCATTGGTGGTTCTAATATCTATGATTCTAAATCTTATGAGTTGTATGTATTTTATGTGTATTTTAAATGCATCTTATGTGAAATTGAGTGAACTAGGGAGAAAATAACATTCTGATTGGAAGTAGTTAAATAGATTGATAAGCTAGTCAACTAAGATCATGAAATCCAATTTGAATGTTGTCTAGAAATTGTAATGCTAGCAAAATTAGTCAACTGATTGGGAAACTAGTCGACTAGATTTTGAAGTAGGCAACTAAATAAAGAGAAATAGGGGACCGACTGAGGAACCCTCAAAATTGCATGCAGAAAGGTTTTTGAATGCAAGCACAATTATTTGACTAATATAGGGATATAGTTCACTAGGATGCAACATAGTCGACTAATTTGATCAAAATAGTCGACTACTTGGTGGAAAATCCAATTTTTTTTTTAAATGCACGGTGTGGCAGCGTCAAGGGTTTAACCCCATTCGACACGATTGTTTGGCTTAGTTTGAGCTGTGAAGAAAAAACGGAAACAAGAAAGGAAGAAAAGAGAAAGAGGCGACGAAGTTAGGGTTTTGGAATCCAAGCTACGGCAAGTGGTATTTTTAGTTTGAGCATAACTTGAACAGGAAGTGATAATTGAATCACTTCATTTGCTGGAATTTGAGTTGAGAGCGATTGCAAATGTCTGGAATTGAGATGTTTCGGTGTGCTCTTAAGTTAGGATGTATAAAAAGAGTTGATTAATCTATATTTCTATATGTTTGATGCTGTAGAAGAAGTATTGAGCTGAAAGTGGCAAAGAAGCCAATTAGTTGATTAGTTGGGGATTAGGAACATAACCAACAGGAAGCATCTCTCAAGTTTATTTTGGGTTAATCTGTGAGTGAATTTTTTCAGTATGATTAATATTTATGTTGCATGCTTGATTCATATAGTTACGCTTAAAATGAGTTGCATATGAGAATGACTGCATATATGATGGTTTTGAAGAATGAAACGATACGTGTTTTGTCTACTGCACACGTCTTTGGACAGAACTATTCAGGTTGAGCTAAACTCATTGAATAGGTAACCAGATATGATTTGTGTATATATGAACAGAAAAGAAACCAAATAGATAAGATAAGTCAAGTCCCAACATTTCATGTCTACTTCAACAGCTCAATTGAACAGTTTGCATGAAGAAAACTAAAGAAAAGAACATTTACCAGAAAAAAAGCTTTTGGCTACTAATTACAAATACAAGCCCTTAACCACCGTACACCCACACTTTTTATCTCTTGAAACTTTACAAGAAAATTCCTACGAAACTATTTTAATTTCTCCCCAACTCATAGAACTAGTATTTCTAAAATAAGAACCTATCTTAACTGTTGGATAAAAACCCAAGCTAGGATAAAAAATAAAAATAAAAACTACAAAAGTTTCCCTTTTTTCCATTTATATATATAAATCATTATTCATGTGGCTTTGATTGCAAAATAATAAAACCAAATGTGCAAGTACACATATGTCCACAAAGGAAGAACCAAGTGCCACTACAACAATTGACCTCATAATAAGGTCCCTTCTTGGATTGTTGATCCATTGCATAGTGGAGAGAATGAATAAAACTATACCCAGAAAAGCAGTTGCTAGTGATGTTCCAGAGCAAAGGTAGACCAGAAGTTTTTGGTCCGAATTGGCCTTTTGACTCCCCACAACCACTTGAACGAGACAACTTATAACACCTGTCACAGTAGGAAGAATCCAAATCCCAACAACATGTTGAACAATAATTTGATGGTTTGGAAGATCACGAATTACATAACTTGGTGGACCTGTTCCTGATTCCGCCTGTATCGATGATATTAACCGAAAGAAATGTGGCCCAGTTATGAATAATCAAGCAACAAATTCATATGAGTATAAAAAGTTTTTCGCATAAAAAGTGATATAACAATTAATTTTTACTTTATAATTACTTGTCGGAATAGTAGGCAAGTAAGTTTAATTAATATTAGCCAAAAGCAGCAAATTTAATACAAGTCAGTGCAGGGGAGTGGGTTACCTGAATGAGAACAGTTTGATTTCCCATGAGAGTCTCTCCATCTTGTGTGGTGCCACCACCAACAACAATTGGAAGTGGAACTACGAATGCATTATTGGGTTCAGCAGCAGCAGCAGCAGTTTGCAATTGCATCACTCCTCCACTCTCAACATCTCTACTACTACCCTGCAAAGCATATAGGCAGAGAGTTGTTGTTGTGGGGGTGGGGTGGTTTAGAAGTTAGAACTTGGGAAGATGAATAGAAGAAAAGAAGTTAAAAGAGAGCAGCCACCATTCAGAGTGTTCACACCTCCTCAGCCCCCTGACTATGCCTGTGAGGGAAGATAGTAGTCGTGAAGAGCCAGTAGATATATGATAGCACATTATTAAGTGAAATTTTCGTCAGCAAAGTCCTCCAATTATCTTCAGGGTTTCCTGATGGGTGTTTTGAAATTACAGACACACAAAATAAATAAAAAAAGGGTCTGTCTGTCAGATGAAAAAAGGTAAAGATTTACAGCAAACTAATTAAATTAAAGAGGGTGATATACTATACCGGATCCGGAATCAGTGTGGGCAGAAAAAGAGGAGAAAGACATGGTAGTAGTAATAGTAGCTTTCTTTCAATCTTTCTTTCCTTCTTTAAGAAGGCTCTGTTTACACAAATGAAAATGAACAACCGACTTGAACCCCACGAGGTGCTTTATACACAGCGCCTTATTAGCATTTATGGACCCAATTTTTTTTTGTCTTTTTCCTTTTTTTGCTCAAAAGACGGGGTGTGTGTGTGAACCCTTTTTTTTTTTTCTTGAGAAAAGATGAGGGGGTCCTTTTCACGGTATCTCTAATCTTGTTATTCATCCCAACCCCCAACGCCCCTTCTGGTAAAGGGAATTTGCTGTTCGAGGTGTATGCTTCGCCGGGCCTTAATTAATTTAATATAAGGAGGCTCGGATCTTCCGCGTGGAAAAGGGGGGCATTAGGACCTTTAGGTAAGGTCTCAGCAACTTCCGCTTGATGGCGACAGGGAAGATAGAGTGTTGCGTTTGCATCCAATCCCAACTGAGCTACTACTAATCTATCATTTTCATTAACGTATATATGCATTGAGTGATTCAAACACCCGTTAAGAACTTTATAATTAATTAAATAAGTGGTAATAAATATATGGTGTATATTCATATGTACATTTAACTAATAAGTTCATTAATTCCAGTGGGGCTGAAAGGGTTTGTTTGTAATGGGGAAAGTGACTTCCTCTTACAAATAAATGAGGTGCATCCAAACCCACTTTACAAATAATAGACGTAATTTATCGTCTTACTAAACATTTATAATAAATGTTTGCTAGCTCGAAATGGAGTGCATCATCTAAACTCTTTTCACTTAAAGGTCAAAAGGTCAATTCTATGTTGGTTAACATAAGGTCAAGTCTATGTTGGTTAACATTTATGATTTATTATATCTTAAATAAGCATTATTACCAACAAGAAGTTGGTTTACTGGTGCACTGCCTTCTCCCTGTTTATTTCAGTCACTGCCTTCTTCCTGCCTCCTTTATTTCAGTCACTGCCTAAGTTTTCCTGCCTCCTTTCCTCATTAGACTTTAATAATGTTTTATATGTTTGGCTGTTTCTTTCTTCTTCTGCTCCTTTATTTGTCTCAGTTTCCCTGCCTCTTTTAATCTCTTGCTGTATACAGGATTATTTGGCAACTACCTATTTAATGCCATCATTAATTTTGCTTATCTTGTTATTCTGTAGCAAACATAAATTTTCAGAAATTGCTAAGAGGAAACTTGCTTAGTAAAAACAAAGAAAAGCCCTGAACACATAGCAAACTCACCTGGAATTTCAAGAAATTTCATTGTGAGATGCATATTCTAATGCTTGATGCCTGTGGCTAGGAAAGTCATTCACCGTCAACATTTTCTATAGTGAAAAAATTGCCACAAATCCAATTTTCCAGTAAATAATAAAAGGTGATTTCAAGTTTGATTTCCGCGTTGGCCTCCATTCTCCAACTCAATTTCTGAGTCTTGCGCTTGTATCATTTCCATACATATTCAATTTTCTGCACAAGGTGTAAGTGAATCTGGATTTAACTTGTTTCATTTTAAGAAACTACAAGACAGATCAAACCAAAGTTTGAGCATAAAAAATAACATAATCCATTGAGCGCGGGAGTAGAAATGAAAAGCTCACAAATGAAGATTCTAGGTGAACTCGCCAAAAAAAAAAAAAATTCTAAGTCAAACAACCCTAACATCAGACTATATTGAGGGAAACTACTCTCTCGAACTGAAAAGAACAAAATCATTGTTACGTAAATACAATAAGCATGTAAACTTCACCTTTGCAGATTTGTGATTAACTTCATATCACCAGAGTCCAATTAGGAGCATGAAAATTTTAAATGAAACAAAATAAATAAATAAAAAGGGATTTCATCAACATGAGCATCTGAAAATGCATTCGTTGGAAAACAGTCTTTTGCAACCATAGTATCGCGATCTGAATTGCTGAATCAAACGATTTACGATTGGATTCACCTTAACCTGATTTCAATCAAATTCTTGAATTGCTATACCTATAAATCGTAAGTGAATCGGTCCAAATCATAGGTAAATTGGTCCGGATTTGTAGTCAAATCGAACCGAATCATTAATTAGCTAAAAAATAATAATGTCTTTATAACTCTATGGGTACTTAATGTATATAGATATATGATTTTAAAATGTATTGTAGATCTTGAGATTCGTCGATCCAAATCATGATTCGGAATTTGATTCACCAAGCCTCTAAACGATTTAATTCTGATTAACGATTTTGACTACCATGTTTGCAACAATGCCAACCAAATTGGAGAACAAATACAAAAGTTTATGTGTATTTCTAGTCGGTCTTACAAAGAGTTAAATCAACCACAATCTGAATCTTGTTAAAGATTAGAGTGCCTCATGGGTGTTGAATGCGCCATGATCAACTTGTTCTTTTTGTTCTTGTTCGTTTCAGGGTTAATCTAGAGTCTCTAGCTGGATTAATTTGGAATTGACGGACTTAAGAGGGTTTTGTTTGTTTTGTATTCGTTGTGGATATTGTGGATGAATTTCAAATCCAAGACTCTGATGTGACATGTCCACTGTAAGTTTGTTATACTTTAAAATCAACATTTTTTTCTTTCCGATTTGCATTTCTTCAAATGCTAATTCACATTGATCAAAAGTGCCGATTAAAGCATACCGTTCTTGGTTATTGGTGCAGTTTTAATCAGGATTTGGGTGATCAATAGTGGAAAAAATCTCTTTCATGCAGTTTTGTTACAAATGATCATATAATTTTACAGAATCCATCACATCCATAAAGTTGAATGGGAATAACTATCAACTATGGAAGGATGTTGCTTACGACTTTCTTCATAGTTGAAAATAAGTTAAAAGTATCTGCTTGATGATCTTCATAGTCAAAAGACACAATTGGGAATGAGGGTAGATGTAGATAGAACTTGAAGAAAGATGTGATACTCGATGTCAGATATGAAAGCTATGCATCATATATTACCTCAACTAGATTTTGATTTTTTATGAAAATATCCAGTCCTAGCTCAGCATCCTGAGCTTGTATATCTACCTCATCAACTCTACTTTCCTACACAGAATGGAACTGGTATATAAATTAGGCTTCAGTTCCACTGGTGGAATTAAAACAACATGGGTGGTTGAGAAACACAAGTTGGACCATAAAAATAAGAGAATTAAGGAGTTAGAGAGGTGCGTAAAATAAGATGGAAAGACTAAGAAGATGCAGTAATCAACTCAATCATCAAGGTTGTTTTTATCATTGAACGTAAATTAAATTCTAAATGTGATAAACACAACTCAACTCAACTAAGCTTTTTCCCAACTGGCAATTACATGGGGTCGACTACAAGAATCTATTTCCTCCACTCCGCTCGATCAAAAGCTAAGGTAAAATTATAAGTTAAATCTTTCTTAATTATCTTCGTCCATGTTAATTTAGGTCTTCTTCTACCTCTGTTTTGTTTGTTACCATATAGTATTAAATTTAATAAGTCACTTTACCTAACTAGTGCGTCCAAAGGCCTTCGTCGTACATATTTAAACCACCTTAATCAATTTTCTCTCATTTTATCCCCCAACTGGGGCTACTTCTACTATTTCCCTAATATGTTCATTTCTAATTTTATCTTTTAAAGTTTTACCACATATTCATCTTAGCATTCACATTTCTGTTACACTTGGTTTGTTAACATTTTGTTTTTTAATTGCCCAAAATTTTGTTCCATATAACATGATTGGCCTAATAGCAACTCTATAAAATTGTCCTTTTAACTTCAATGGGATGTGTCAACCATATAATACCCTAGCACTCCTCCCCTTGACAGATCTTGCTTTAACTCATAAATCAAATCCTCACCTATTTCTCTTTCTTGATATATAATAGATCCCAAATACCTAAAATTTTCATTCCTTGGTATCTCTTGATGTCCAATTTTCATTAGGGGTGTCAATGGTTTGGTTCAAACCACGAAACTGAACCGAATTGATGCATTTGGTTCGATTTTTCCCATGTTCAGTTCAGGTTGTGGTTTGAGAATTTAAAAATTGTACTAACTAGAACCGAATAACTAAAAGTTAATACCATTAATTTATGTTTAATATATTGTAATATGTTCTTGTTATATAGTTACATAGTTTTTATTTGTAAAATTCCAGTTACTTATCGATGATGTTTCTTTGCCACCTTTTTGCCTTGCTTCATCCATTTGGAAAGCTCATGTTCCATCAAAAATTAAAATCTTTGGACGGTTCATTGGCATATAACAAGCTTAATACTTCAAAGGAGATTCCCCCATTTCACACTGTTACCTTATGTTTGTCCGTTGTGCTTTCAGGATGACGAGAATGTTGAACACCTGCTTATTAGATGTTCTTTCTCGTCCAAGTTGTGGAGAGAATGGCAGTCAAGAATGGGAAGCAGGTTCTCCATTCCTTCCTCTTGCAGAGCTTGCCTTGCTATGGAGAATTGTCACGGCCTACAGGGAGATGGAGTGAAGATCATGAGTGGCAACCATGGCAACCTTGTGGATGATATGGACGGAACGTAATAGACGCACTTTTGAAGGATCCTCTAGGAACTTCAAAAGTATGTGGAACAATACCATCTTAACAGCAAGTTCATGGCTTGTTGCTTTCAAGCTCAACAAAGGCTACTCTATCAATGAGTGGACTAGGAAGGGGGAGCGTTGCATGTAGTAGAATTGAAAAGGTTATCCCCATCATACCTATTGCTTCTTTCCAGCCCCCCATCCATCGGTCTATTTTACTGTCTTTATTTTGCTGCTGGCTGTTTTGTTTTTTATGTTTGTATACTTTTGTTATTGCTTGTTGTTTTTGTTGAGTACTCCTGGTACCCTCTATACTTGTTTTTATCTTATTAATATATGTCGTTTCCTCTAAAAAAAAAAGAAGGTCCCAACCAATAAACCCAAATTGAACCAAACCGACTTTGTTCAATTTGGACAAGTGGTCCGTTCGATTACAATTTGGACAGTAAATCAACCCAAACCAAAATGATGACACCCCTAATCTTAATCGTCTCTTCATTTGTATGTTTGCTTTCACTAAAATTACATTAAATGTATTCAGTCTTCGTCCTATTAATCGTGAACCCTTTAGATTCTAGAGCCTCACTCCAAACCTCTTAGCTTAGCATTTAGTCCACATTTAGTTTTATCAATTAGTACTATATCATCAACAAATGGCATACACCATGAAAAATCTTTTGAATATGTTTAGTCAATTCATCAATGACTAGTGCAAAAAGGTAGGGCCTTAAGTCAAATCCTTAGTGTAAACTTATTGTAATTTAAAATTCATTAGTTCCTCCTACTCTTGATCTTAAATGGTTCTTATCACATCATACATATCCTTTATCAGATCAATGTACCTAGTTGTAACTCTTTTTTTCCCTAATATCCGCCACATTATTTCTCTAGGCACTCCATCATAGGCTTTCTCTAAATTCTTGGATGTGATGTAGGGAAGAAAAGCCCACATTATAACTAAGTGTTACCTCCATTATAGTTTGATTTCACACATTAATCTCTGCAAGTTGGATGCTACCACCAATGATTGCATTACTCCTCCACTGTCAACATCTCTAACACCCTGTCTAATACCCTGTAAAGCTTAGCTAAATAAGATAATGACTTCAGGGTTTATTTGAAGATGAATTAAAGAAGTGGAGCAGAATAAAGTAAGCTAAGAGAGGCTAGCATACTTGATGAGCCCCCCCCTCCCCCCCACAACAACTAAGGCCAACGATAGTTCTCAAAAGCAAGTAGACATGAGATAGAGCCTATGTAATCTTACCAAGATTGGTTAACTATAAACTTTATGGTGATATTCATTGAAAGACATGTACTTGCAAGAGAATAATATGTCAAAATTCATAATTTGGATTAAGCCATGTTTACCCTAAAATCAAAAGAGAATCAATCTATTAGCAAGAGAGAAAGAGAGAGCGAGAATCAATCAACTACTAAATACAATAGTCGAATGAAAGGATTTTGAGAGTTAATTTTATATAATCACACACGATCAATTTGGCGGTGTAGAAGGAACAAAGAGAATAATTTCAAGTATCATTACTTTTATTTAACATAGTCTTAATTTTGAAATTCAGTAGTTACTGAGATTTGACTTTGGCTAGCGAACAGATTTTTTTCTAAAACACAAACCCTTTTCTACTACTTATGTGAAAGAGCAAGAGAATGGAAAAATACTTTTTTAATCCATTGGCGGTGGTCATGATGGTTAGCGTATTTCTAGTCGGTCTTACAAAGAGTCAAATCAACCACAATCTGAATGTTGTTAAAGATTAGAGTGCCTCATGGGTGTTGAATGCGTCATGATCAACTTGTTCTTTCTGTTCCTTTTCGGTTCAGTGTTAATATTCAAAATGTTAATCTAGGGTCTTTGGCTGGATTAATATGGAATTGACGGGATTAAGAGGGTTTTGTTTGTTTTGTATTCGTTGTGGATATTGTGGATGAATTTCAAATCCAAGACTTTGATGTGACGTGTCCTCTGTAATTTTGTTATACTTTAAAATCACCAATTTTTTTCTTTCCAAGTTGCATTTCTTCAAATGCTAATCCACATTGATCAAAAGTGTCTATTAAAGCATACCATTCTTGGTTATTGGTGCAGTTTTAATCAGGATTGGGGTGGTCAATAGTGGAAAAAATTTCTTTCATGCAGTTTTGTTACAAATGATAATTTTACAGAATCCATCAAATCCATAAAGGTGAATGAGAATAACTACCAACTATGGAATGATGTTGCTTACTACTTTCTTTATAGTTGAAAATAAATTAAAAGTATTTGCTTGATGATCTTCATAGTCAAAAGATACAATTGGGAATGAGGGTAGATGCAGATAGAACTTGAAGAAAGATGCGACACCCAATACTCGATGTCAGATATGAAAGCTATGCATCGTATATTACCTCAACTAGATTTTGATTTTTTATGACAATATTCAGTCCTAGCTCAGCATCCTGAGCTAGTATATCTACCTCATCAACTCTACTTTCCTACACAGAATGTAACTGGTATATAAATTACACTTCAGTGCCACTGGTGGAATTAAAACAACATGGGTGGTTGAGAAACACAAGTTGGACCATACAAATAAGAGAATTTAGGAGGAGTTAGAGAAGTGCATAAAATAAGATGATAAGACTAACAAGATGCAGAACTCAACTAAGCTTTTTCCCAACTGGCAACTGCATGGGGTCGACTACATGAATCTGTTTCCTCCACTCTGTTCGATCAAAAGCTAAGGTTAAATTATAAGTTAAATCTTTCTTAATTATCTCCATCCACGTTAATTTAGGTCTTCTTCTACCTCTATTTTTATTTGTTATCATATAGTATTAAATTTAATAAGTCACTTTTCCTAACTAGTGCGTCCAAAGGCCTTTGTTGTACATATTTAAACCACCTTAATTAATTTTCTCTCATTTTATCCCCCAATTGGGGCTACTTTTACTATTTCCCTAATATGTTCATTTCTAATTTTATCTTTTAAAATTTTACCACATATCCATCTTAGCATTCACATTTCTGTTATACTTGGTTCGTTAATATTTTGTTTTTTAATTGCCCAACATTTTGTTCCATATAACATGGTTGACCTAATAGCAACTCTATAAAATTTTCCTTTTAACTTCAATGGGATGTGTCGACCATATAATACTTTAGCACTCCTCTACTTGACCCATCCTGCTTTAACTCTATAAATCACATCCTCGCCTATTTCTCCTTCTTGATATATAATAGATCCCAAATATCTAAAATTTTCATTCCTTGGTATATCTTGATGTCCAATTTTCATAAGGGGTTTCAGTGGTTTGGTTCAAACCACGAAACTAAACCGGATTGATGCATTTGGTTCGATTTTTCCCATGTTCGGTTCGGGTTGCGGTTTGAGAATTTAAAAACTGTACTAACCCGAACCGAATAAATGAAGGTTAATACCATTAATTTATGTTTAATATATTGTAATATGTTCTTGTTATATAGTTACATAGTTTTTTATTTGTAAAATTCCAGTTACTTATCGATGATGTTTCTTCAACACCTTTGTGCCTTGCTTCATCCATTTGGAAAGCTCATGTTCCATCAAAAATTAAAATCTTTGCATGGTCATTGGCACATAACAAGCTTATGTTCTTCAAAGGAGATTCCCCCATTTCACACTATTGCCCTATGTTTTTCCTTTGTGCTTTCAAGATGACAAGAATGTTGAACACCTGTTTATTAGATGTTCTTTCTCGTCCACGTTGTGGAGAGAATGGCAGTCAAGAATGGGAAGCAGGTTCTCCATTCCTTCCTCTTGCGAAGCTTGCCTTGCTATCGAGAATTTTCACGGCCTACAGGGAATGGAATGATTAGTGCAAAAAGGTAGGGGATTAAGTCAAGTCCTTAGTGTAAACTTATTGTAATTTAAAATTCATTAGTTCCTCCTACTGTTGATCTTAAATGGTTTTTATCATATCATACATATCCTTTATCATATATTAGTAGGGGTGTGCAAAACCCGGTTCGGTTTGGTTTTCACCAAAAATCGAAACCGAACCGAACTTGTTCGGTTTGGGTTGATCGGGTTACATACTTCAATTTTACAATTTATAAATCTTATAGTTAACATTATTTTAACATTTTAAAACATATTCAATCCGTCCAAGAATATAATATATAATTCTATCATTAAAATTAAAAAACAAAATACATTATTATATTCAATAAAAATGACGATTTTTTCCTCCTAGGGTTCAAATCATTAGGGTTATAGGAGAATCGACCATATTACCCTTCTTTTCGGCTCGGTTCAGGTTAAAGTCGGTTTTCTAATGCGTAAACTGAAACCCGAACCGTACCGATTGGTTTTTTAAAACCCAAAACCAAAAACCGAACCAAACTATGAAAAATTCGGTTTTGTAATCAGTTTGGTTCGGTTTTTCGGTTTGGTCAGTCCCGATGAACACCCCTAGTATCTAGTTGTAACTCTTTTTTTCCCCTAATATCCACCACATTATTTCTCTAGGCACTCTATCATAGGCTTTCTCTAAATTCTTGGATGTGATGTAGGGAAGAAATGCCCACATTATAACTTAGTGTTACCTCCAGTATAGTTTGATTTCACATGTTAATCTCTGCAAGTTGGATGCTACCACCAATGATTGGACAAGCATCCAGGAGGAATCCACACAAAATCAATCTTCAAGTGTGCTGGGTTCAGCAGCTTGCAATTGCGTTACTCCTCCACTGTCAAGTGTCAACATCTCTAATACCCTGTAAAGCTTAGCTAAATAAGATAATGACTTGAGGGTTTATTTGAAGATGAATTAAACAAGTGGAGCAGAATAAAGTAAGCTAAGAGAGGCTAACACATAATTCACTTGACCCCCCCCCCTAAGGCCAAAGATAGTTCTCAAAAGCAAGTAGACATGAGATAGCACATTAAGCCTATGTACTCTTACAAAGATTGGTTAACTATGAACTTTATGGTGATATTCATTGAAAGACATGTACTTGCAAGAGAATAATATATCAAAATTCATGATTTGCATTAAGTCGTGTTTACCCTAAAATCAAAAGAGAATCAATCTATTAGCAAGAGAAAAAGAGAGAGCGAGAATCAATCAACTACTAAATACATGAGTCGAATGAAAGGATTTTGAGATGAGTTAATTTTGTATAATCACACACGATTAATTTGGCAGTGTAGAAGGAACAAAGAGAATAATTTCAAGTATCATGACATTTACTTAACATAGTCTTAATTTTGAAATTTAGTAGTTACTGAGATTTGACTTTGGCTAGCAAACAATTTTTTTCTAAAACACAAACCCTTTTCTACTACTTATGTGAAAGAACGAGAGAATGGAAAAATAATTTTTTAATCCATTGGTGGTCGTCATGATGGTTAGAGTATTCGCCAAGGACATGATGGTCAGACCATTTAGGTGTTAGTGGTCGACATAACAATTGTGAGCTTTGGAAATGTGCTCTTATGGTTACGATAGGCAAATTTTATTTAGGCATATTGCAACTTGTAAGGAAGCCTAGGGTAAGTTTTAGAAGCCTGTGTATAGTAATTAGGAAACATCAAATAGCATTGGTGGTTCTAATATTTGTGATTCTAGATCTTACGATTTCTATGTATTTTAAATGTATCTTATGTGAAATTGAGATAACTAGGGAGAAAATGACATTCTGATTTGAAGTAGTCAAATAGATTGATAAGCTAGTCAACTAAGATCAAGGAATTCAATTTGAATGCCATCTGGAAATTGTAATGCTAGCAAAATTAGTCGACTAGATTGTGATGTAGGCAACTAAATAAAGACAAATAGGGGATCGAGTGAGGAACCCATAATTGCATGCTCCTAGGTTTTTGAATGCAAGCACAATTATTTCATTAATATAGGGATATAGTCGACTAGGATGCAACATAGTTGACTACTTGGTGGAAAATCTGATTTTTTTTAAATGCACGGTGTGATAGTGTCAAGGATTTAACCCCATTCGACACGATTGTTTGGCTTAGTTTGAGTTGGAGAAGAGAAAAGAAAGGGGTGACAAAGTTAGGGTTTTGGAATCCAAGCTAAGGTGAGTGGTTTTCTTATGTTATTTAAGTTGATTACGGTAGTTGAGTTGAATAGGAAATGATGTTTGAATCACTTTAAATGCTGAAGTCTGAGTTGAGATTGATTGCAAATGTCTGGAATTGAGATGTTTCGATGTGCTATTGAGTTAGGATGTATAAAAATAGTTGATTAATCTATATTTCTATATGTTTGATGCTGTAGAAGAAGTATTGAGCTGAAAGTGGCAAAGAAGCCAATTAGTTGATTAGTTGGGGATTAGGAACAAAACCAACAGGAAGCATCTCTCAAGTTTATTTTGGGTTAATTTGTGAGTGAATTTTTTCAGTATGATTAATATTTATGTTGCATGCTTGATTCGTATAGTTACGCTTAAAATGAGTTGCATATGGGAATGACTGCATATATGATGGTTTTGAAGAATGAAACGATACGTGTTTTGTCTACTGCACACGTCTTTGGACAGAACTATTCAGGTTGAGCTAGTATGATTTGTGTAGATATGAACAGAAAAGAAACCAAATAGATAAGATAAGTCAAGTCCCAACATTTCATGTCTACTTCAACAGCTCAATTGAACAGTTTGCACGAAGAAAACTAAAGAAAAGAACATTTACCAGAAAAAAAGCTTTTGGCTACTAATTACAAATACAAGCCCTTAACCACTGTACACCCACACTTTTTATCTCTTGAAACTTTACAAGAAAATTCCTACTAAACTATTTTAATTTCTCCCCAACTCATAGAACTAGTATTTCTAAAATAAGAACCTATCTTAACTGTTGGATAAAAACCCAAACTAGGATAAAAAATAAAAATAAAAACTACAAAAGTTTCCCTTTTTTCCATTTATATATATAAATCATTATTCATGTGGCTTTGATTGCACAATAATAAAACCAAATGTGACAAGTACACATATGTCCACAAAGGAAGAACCAAGTGCCACTACAACAATTGACCTCATAATAAGGTCCCTTCTTGGATTGTTGATCCATTGCATAGTGGAGAGAATGAATAAAACTATACCCAGAAAAGCAGTTGCTAGTGATGTTCCAGAGCAAAGGTAGAGCATAAGTTTTTGGTCTGAGTTGGCCTTTTGACTCCCCACAACCACTTGAATGAGACAACTTATAACACCAATCACAGTAGGAACAATCCAAATCCCAACAACATGTTGAACAGTAATTTGATGGTTTGGAAGAGCACGAATTACATAACTTGGTGGACCTGTTCCTGATTCCGCCTGTATCGATGATATTAACCGAAAGAAATGTGGCCCGGTTATGAATAATCAAGCAACAAATTCATATGAGTATAAAAAGTTTTTTGCATAATAAGTGATATAACAATTAACTTTTACTTTATAATTACTTGTTGGAATAGTAGGTGAGTAAGTTTAATTAATATTGGCCAAAAGCAGCAAATTTAATACAAGTCAGTGCAGTGGAGTGGGTTACCTGAATGAGAACAGTTTGATTTCCCATGAGAGTCTCTCCATCTTGTGTGGTGCCACCACCAACAACAATTGGAAGTGGAACTACAAATGCATTATTGGGTTCAGCAGCAGCAGTTTGCAATTGCATCACACCTCCACTCTCAACATCTCTACTACTACCCTGCAAAGCACATAGGCAGAGAATTGTTTGGGGGGGGGGGGGGGGGGGGGGGGGGTGTTTAGAAGTTAGAATTTGGGAAGATGAATAGAAGAAAAGGAAGTTAAAAGAGAGCAGCCACCAATCAGAGTGTTCACACCTCCTCAGCCCCCTGACTATGCCTGTGAGGGAAGATAGTAGTTGTGAAGAGCCAGTAGATATATGATAGCACATTATTAAGTGAAATTTTCCTCAGCAAAGTCCTCCAAGTATCTTCAGGGTTTCCTGATGGGTGTTCTGCAATTACAGACACACACAAAATAAAATAAAATAAAAGGGTCTGTCTGTCAGATGAAAGAAGGTAAAGATTTACAGCAAAATAATTAAATTGAAGAGGGTAATTAATTCAAGAAGAAAACGAAGAATAAGAAGAAGAAGAAGGGGAGTGTTATACCGGATCCGGAATCAATGTGGGAAGAAGACATAGTTGCTTGCTTTCTTTCTTTCTTTCTTTAAGAAGGCTCTCTCCCTCTACACTTTTGGTGTAAACTTGAAAATGAACAAACCACTTGAATGATCATCCCCAGTAGTGCTGTGATGCATTTGGTCGGAGGGCTTTATATAGGTTAGTTACTCATATGCCGTTTGTGTCATGGGGTTTAGCTCGCCAGCTTTTTCCACGAAGTTTTCCCGTGGGCCCAAATGAGTAGGGTTGTGCAGAGACAGCCACTGCATTTCAATTTTCACATCCAACCAATTCGTAGTACCTTAAAAATATTCTAAAAATGTGTTTGTCAATCATCCACGACAACAAGTCATCTATTTCTTAATTCTTTGGCTTTCTAAAACGTACAATTTTTAGCACGACGGATTCAATTTAGAAATTGACTAACTGCAAGAGTCCAAATCTCAATACCACTTTCGTTCTTAGAGAAAAATGCTGGCCAACATCTAATGCTCGTCTCTTTCTCTGCTCTCTGTTCAACCCTTTCTTTTTTTTTTCTCATCTTCAACCCTTTTTTCCTTCTCCATCACATCACTTTCCTCTCTATTCTATCTCTTCAAGCAATAAATATTTTGTATAAAACTAATATAATATCTACACTTAATAACTCATTAAAAAGAGATAAATGTTGTATAGCATTCTAGTTCTACTACATATTAGACAAAGGCTCAAAACTAAAACCCATTAAGATTAGAATTCTCTATAAGAGCACTTAACCATTGTCGATAACACGGACATAACTGATTTTTTAAAAAAAAATGCTAAATTCTCATGACTTTTGGGTGTGTCTTCTCTTGTTCAAGGAGTAAATTGAATTTTTCAATTGAGTTAATTTTGTATGCCCAACTTTGGTTTTTGATTTTAAGACTGATTTTGCATTCATACTGATGACAATGTTGATTTTCTCTGAGTAAGTGGGGTTCTTTGTTATAAATGAACCGTATATACTAGGGCATTTAGCACTTGACACTTCAGACTAGTGCCTCCAAGCGTTTCATGTTAGGAAGGCAGAAGGACTAATTTTAATTTTCTCACAGATCCTCTTTAAACAATTTGACAAAGTTTTATCTGAATTACTTCATATCAACTAGAAATAAATATATATATATATATATATATATATATATATATATATATATATATATATATAGAATAAAGAAGAGAAAAATGAAAGACAAAAAGGACAAGATTTTGCTATAAAAAATCAACAAAGAAATATGGAGTTCATACTTTTTAACTTAAAGCGCATTTCATTCATTTAAGAAAAAAAATATAAAAATCAATTATTGTCGTAGAAAATTAATGTGGTGTTTTACTAATAAACCGTGAACATTATAAAAGTAATACAGGAAAATTACTTATTTCAGGGCACAATGGATGGGATTGATGCTTTGGTGGACGCATTAAATGAGGTGAGAGTGGGGTACATTTCTTCTAAGACGCAATCCCTTTTCTGATTCTTATGAATAATGAAACTATAGGTGTTTTGTTTGTCTACTACGCATGTCATGTCGTTGGATAGAACTATCGAGGTCGAGTTAAAGTCATTGAATAGTTAATCAAACATGATTTTGTAGATATGAATAGAAAAAAAAAACCAAATAGATTATAGATAATTCAGGTCCCAACATACATTTCGTTTCATGTCTACAACACAATTGGACCATTTGCATCAAGAAAACTAAAGAAACAAGTATTTGCAAGAAAAAAGCTTCTTGCTACTAATTACAAATACAAGCCCTTAACCCCCCTTGTACACCCGCTCCTTTTATTTCTCGAAATATTAAAATGAAAATCCCCTACTTAATATCATCTCCCCTACTTAACCATTGAACTATAATTCCAATATCAGAGAGATGCTCTTGTGCTGTCTCAGAACCAATTTATAGAGAACGTCTTATATGAGCTATGACACTCATTAGTCTTCTTAGACTATCACTCTCTGATTAGCAATCGCAATCTGCTGGGACAAGAGAGAGGAGTGGCTTGCACCTGACTTATATGTGACATTGTTATCCACAATCTTTTCTTTTCAATTGCAATCTATATGACCCCATCCCCTTGTCCACTCGTTTCTTCAATGTGCACGATGGGACAGAGAAAGAGAAAGAGACACAATTTTGGGCAACCTTTTTCATTCTCTGAACATTATCAAACATTCAAACGTTTCTTCAAACGTTTCATTCTCTATGGGACCGAGAAAGAGACACAATTTTGCAAACATTGTCAACACTTGTATTAAATATTTTTGAAATGTTAATTTCTGCTAGAGAGAAGAGAGCTAACGTAGCTAGTGGGAGGTTACGGAGACCCATGGGTGCTTCCAGGAAGATTCTTCTTCTTGCATCAAACATGATCATGTTGTTTTCGGTCAAGCAGCACAGCCCTTTACGGTCTGTGCAATATTGCTTATGTGGCGACCATAAGGAGGAGCCATTTGCAATGTATACGTCCTCGGTGAAATCATATATATATATATATTATTTATTTTATTTTTCTTTAATAAGAAAGTGCTACAAAAACTCAACAAAACTCATATTATAACAGAACTTTCAATTAAGATTGTCACTTTTGCTTTTGCCCTGTAAGTTGTAAGGCCAACACTCTTTTAGTTTTCTACTTTCTTCCTTTTGATTAGGACAAAAGTGTCAATCATGACTTAAAGTCTCCTTCTGACTCACTTTAAGAGGTTTTTTAAGCATCTATCTCTCTGAATAAACTTATGTTTAAAAATTATTAATATAATATTTCATTACTTAGTTACATTTTATTTTATGATGTTAAAATAATAATAATATTTTTTTTTGAAAGAGAAATAATAATATTATTATTCTCATATAAAATAATATTTTACAGTGTCGCCATCAAAATAATACAAAAAAAAATTATCATTATTCTTTTAGTAAAATTCAAAATGAATTTCAAGGGCAATTCAAAAAATATTAATACTATACCAAAAATACATTAGCATAACTTGAGTTTTATCTTCTTATTTTCAATATTTCTTAATTCTTAATTATTTAGTAATTATAATTGAATTGATTATTTTCGCATACAGGCTACACACTATTTTTTTATATATATAAAATTATAAAATGATATTATCTAAAAAATACAAAGTATAAGTATTATTGGCTTAGTAAAAAAAATAATTTCAAAAGCTAACTTTATAATCATGAGCTTTAAATTAAACTATTTTTTAAAATATAACTATGTGATAATAATGTTTTTGAAGGGAAACTGAAATAACATTACAAATTATAATATCAGTATGCGGGACTGGAAACGGAAACTGAAAATGAATGTGAATGTGGGTATTTGCAATACCTCAAAATTTTAATGAATAAAAGGTCCAAACTAATAGAATGTCTAATAAATAAACAAAAAAAAACATTCTATCAAAAATTAAACAAAAGTGCTATATATTGATATTTGGACCCTTGTCACCTTCTGCACACATTCCAGACCTTTTATTCATCAAATAACAAAAAGGTAGACATGCTTTTTCCTATACATGACTCTACGCCCCAGCTTATGAGGGGCCCTTGTTCAGCTTATGAGGGGACAAGGGGGCCCTTGTTCAGCTTATGAGGGGGCCGTTAGGTGGACCCTTAGGTGGACCCTTAGGTGGGCTGCCTTCTAACTCTTTGCTTCCCTTTCTTTGCTGAGTCGCCTAAGTGTGAGTGGGGTTATATTTATTATGAGTTAGGAAGACATGATTTCCCTTTTTCTTTGGGTGAGTTCATCATGATACCATGGGTTCATTTAGAATTTCCGAGAACCCATAAAAGAAAAAAATAAAAATAAAAATAGTAATGGTTCTTGGAAGCTTCTTGCATCTCATGTCTTATTGATTAAGTAGTGGTTCTCTCTCCACTGGAGAGTCAGTGGGGGAGGGACTCTTGCTTCCCCATATTCGATCCCTTAACCTGGACGATGCCTATGCCACGTGCGCTAGGCACAGGTTGGTACTGGACTTTGTGGACACAAGTCACCAAACAAAACACTACCTCACCTACCTAACGACCTTTACCTTTTTATTCATGGAAAAGGATGAAAATTATTAAAAATACAATAAATTATCTATGACTAATTCCTCTCCCTTTCTTGTTTTGTTTTTTTTTCTTTTTTCAATTTTTTAGGATTTGATATAAATATAAAGTAAAAAAGAAGAAATGAGAAAGCAAATGGATTCAACGACAACAAAACTCGGGTTCATGCTCAAATTTCTAGTTCTAACTCTATTTCTACAAGGAGAATTGAAATGGGGATCTAGGGCAACAAAATCATACAAGTATACAAGAAACTTAAATGAATGAAATAAAATGCTATACTGGAATTAGACAAAATGGATAGTATTTTGTTCTTATTCTATCTTGATTATGTCGATGCCCTTGTTCAAAAAATGGTCCATTCATGTATCATATACAACAATCACATTGTAGCAGGTATAGTTTAGTGGTCAAAGTGCGATTCGTTCTATTCACAACTTAAATAGTTAAGGGGTCTTCCGGTTTGATTCATATTCAGATTAAAAACTTTATTTCTTAAAAGGATTTAATCATTTACCTCTCAATAACCTATTTGAGGAAGAATATACATTCTCGTGATTTGTATCCAAGGGTCAATTAGAAATTTACCAATTGGATTATGGAAGCACGAAGCATTTTCTTCTTTTTTTTTGAGTTGTATCACGACTTTCAATTGGATGCACATGAGTAACAGACCCATGGATGAAGATAAAAAAGTGTATTTCTAATCGTAACTAGATCTTCAATTTCTTCTTTAGAGGGGAAATTGGAGCGAAATAGCTATTAAACGATGATTTTGGTTTACTAAAGCTATCGACATATTGTTTTAGCTCGATGGAAACACACTTCTTTTCCTCCGGATTCACGTAAGTAGAAATAGAGAACGAAGTATCTAGAAAAATTTGTTATAATTCCCCTCTTCTTTTCTAGAAGGATCATCTAGAAAGTGCGTTGTTTTCAAGGAATTTCTTACAAAAATATTAAATTGGTTCGAACTTGTTTAGTATTGAATTGGGACCAAGACAAAAACGACTCTTCTTCTTCTTCTATAGAAGGGGTTCATCCTTCCTTTGTTGAAATAAAGGTAAAAGGTCTGATTCGAAATTTTATAAGAATGGACTTAGTGCAGTCCCCTATTTCGTATATCGGAAAAATAAATAATCCGGTAGGGTCAGGATTGATTCTCGTTAATCGATTAGATTGCACTATTCTCAATCCTTTTTTTTTCCAAGGCAAGGATTCAACAATCACTTACCCAACATCAAGTAACTATTCGGATGTTGGAATAGAAATAAGGAATGCCAATCTTTGATAATTTTGTCATCATCTAATTGTTCTCGAATAGATCCATTCAACGGTTTGAAATCTAACAATGTAACCAAAAAATTAATTTAAATTAAAAAGGATCCCCTACTTACAATTCGGAATTCGTTGGGTCCTTTAGGGATTGTCCCTAAAATTACGAATTTGTTTTCATTTTACCATTTAATAACTCATAATAAGATTTTGGTAAATCAATATTTACTACTTGACAATTTAAAACAAACTTTCTAAGTCCTTAAATATTATTTATTGGACGAAAACGGGAGAATTTATAATCTCGATCCATATAGTAACATGATTTTGAATCCATTCAATTTGAATTGATATTTTCTCCATCACGATTATTGTGAAGAAACATCAACAATAGTGAGCCTTGAACAGTTTATTTGTGAAAATTTATATATATCCAAAAATGGACCACACCAAAAATTTGGTAAGGTTCTCCTTGTTCATGTTGACTTTTTAGTAATAAGATCAGCTAAGCCCTATTTGGCTACTCCAGGAGCCACCGGTCATGACCATTATGGGGAAATTCTCTTCGAAGGAGATACATTAGTCACATTTATATATGAAAAATCTAGATCTGGGAATATAATGTAAGGTCTTCCAAAAGTAGAACAAGTGTTAGAAGTGCGTTCGATTGATTCAATATCAATGAACTTAGAAAGGAGAGTTGAAGTTTGGAACGAACATATAACAAGAATTCTTGGAATTCTTTGAGGATTCTTGATTGGCGCTGAGCTAATCATAGTGCAAAGTCGTTTCTTTTTGGTTAATAAGATTCAAAAGATTTATCGATCCCAGGGAGTGCAAATCCATAATAGGCATATAGAAATTATTCTACGTCAAATAACATCAGAAGCGTTGGTTTCAAAAGTGTCTAATGCTTTTTTACCTGGAGAACTAGTTGGATTGTTACGAGCGAAACGAATGGGGTGTGCTTTGGAAGAAACAATCTGTTACCGAGCTGTCTTATTGGGAATAACAAGGGAGTCTTTGAATACTCAAAGTTTTACATCCGAAACGAGTTTTCAAGAAACTGCTCGAGTTTTAGCAAAAGCTACTCTACGAGGTCGTATCGATTGGTTGAAAGGCTTGAAAGAGAACGTTGTTCTAGGGGGGATAATACCTGCTCGTGCCAGATTCAAAAGATTAGTGCACTGTTCAAATCAACATAGCAACATTCCTTTGGAAATCCAAAAGAAGAATCTATTCGAGAGGAACATAAGAGATATTTTGTCATAACAAAGAGAATTATTTGATTCTTGCAGCCCAAAGAATTTTCATGATACATCAGATTGATTGAGTGCTAAGAACGGATTCATCCTTTTAACTTAACTTTAACTATAGGTGTCCGACTATTTGTTTTGGTAAGGTAATAAAAAAAGTAACGAATAGAAATGAATTAATGGCTTGGACCGTGTATCAACGACCAATCTCTAGTAGAAGGTTCCATCGGAACAATTATTTATTTCTTCAAGGTACCTTGTCTCTTTTATTATTATTATTATTATTAACAACAACAAAAAAGATGTGTGGGGAGAAATGACAAGAAGATATTGGAACATCAATTTGGAAGAAATGATGGAAGCACGAGTTCATTTTGGTCATGGTACTAGGAAATGGAACCCTAGAATGGTGCCTTACATCTCTTCAAGGCGTAAAGGTATTCATATTACAAATCTTACTAGAACTGCTCGTTTTTTATCATAAGCTTGTGATTTAGTTTTTGATGTAGCTAGTAGGGGAAAACAATTCTTAATAGTTGGGACACAAAATAAAGCAGTTGATTCAGTAACATCGACTGCAATAAGGGCTCAACGTCATTATGTTAATAAAAAATGGCTCAGTGGTATGCCAACAAATTGGTCCACTATAGAAATGAGACTTCATAAGTTCCAGGACTTGAGAGCGGAACAAAAGGCGGGAAGACTCAACCGTCTTCCAAAAAGAGATGCAGCAATATTGAAGAGACAATTATCTCACTTGCAAACATATCTGGGCGGTATCAAATATATGACGGGTTTACCTGATATTGTAATCATCGTCGATCAGCAAGAAGAATATAAGGATCTTCGAGAATGTGTCATTTTAGGAATTCCAACGATTTGTTTAATCGATACAAATTGTGACCCGAATTTCTCAGATATTTCGATTCCAGGCAATGATGACGCTATAGCTTCAATCCGATTAATTCTTAAAAAATTAGTCTCCGCAATTTGTGAGCGTCGTTCTAGCTATATAAGAAATCCTTAAGTAATAATAATAAGATAAGTCAATTACTTCAGTAACTCCATAGATTTATTGAATCGATTATTATTCCTGAATATCAAAAAGGAAATAAAAATTACTGAGAATGTTATGTAATTACTTGGTATACGTGGTGGTATCCGAAATATAAAATTCAAGTGGGCAAATTGAGAAAGAGCTTATTGAATCAAAATAATTTCTTGTTAAAGTTAAGATCTATCTCTCACTGAGGGCAATATGAATGTTCTACCATGTTCCATCCACACACTAAAGGATTTATACAAGATATTTGGTGTAGAAGTAGGCCAACATTTCTATTGGCAAATACGAGGTTTCCAAGGTCATGCTGTAATTGCTATCTTATTTAGGTTCAGTGACTATAACAGTTTGAAATCCACAAACCATTGCTTCTATTGCTATTTCACTCTATTTTTGTTACAAAAATCATATTGAACCAAAAAAGCAAAATTCATAATTGAGTAATTCCCTAACTTTGTTCCAAATGAACTTACTTATATCCAATCAATGTGGGATTATTATCAATTATTTTGATCCAAATGTACCAGTCAATAATCAACTCTCCCCCCCCCCCCCCCCCCCACACACGCTCTCTCTCTCTCACAGAAGATGTATACCTCAGTGGGTCTTTGATGTAGCGTACTCTGATTGTCCTATGCTCTAATATTAAAGAATTTTTTCTTTAAAAAAAAAAAAAGTTCTCCTAGTTTTCTACTGCTTACTGACGGAAGAAATTAGGCTATGTTCTCTTGGGAATTATTAGGTGCATTCCTTGTTATACAGTGTTTCATATTGGTTCTATCACAATAGCCATTACCATTAAAAACTGATAAAATTGTCCCTAACACCACCACCTTTGCCACCATCCTTGGCCATCCACGAAGCTGGATGGATCTTAATTTACTACAAATATTGCTATCCGTATCGAGAAAACTGGGATACAAGAAAAAGCAACAGTGCAACCAATACTTCCATTACAAAACCAAAATAAGTAACAATCATTTATTATGTAAACTACTAAATAGTAACATTTCAAAAACCATTACAAAACCAAAATAAGTAACAATCATTTATTATGTAAACTACCAAACTAAGGTTCTATTTGGGATTATGAATTGTTGTATCTTGAACCTTCACTAAAATTCAAGCACAACAATACATCATATTGCAGTTTTTTTTTTTTTTTTTTAATTAATTGCACAATCTACACATCAATCCAAAATTATAAAAAGAAAAGAAATCATACACTTTTCTATATCTTGGAAAATATGAATTCTCTTCAAATAAAATTCCGATCAAACTACCAAATGAAACACTAAAACATGTATTGTACATTCAATTTCAACCAAGTGAATAACTTTACAAGCATGTCTATGAAAAAATAAGAGGATTGGATTAAAAGCATTTCTCAGTAGAAGCAATCCAAATTTCAACTTATAGCCTGATATTTGTAGAATAAAAATATCTCGAGGGTTGAGAGGCATGGTGCTGGAACACGTGAATGCGATCGGTACACTCCTCACACACTAGTTACAACCCACACAAATCAGAACAAAGTAGAAGATAAGACTAACTCCCAATGGGATACATAATCACCATCAAAAAGAGAAATCAACAAAGAAGAGGCTCACCACCAAGACAAATCTCAAGAGATACAAATACACTACTCTATAACACTCAAGAAGAGCAATTTTCATTCAAATAACAACCAAAAACGCCCCCCTTAGTTACATTAGATCATATATATAATTATCTTCTTGGAACAACTCTCCATGTATGGGAAAACATCATGAAAATAAAAGCTAGTCTTGGAATACCCCTCCAAGCATAGGAAACTTAAGAAAATTAAATAAAAACATAAAACTCTGAGAAAACAATAAAAACATACATGGGAAACACAAGGGAAATAACTAGGGACATTAAACTCTAGACAGCATTTAATGCAGTCAAACTGTCAACACCTAAATAGTCATAACTTTCTCTAGGAACCTTCAAATCATGACACTTCAAAATTCGAACTTGAAGTTAAAACAGCGATCTTTCCAACAAACAATGGTGTGCCCTTTAACTCCATACCAATAAAAAGTTACGAAGTTCCAAAATGACCCCTTGTGCAGGCACTTGTTCAACAGATCATGGTAAGAATTTGGAACCTCTTTGTACCTAGTTCCAAATTCATGCAGTTAGACACTCCCTTGTCAATCTCCCCAGGTTGGAAAATACTTGACCTCAAGTCTGAACAGCCAACATCATCATCATAATAATGACACAAATCAACAACATTAAACGTTGGTGAAACACCATAAGCATCCACTAGCTCAATCTTGTATGCATTTTCACCAATTCGTTGAAGAACCTTAAATGGATCGTCAGCTCTAGGCTTCAGCTTCCCATACTTCCCACAAGGAAAACATTCTTTGCTCAAATGAACCCAAACCAAGTCCCCTTCCTTGAACTCAACATGTTTACAGTGCTTGTTTTTAGCTTTTTTATATTTCTCAGTCTGCTTCAAAATCTTCTCTCGAACTTGAGCATGCAACTTCTTCAACTCACTAGCTTTGGCATCAACATCTCCACTGAAATCTTTGTTAGTAGTAATAGGAACCAAATCCAAAGGACTGATAGGATTCTTACCATACACTACTTCAAATGGACTATGATTAGTGCTTTGACTTTTAGAGCAATCGTAAGCAAACTCGACTTCAGGTGTGATAAGTTCCCATTGTCGAATATTCTTTCCCACATAACATTTCAAAAGATTCCCCAAACTGCGATCAATGACTTCAGTTTGCCCATCGGTTTGAGGATGATAAGATGGGCTGAAAGTAAGACTGGTGCCAAGCTTCTTCCAAAGTGTATGCCAAAAATTACTCAAGAACTTTGAATCTCGGTCCGAGATAACTGTCTTGGAATGCCATGCAACTTCACGATCTCCTTGAAGTACAGATCTAAAATGTAGGAAGCATCATTAGTCTTATTGCATGGAACAAAATGTGCAATTTTCGAGAACCTGTCAACGACCACCATGACAACATCCTTATTCCTTTGAGTTCTAGGCAAACCCAACACAAAATCCAGACTAACATCTTCCCAAGGGGCGTGAGCTACTGGCAGCAGTGTATACCACCCCGTATTTTGCCCATGAGTCTTTGCCACATGACACACTCTGCACTGTTGTACATGCCTTGTGACGTCCCTCAACATTTTAAGCCAATAAAACTTCTCTTCTACAAGAGCCAGTGTCTTGTCTCTCCCAAAATGACCACCTATCCCAGTGTCATGAGCCTCCATGATAATAGCCCGCCTGAGGGAAGATTGAGGCACACACAAACGATTTACCTTGAAAAGGTACCCATCATGCTTTAAGAACTGTTCAAATGGACCCTTTTCACACTCTTGCCAAATGCTACCGAAGTAAGGATCAATTGCATACAACTCTTTCAGAACTTCAAACCCCACCACCTTTACCTCCATTATGGACAACAAGGAATGCTTTCGACTCAGAGCATCAACCACCACATTTTGAATTCCTATTTTATGCTTGATTGTGAAGTTGTAAGCTTGAAGAAACTCCACCCATACAGCATGCCTTATGTTAAGTTTTTGTTGGCTGTTGGTAAACTTTAGTGCTTCATGATCTGAATAGAGAACAAATGGCTTAGCAAGAAGGTATTGACTCCAGTGACTCAAAGTAGATTTATTATAGTTTTATTTCTCATTACGCGATATTTGTGCTAATTGTAGGAAAAGTAGATATAATGAGAGATTGATCATGTTAGAGCATGTGAGACCCTCAAGATCATCAATTTAGAGAAGTCATCACTTCACTTAGTTTCATGACACATGGCATCATCTCAATCATTCATTACTTGAGTGAAAATTTTGTGAATCTCAAAGAACATCTATGATGACGATGGAAGTTGGAAGAATTTCAAGTCAAGGACATATGACACACATGGAGAATCAGGAGTCTGTTTCACATGAATTCTGGCACTGCTCTTTGCTAGAGAGGTGTAGTGCAGGTGGTATCATCACTTTCCAGTGATGAGTGGTGAAGGGGTTGAGGATCATCGCCTCAATATCTTTCCTTACATGGATAGTATCCAATTTGCATTGCGAGAGCATTGACAGGTAGTGTGTTTGGTAGCTCTGTGGTCTATTTGGAAAGAAAAGAATACACGAGTGTTCGACCACTTCGACGTGGAGAGGAATGTAGTCGTCAAAGTGTGCGAACATTCTCAACTTTTAGCGTCACTTTAAATAGCTAATAGCAAGCTGTCATTGGGATATTCCTTAGGGGATTGGCTCCGTGGATGGGGCAATTTTATTTGTCCTTGAAGATGGCCTGGGTGGTCCTTGGTCCTTTATGTACAGTCTCTTTAGACTTTTTACACATTAATATATACATACATCGCTCCTTTGTTTCTTTTAAAAAAAAAATGATTTGTTCCGACTTATGAAACACTGTTTTTCAATTTGCTGCCAAAAAACACTTCTGCCACAACAACCAGGTCTCCTCAATCCCTCCACTCTCACAAAGCTTTAGTATTGTGAATATTGTGAATCTTAATCAATATAAAAGAAATTCCAATTCTACTAAACTGTCCTCCAATTTCCTTTCTTATGACAGTACTTGGTAAGATGTGTGAAACGCTAGGCACCCACAATTAAAAAGGTTGCAACCCTAGACTTAGTTCCTCTTAAAAAGATTGGCACAAACCCTATTTAACAACATCGAACAGAACCAGTTCAAGCATGAAAATTAGAAATAATACTCATTGAAAATGCCATTCATCATAGATTTCAAAATACAGTATAAAAATAAGTGATTTTCCTTAGTACTTTCCGAAATGTTACATCACTAATTGTCACATAAAGTGTAACAAAAAATCGGGCTTTCAGGCCTAGACTAATTTCAATTGAAGAAATCTAATGAATATGGAATGAAAAACCTGAATTGGAACATTGAGAATAAGGAAATTGAATTGAGAATTGACCTAGATAAAATTTAAAGAAAGATGCCATGCTATCTCAATCAAAGTCGGCCATTTGTAGCTTACCACTGGCATAGTCTGATCTTCTGTGTTAATTTCAGATCCAAGCTTACCGTCTTCAGCTAAGTATAGCCTCCTCATCCCTACTTTCCTGCAGTATACAACTGAATCCAAATTTGAATTTTTTCACTCAATGAAATGTGAAGAACATGGAACCCAAATTCAAGTACTGGAAATAATTAAACTCATTTAAGATCAGATATCAAAAAAGCAATGCATAACAAATTACCTCTAAAGTTTGAGTTCCTGAAATGGTCTCCATCTCCAGTTCACCTACTTGACCTCGTATAGCACCCTCATCATCTCTTTTGTCCATCACAATTTATAACTCAATTAGATTATATTTGCTTCATTCAACAAAATCAGAAGAACATTGATGACACAACACCGAGAGAGACGAGAGAGAAATCAAGAGGGAAAATCAATGTTCATTCAATAATCAATAAGAAGTTATTTCTAAATTATATCCAATAATGATTTATATAACTGAATATGACTTCTAAACTAACACCAACTAGGACTCTTAAACAAATTCAAAATCCTAATCAAAATATAACTCTAAAATAAATAACAACCCAAATAAACAAATAAACAAATAAAAAATCCTAATTAGTCTCAAATGCTAACTCATGTGCGTCCTACATCGAACATGGAATCCCAATTTTTTGAGCATCAAAAGTAAGAGAACTCAATTGAAAAAAAATAAAAAAAAAGTATCAGAACTCAAAAGAAAACGGGCAGATGCAGATAAAACTTGAAGATAGATCTAATACCCAATCTCACTTGTCAAAGCCATGCATCATAAATTACCTTGACGAGAGTTCGATCTACAATCATGATGCCCAACTCTAGCTAATCGTCTTGAGCTTCTCTCTCTCCACCATCAACTCTATTTTAATGCATAGTTTATAACTTCATTTGATTTTTAATTGTTTCATTTAACAACATCAGATAAATATGGACCCCTAATTTTTGAGCATCAACAGTCAGAAATTTCAATTGAGAATGAAGGTAGATGCAGATAGAACTTGAAGAATGATGCAATACTGGATGCCAATATCAAACCTAGATAACCTCAATTAGAATTTGGTTTTCTAGGACAATGTCCAAAACTAGAGTTTGTTCAGCATTCTGAGCCTGTATCTCTCCCACATCAACTCTACTTTCCTACAGAGAATATAATCAGTACATAATTATAAAATACACTTTAGTCTCTTTAATGGAAGTAGAACAACATGGGTTGATAAACACGAGTATGAGCAAGAAAAATAAGAGAATTAAGAACAATTTAAGAAATATATAGAAAAAGAACAACAAAGATGCAATACTTTTGTTTGATAGGTGAGAAAATTGTTATTTTCTCAAGAAAATAAAATATTTTCTCATTAAAAAAAAAAAAGACAAGTTGTGAGTTTTATTGCCAAAATTTTCTCAATAAATGTTCTCCATCCCCTCTTTTTTCTCACGAGAAAAGTTTTAGTTTTTTTAAATATGTTTGTATTCATATTCCACAAAACTCTTATTTTTCATTCTCTTAGCATCATATTAGCGTAGATGTAGAAAACTTGAAGAAAGATGCAATACCCAATGTCAAATATGAAAGCTATGCACTGTATATTACCTCAATTAGATTTTGATTTTCTATGATGATGTCCAGCCCTAGCTCAACATTCTGAGCTTGTATATCTCTCTCATCAAGTCTACTTTGCTACACAGAAAGTAACCGGTATATAAATGACTTTAGTTCCATTAATGGGATTAGAGTAACATGGGTCATCAAGAAACACAAATTGGAGCATGGAAAATAGAAGAAATTCCCTGATTATAATTCAGTGTTACCTCCATTACAGTTTGATTTCCCATGATAATCTCTGCAAGTTGTTTGCCACCACCAACGATTGGACAAGCATGCTAGATGGAATCCGCAAGAAATCAACCTTCAAGTGTACTGGGTTTAGCAGCTTGCAATTGCATTGCTCCTCCCCTCTCAACATCTCTACTAGATAAAGAAGAACGTGATATTCTCTCAAACCCTCAGTTCATTGGTCAACATGCTGTTGGGATTTGGATTGTTCCGACTATGATAGGTTTAGTAAGTTGTCATTCAAGTGGTTGTGGGGAGTCAAAAGCTAATTCGAACCAAAAAATTTTGCTCTACCTTTGCTCTGGAACTGCTATTCTGAGTATATTTTTCTTCACTCTCTCCACTAAGCAATGGGGATCAACAATCCAACAATGAGTATATTTTGCTATTAGGTCAACTGTTGTAGTGGCACTTGGTTTTACCTTTGTGGACATATGTGTACTGATCACATTTGGTTTTATTCTTGTGCAATCAAAGGAACATGAATAAAGCTTTATATGTATAGATGGAAAAAAAAAAAAAGGGAAACGTTTGTAGTTTTATTTCTTTTATCCTAGGTTGGGTTTTTATCCAATGTGCGTGTGTGTGTGTCATAATGCTTAAAATGAGTTGCTTATGGGAATGGCTGCATATCTGGTTTTGAATGATGAAACATTTATATATCTGGTTTTGAATAATGAAATATATATATATATATATATATAGGTGTTTTGTTCGTCTACTACGCATGCGTTGGATATAACAATTCAGGTCGAGTTAAAGTCATTGAATAGTTAATCAAATGTGATTGTGTGGATATGGACACAAAAAAGCCAAATAGATAAGATAATTCAGGTCCCAACGTTTCATTTCACGTCTACAACACAATTGGACCATTTGCATCAAGAAAACTATAGAAAAAAACATTTGCAAGAAAAAAGCTTCTTGCTACTAATTACAAATACAAGCCCTTAACCCCCCTTGTACACCCACATTTTTTATCTCTTGAAACCTTAAAAGAAAATTCCTATGAAACTATTTTAATATCCCCCGCTTATAAAACAAGGATTTCTCCAAGAACAACCCATCTTAACCAAGTAGACTCTATGAATAAATATATATATTTTTTAATGTATCTTTTATCGCTTAACAACAAGAAAAAATATGATCAAAGCACATATATCAACAAAGGTAAAACCAACGACCGTACTCAAAAAAGCAGTTGATAGCGATGTTTCAGCGCAATGTAGAGCAAAAGTTTATGGTCAGAATTAACCTTTTGAATCCCCACAAACAACTGAAGGAGAACACTTATCACACCAATCACAATAGGAACAATCAAGATTCCAACAACCTGCATAACAATGATTTGAAGGTTTGGGTTTGGGTTTGGGAAAGCACCATGTTCTTCCTGATTCCGCCTGTGTATCATCAGAGAAAGGAGTTGTGCAGAGGCAGCGGAGAGAGGAGAGCAGAAGATTAGGCCGAATAGTCCCAGCGAAGTCCGCCTCAGCCAACTCCTCCCATTATCTTAGGGTTTACCGATTGGGTGTTCTACAATAATTTTACATACCAAACAAAAAAAAGAAAAAAACAATAAAGGGTCAGTCGGCAACACACAGAAAAAAAAATAATAATAAAGGATCAAAAATTTGATTTGACTTATCTTTGGTCACTTTAAAATTAAAATTAATTCAGAGAAGTTTAATTTGACATATTTTTTTTTTGTAAAAATTCACTAAAATAGACAAATTTAGATGATTTTTGCGTATATACTTAAATATCTAAATTTATTGTAGTATAAGCTAAAAACTAATATAAATAGATACTTTTAATATATAAAAATACTAATAAGTGACATAACAAAATTAATCTTGTTAAGTGGATTGATGAATTTGAAATGATAACTTTAGATCTTAATTCTTTTTCTTTATTTTGATATTTAATTTTGTGGTAGTTTGCTTCTCGACAATATACTTTGCTAGTTTAAATTCTATCATACTTAATTTATTAGTTTATTATTTAAATATATTATTTTTTTAATCTTGTTTTGTAAGAATTAACTAAAAGAAAATAATTTTGAGAACTCTTTTAATTTATTTTTAAATTTTTATTTTATTTCAACTCTATTTATTTATTTACTTATTTTTTTCTCTTTTTGCTAAAACATATCTCATAAACAACATAATTTGTTAGTTTGTTAAATTATTTTTTAAAATTGATATTGCTATGTTGGTTGATGAAGTTGAAAATAATATATAATTATTGATATTTCTTTATTTTTTATTGATGAAATAACATTTTTTTTTACTTCTGTGCCGAATTTCATCAAATTTTTATATTTTTGAATCGAAAAATAGAAATATTATTGAAGTTTTTCGAATTATTTGAATTATTTCGATAAATTTTTGTATTTTTTATTTTATATCTACTTTGCTCTTCGATGATAAAAAAAAAGGAAAAAATTTTGTAAAAAATCACCAAATTTCAAAAAAAATTTGAACCATGGTTTTTATGGTAGACTTTGCATGATCGTGTTAAGAGTTTCCAAAAAAATAAATATAAAAATAAATAAATAAATGAAGAAACATATAAAACAAATTCTTAGATACAGTTAAAAGGTTTCCTAGAATGAAATATTTTAAGAAGAATTATGTGCAAATATTATTATTACTTAAAACAATTTTAGAAATGATTTGTATGTTATTCATAGGTTGAAATGCTAGTCCACAAGGGCTTCTCGATTCACAATCATATTACGAAAAAGTTCACAACTCCTCCCAATTATAATGATAGGCATCATTTTTTCCGTGCCACGAACATAATGAGAATTGTTGCAACCTGAAAGATGTAAAAAACTGCTCTAACTTTTAGCTGACTCATTCTAGAAAATTAGTTCAAAACTCTATTCCCCTTCCTATGCACAACTCAACTAAGTCTTTTTCAAATTAAATAAAGTCGACTATATGAATCTGCTTCCTTCACCCCCCTCTATTCAGGGTTAAGTAAAACATTCGAACTCTTTTGTAGTACGAGGTGCATAATTTAATTTATTTTTTTTAAAATTTTTGTGGTTAGCTTAACAATTTGATTCACGCCATAGTTAATCTAGCAAAGTTTTACATTGACACAGTAAAAATAATCAAGAAAGATATATATAACTACTTAATGGAGGAAGTGGATTCATGTTGCAACTTACATGCGTCATGGACTAATCCATTTCCCTAGGCTAGTCAAATTAAATTAATTTGGTGGCCTTTTAGTTTTTTTTTTTCCCGCATTTGAGATATCCTTGGAGGCATAAGTCTTGTGCCTTCTTTTTTTTTACCACAATTGTTTATCATGGCCTATATGCTGAATTTGCTTTAGATTCAACTTTCATTGGAAATCAAACTATTTATTTGTTGTTACTTAGCCATTGCTTAGAATGTATTTAGGGTCTTCCTCCCTTCAATTAGATAGCAAATTTGAGATACCAACCTTTGAGGTGGGAGGAGGCAAAGGTGGTGATGATGAGACATTTAACATATTTGAGATACCATCCTTTAAAACATACTTCTAGTTAAGAAGACTTCTAACATATTTAGAAGGATATTTGTCCCTTTTTGAAGCATGAGGTTGATTGTCTGCTGGGAACTATGACTGCAAGCTGTCAATGATTTCACTCTCACGTGGTTCACTAACTCTATAGTGTATAAAAAGCAAATGGTTGGGAGACAAAGCTGAACTTTCTGTTATATTAACAGTAGTTATGCATGGTAGATTTATTGCCTTAAGAGTTCATTCTGCTTAACTATTCTGATCTATTATTTTAAATGGAACATTTAAACATTATAGAATTTTTTCTGTTGCTTTGACAAAAATGGAATATTATCTTGAGATTGCAACAATTCCCCTTTCTTCAGTAAAAGGATATGTAATATTAATTGCTAGAGATTTTCACAATCAGATAACAAAAAAGTTCACAACTCCTCGCAACGCAAAAATCATAGCTATCATTATATGTTGCTTTTCTTTTTCTATTTTTCTGTCTTGTTCATACAAATTTCTGATTTCATTCTTCTAAATTACACCTGAATTTTAAGAACATTTGGCGCGCCTTTGATTTATATAATTTGAACTCCATCTTATATCTATCTATATAGTGAACATAATTCTTTACTAGCAAACCTAAATTTCAAGAACATTTGGCTCCATCTCCATCTCTCGTTGGATCGCTCAATGAAGCTTACTCCATCCACATCCCACCATTAACAAGAAGCACACATCCACCTATAATGGGGAAAAAAAAGACAGAATATGAGTACAGAAATTTCTCCGACCAGCAGTAACATCTAATTTATTTCAAACTTTTACAAAACCTAGGCGATAGTTATAATTCGCAGTATCATATTCAGCACCATTGTGTCCATGTCACTTTGCTCAGGTCCACATAATTTGAACCCTACACCAACTGAGATGTCAAGCAGAAGTAGTGTCACAGGGTTTCCATGGGTTTCTGGAAAGAGACCAAAAATATGCAGTATCACACACTTTTGGGAGCAATAGAATCAGGAAAGAGAGAAAGGACATGAACCTATTGGGATAATCAAGACACTAAATTACAAGTGGGAAATTTTGAAATTCTTGAATAGTGACCGGTAATGATAAGAGGTAGGGGAGACCTAAAATAATATGTACATATAAAATAATTTTGCTTATCTTCTTCTTCTGTAGCAAACATAAATTTTCAGAACATTTGGTGTGCAAAATTGCTAGCAAGAAATAGAATTAGATTTTCCTTCAAAAAAGAAAGAAAGAAAGAAATAGAATTAGATAATTTGAAGTTCATGGTACACATTCAATTACAACCAAGTGAATAACTTTAATTACAAGCATATATGTCTCTTAAATGATAGATACCTTTTAAAAGTTCAGCATTGAATTAAAAGCATTTCTCAGTAGAAGAAATCCAAATTTCAACTTATAGCCTGATATATGTAGAATAAAAAGATGTTGAGGGTTGAGAGGCAGGCAGAGCATCTTGGCACCGTTGATTGATCGAGTCCTCCTACAGTTGAAGCAACAGAATCAGTACAGAAATTTTAGTGGTAGAATCTAATTTATTTCAAACCTTCACAAAAATCAATGTGATGGTGTAAATGCTTGTATCAGATAAACATACACAGATGACGAATGCAAACATACTTGGAAATATGGCGAAGAGATATCTGATTCCAGATTAATGTGGCTGTGTTACATGTAAATGTAAGAAAAAGCTAAAGTCGGAAAAAAAAGGAAAAAGAAAGAGAAAATATAAAATAAGGTAAATAGATTATCAGACTACAAACAAGGAAACTTGCTTAGTAAAAACAAAGACAAGCCCTAAACTCACCTGGAATTTCAAGAAATTTCATTGTGAGATGCATATTCTAATGCTTGATGCCTGTGGCTAGGAAGGTCATCCACACTCAACATTTTCTATAGTGGAAAAAATTGCCACAAAACCAATTTTCCAGTAAATAATAAAAGGTGATTTCAAGTTGGGGGGCAAGGGAGACATTAGAAGATGAGAACAAAGCTTAAATAAAGATATAGTGCATGTCCGTCTGAAGAATTGAAGTTGTGTATCACATTAATTCTATTAGAGTTTGATTTTCGCGATGATCTCCATTCTCCAACTCAATTTCCGAGTCTTGCACCTGTATCATTTCACATACGTATTTAATTTTCTGCACAATATGTAAGTGAATCAGGATTTAACTTGTTTCATTTTAAGAAACTACAAGACAGATCAAACCAAAGTTTGAGCATAAAAAATAACATAATCCATTGAGCATGAGAGTAGCAATGAAAACTCACAAATGAAGATTCTAGGTAAACTCGCAGAAAAAAAAATTCTGTAAAAAAGTTGTGTGTGAAACAACACCAACATCAAAGTTCAGCCTATATTGAGGGAAGCTACTCTCTCAAACTGAAAAGAAGAAAATCATTGTTACGTAAATACAATAAGCATGTAAACTTCACCTTTGCAGATTTGTGATTAACTTCATATCACGAGAGTTCAATTAGGAGCATGAAAATTAAAAATGAAAAAAAAAAAAAAAGGATTTCATCAACATGAGCATCAGAAAATGCATTTGTTGGAAAATAAAGTCTTTTGCAACCATAGTGTCGCGATCTAAATTGCTGAATCGAACGATTCACGATTTGATTCACCTTAGACTGATTTTAATCGGATTCTTGAATTGCTATACCTATGGATCATAAGTGAATCGGTCTGAATTTGTAGTGAATCGAACCGAATCATTAATTAGCTAAAAACAATAATGTTTTTATAACTCTATGGGTTCTTTCATTGAAATGTTGATTGAGGACTCTTCCAAATCTTGCAAGTGGAGAATACTTGGTGTCCATGCTAATACATCTGGTGTGGTAAGAAGGAATCAATGGTGTATCCTTTCTAACAGAATCAACATGTCTCCACAAGATTTAGCCCTTCTCGGGGACTTCAATTCAATTCTTTCTGATGATGAGAAAATGGGGGGTAGGGTTTGGGACCCGAGAGAAGGGGAGGATTTTCGTTACTTTATTACGCAGAACAATTCGGTTGACATTGGCTTTTGTGGGCCCCAGTTTACTTGGTCGAACAGGTGAACTGGTGCTGATCAAATTAAAGAACGCTTGGATAGATGCATTATCAAGTCTCACTGGCTCAATTTTTATCCTCAGGCATCTTTGCATCATCTCTCAAGTGTGGGATCAGATCATTTGGCAATTCTTCTTAATACCCAGAGGCCTAGAAGAAAATTCCACAAATTTTTCAGTTTTGATAACCGTTGGGGTAGTTTTGAAGCATGTAGAGAAGCTATTGAGGATTGCTGGCGTGATCAGCCAGGGGCTTCTGCGAAGCAACCGATCAAGGATATTATCAAATGCACCAAGCAAAGAATTATTCAGTGGCGAAAATCTTGCCCGGAGGCTAATTCTCACAAAGTCATCAAACAATGTGAAGCTGCCATTTCTTAGTTCCACATGGGGGCTTCTAAGGATGTGAACAATCTAAGGAATCTGGAAGAGAAGCTGTTAAGGGCTCATAGAATGGAGGAATCCTATTGGAGGGATAGAGTGCGGGTTGATTGGCTAAGGCAGGGGGATAGAAACACGGCCTACTTCCACGCATAAGTTAAGTCCCAAAGAAGACAAAATCTAATCCATGGTTTGTATGATGATGGGAACTGGGCTGATTATAAAATCAAAGATTGAGCTGATTGTTCAGAAATACTTTTCAAACCTTTACAGCTCAGACTAATATTGATGATCTGGCATGCTTTCCAATTTCCCAAAATCCCTTTCTGTCCATGATGTTCTTTGGCTGGACATAATGGTGACGGAAGATGAGATTAAGGAGGCCCTATTCGCCATGCATCCCAGCAAATCCCCCGGACCAGATGGTCTCACTGCTGGATTCTTCAAGCAATTTTGAGAGCTCACTAAGACAGCTTTGTGTAAGGTAATTGTTGATTTCTTTAATACTTTCTCCTTAGACCCTGATTTAAATGAGACACAAATTGCTTTAATCCCAAAAGTCAAAGCCCCTCTGAGAATGTTTGATTTGAGACCAATTAGTCTATGCAACATTGTGTACAAGATCATTGCTAAGATCCTAGCTAATTAAAAACAGAGAATAAAATATAAAAAAAGGTTGAATGAATTTTTCTATACTGATGTACATGTATTTATAGATCTCTTCTAGGAAACAAAAAAGGCAACTAATATTCCTGATTAAGAAGAGAATAAAAACTAATTCCTAAGATTTCTATACCAGCCCAGAAATCTCTCAACTAACTAAATATAGCGCATAATCAAATATGGTACATAATTACAAATATTCTAGGAAATCTTTCAACACTCCCCCTCAAGCTGGCATGAAGATATTACTCATGGCAAGCTTGCTAACTAAATTGTCGTATTGCGCCTTAGGAAGTCCTTTAGTGAGTATGTCTGCGGCTTGGCTCACGGTAGGTATGTAAGACATGCATATCACACCACTGTCTATCTTCTCCTTGATGAAATATTTGTCCACTTCTACATGCTTTGTTCTGTCGTGCAGAACTGGATTGTGAGCTACAGAAATTGCAGCCTTCTTGTCACAATAAACTTTAATAGGAGTTGGTGTAGGAACCTTTAACTCTTCTAGGAGTCTTTTGATCCATAGCACTTCACAAAATCCATGTGCCACGGAGCGAAATTCTGCTTCAGCGCTACTCCTTGCCACAACACTTTGTTTTTTGCTTCTCCAAGTAACCAGATTTCCCCCTACAAAGGTGCAATAACCCGAGGTGGATCTTCTATCACTTACATTGCCTGCCCAATCTGCAACTGTGTAGGCCTCTACCTGAAGATGACCTCTATTTTTTAACAAAAGTCCTTTCCCCGGAGTCCCCTTGAGGTATCTCAAAATTCTGAACACGGCTTCAAAGTGAGTAGGTCCAGGTGAATGCATGAACTGGCTTACAACACTTACTGCAAAAGCTATGTCAGGTCTAGTGTGCGCCGAATAGATTAGTCTCCCAACCAATCTTTGATAACGTTCTCGGTCCACTACTTCATTAGCTGCCGCTGCTTTCAATTTCACATTAGGCTCGGTTGGAGTATTTGCAACCTTACAACCAATCATTCCTGTTTCTTTGAGCAAATCAAGAATGTATTTGCGTTGGTTGATAAAAATTCCCTCCTTGGATCTTGCGAACTCCATTCCGAGGAAATACTTCAACTTTCCCAGGTCCTTGATATCAACTTCAGCCTCAAGCTTCCTCTTCAAGTTGCTGATCTCAAGAGAATCATTCCCAGTCATGATTATGTCATCTACATATACTATCAGAATAGCCACTTTACCTTCGGTGGAATGTTTGAAAAACAAGGTGTGATCAGCTTGGCTTTGTGAGAAACCATGTCTCCTAATAACATCTCCAAAACGCTCAAACCAGGCTCTAGTAGACTGCTTTAGTCCATATAGAGCTTTCTTCAACTTGCACACTTTGCCTCTTCCAAGTCTTTCTTCAAATCCGGGTGGCAAGTCCATATATACTTCTTCTTGTAAGGCTCCTTTCAAAAAAGCATTTTTAACATCAAACTGATGAAGTGGCCAGTTGGAGTTAACTGCAAGAGAAAGAAGTATTTTGATAGAGTTAATCTTAGCAACAAGAGCAAAAGTCTCTTGGTAGTCAATATCATGAGTTTGAATCAGCTTTACACTTCACTGTGAACACCCATTTGCACCCAACTGTCTTCTTGTCTTCGGGTAGATCAATGACACTCCAAGTGTTATTCTTCTTAAGAGCATTCATCTCTTCCATCACAGCTAATCTCCAATTCGGATCATCCAATGCTTCCTAAACAGTTCTTGGAACAGACAAATTAGAAATCCTAGACACAAATGCTCTATGAGTGTTTGACAATTTTTCGTATGACAAGTATTTTGCAATAGGGTGTTTAGTGCATGTTCGAGTTCCTTTTCTTAATGCAATTGGAAGATCAAGATCAGAAGAAGACAAATTCGGTAAATCAAGAGATAAAGAAGGAATGGGAGTAGAAGGCAAGTTACTCTGAGTTGTAGGGCCATCACATGGCAAATTGGATTGAACATCCGCTAGAGAAATAACTGGAGCAGTAGTACGTTGGTGAAACTGTTTCCTAGTATAAACCTGAAGCTCAGATTGAGAATTGTGATCCGTTGGAAGTACTTCTCCCCTATCTCTGATAAAGTAACATCTGGTAAAGTAGGATTAAGAGTACTACCACTAGTTTCCATGCGACCAATATCCACCATCTTCTTGTATTGATTGTAGTCCTCGGGTGATTTCCATTCGTAATCGTTGAATAAGTCCATGTCTTGCCAAATCCTTTTAAGAGAATTAAAATACTTTGTCGCAGAGTCCTCACCTTGGCGAATTTCCCCAAGTCGTAGGGTTAACTCGCATACTTGGGATTGATTCCCTAGATCGGAATACATCTGTGAAACGTTGTCCCATAATTCCTTGGCTGTAGAGTAACAGAGGTAGTTTGCACTTATCTCTTCAGCCGTGGAATTAACCAACCATGTCATCACGATTGAGTTTTCGGCGTCCCAAATAGCATAGGTTGGATCCTTTATGTCGGGCTTCTTTATATCACTTGTGAGATAGCCGATCTTGCCTCTCCCCTTGATGTAGATGCGAACAGATTGTGACCATCGAAGGTAATTGTCACCATTTAGTCGGATTGTAGTAATCTGAATGGGATGGTTTTGGACGGTTTGAAGCTCGGGCTGAGATGGCTGAGGAGGCTGGCTTGTCTCGAACGTGACTTCGGACATCTTGGGAACGAAAAATTAGATTCAAACCTTAGGATTTTATTTTCTGATCTCATCGACCAATCTTCTAGATGCTGGAACTATTCTACTATTAGAAGATACCTCATAAAGGATGATTATGATCTGATTTTGAAGATCCCCTTGAGCAGATTTGGGTGTGATGACAGGTTTATTTGGCATTATTCAAGGTCGGGAGCCTATTCTGTTAAGAGTGGTTACCATGTAGCCAGAGGAATGATGCAAGATCAGGTGCTCAAAGGCAAAGTGGTGGAGAATCTAGCTGTTCATCAAAGAATTTTGTTGATTGGAATGGTGTTTGGAGTCTTAATGTTCCAAACAAGATAAAGTTCTTCATTTGGAGGTGTTGTAAAAATTTTTTGGCCATTCAAGCTTTCCTCTCCAAAAGAAATATCTCATACTCAAAAGGCTGCCCTTTTTGTGGTTTCCGTGAAGAAAACAGTGTGCATTTATTCTTTGAATGTGATTATGCTACTGCTTTTTGGTTTGGCAGTCCATTAAGCATGGACTCTAGGGTTTGGCTAATGACTCCTTATCCTCATGGAATGGTCTTATTGGTTGGCTCCAAGATAGAAGGGGTGATGAGAAGCATCTTCAGTGGGCTGCTGTGGGTCTTTGGAGAATCTGGAAGGCGAGGAATTCTAAAGTTTTTAGAGGAATTTTCATCTCACCTGAGCCGGCCATTGAAGCCGCCAACAAACAAGTGTCAAATTTTTGCAAAGCCATGGCTTTAGAGTAGGAGAATGAGCTGATCTCAAACCAGCTTTTGCCTCAGGTGCCTGTGGATGTTGGTTGGGCTCTATATACTGATTTAGCTCGTGATCCTACTTCTGGTCAGGCCGCCATTGGGTGGGCGCTATGGAGAGGTAGTGATCTTATATGGGGTGCTGGTTCCAGTTTTATTGGTTTTACAGACTCTGTGGAAGCAGCTGAGGCAATGGTGATTCGTTGGGCTTTGGAGATCAATGCAGTAAGATGCAAGATTTGGTTGCGTTCTCTGATGCGCTGGAGGTTATAAAGGCAATTAGAGCGGAGTGTCTCATTGCTGCCATAAGGCCGATCATCCATGATATTGGGATGCTGGTCTGTGATGGCCATTCTGTTCATTTTCAGTTTGTGCATAGAGAAGAGAATGTTCTTGCTCATAAGCTTGCCCATGATGGTCTTGCTCTAAAACAGAATTGTATATGGTCTGATTGCCTCCCTATTGGCTTGTATTATGGAACTTCTTCCCCCTGCTAAGTTTTCTCTCTGACAAAAAAAAAATAAAATAAAAAATCTATGGGTACTTAATATATATAGATATATGATTTAAAAATGTATTGTGAATCTTGAGATTTGCCAATTCGAATCATGATTTGGAATTCGATTCACCAAGCCTCCAAACGATTTAATTCCGATTCATGATTTTGACTACCTTGTTTGCAACAATGCCAACCAAATTGGAGAACAAATACAAAGTTTATGTGTATTTCTAGTCGCTCTTACAAAGAGTCAAATCAACCACAATATGAATGTTGTTAAATATTAGAGTGCCTCATGGGTGTTGAATGCGTCATGATAAACTTGTTCTTTTTGTTCTTGTTCATTTCAGGGTTAATCTTCAAAATGTTAATCTAGGGTCTCTAATATGGAATTGACGGGCTTAAGAGAGTTTTGTTTGTTTTGTATTCGTTGTGGATATTGTGGATGAATTTCGAATCCTAGACTCTAATGTGACATGTCCTTTGTAAGTTTGTTATACTTTAAAATCAGCATGTTTTTCTTTCCAAGTTGCATTTCTTCAAATGCTAATCCACATTGATCAAAAGTGTCTATTAAGCATACCGTTCTTGGTTATTGGTGCAATTTTAATTATGTTTGGGGTGGTAAATGGTGGAAAAAATTTATTTCATGCAGTTTTGTTACAAATGATCATATTATTTTACAGAATCCATCACATCCATAAAGTTGAATGGGAATAACTATCAACTGTGGAAGGATGTCGCTTACTACTTTCTTCATAGTTGAAAATAAGTTAAAAGTATTGGCTTGATGATCTTCATAGTCAAAAGATTCAATTGGGAATGAGGGTAGATATAGACAGAACTTGAAGAAAGATGCAATACTCGATGTCAAATATGAAAGTTATGCATCATACCTTAACTAGATTTTGATTTTCTACAATGACACCCAGCCCTAGTTCAACGTCCTGAGCTTGTACATCTACCTCAGCTAGATTTTGATTTTCTACAATGACACCCAGCCCTAGTTCAACGTCCTGAGCTTGTACATCTACCTCAGCAACTCTGCTTTCCTACATAGAATGTAACTGGTACATAAATTAGACTTTAGTTCCACCAGTGGAATTAAAACAACATGGGTGGTTGAGAAACACAAGTTGGACCATAAAAATAAGAGAATTAAGGAGGAGTTAGAGGTGCATAAAATAAGATGATAAGACTAAGAAGATGCAGTAAACTAGATCATCAAGGTTGTTTTTATCATTGAACGTAAATTAAATTCTTGGATGTGATAAACTCAACTCAACTCAACTCAACTAAGCTTTTTCCCAACTACATGGGGTCGGCTGACTTGGCTACACGATTCCGCTTCCTCCACTCCATTCTATCAAAAAAAGCTAAGCCGGCATTTAAATTACAAGTTAAATCTTTCTTAATTATCTTCATCCATGTTATTTTAGGTCTTCTTCTACCTCTATTTTTATTTATTACCATATAGTATTAATAAGTCAATTTTCCTATGTAGTGCATCCAAAGGCCTTCGTTGTATGTGTACAAACCACCTTAATGAGTTTTTTCTCATTTTATCCCCAATTGGGGCTACTCCTACTATTTTCCTAATATACTCATTTTTAATTTTATCTTTTTAAGTTTTACCACATATCCATCTTAGCATTCATATTTTTGTTACACTTAGTTTGTCAACATTTTGTTTTTTAATTGCCGAACATTTAGTTCCACATAACATGGGTTAACCTAATAGCAACTCTACAAAATTTTCCTTTTAACTTCAATGGGATGTATCGATTATATAATATTTTGGAAGCACTCCTCCACTGGACCCATATGCTTTAGCTCTATAAATCACATCCTCACCCCTATTTTTTCCTTCTTGATATATAATAGAACCTAAGTACCTAAAATTTTCACTCTTTGGTATCTCTTGACTTCCAATTTTCGTTAAGGGTGTCAGTGGTTTGATTCAAACCATGAAACAGAACCGAACCGTTGCATTCGGTTTCGTTGGGTTCTGTTTTTCCCATGTTTGGTTCAGGTTGCGATTTGAGAATTTAAAAATTGTATTAACCCGAACCGAATAGATGAAGGTTAATACCAATAATTTATGTTTAATATATTGTAATATGTTCTTGTTATATAGTTATAAACATGTCTTTATTTGTAAAATTACATGTGTTTGTTATACTATTGGAAAAAAAAATTCTTTGAATTTATTATTTTAGGTTGAAGGTCCAAACCAATTAACCCAAACCGAACCAACCCGACTTTGTTTGGTTAGATTTGGACAAGTGGTCGGTTCAGTTTCAATTTGGACAATAAATCGACCCAAACCAAAACGATGACACCCCTAATCTTCATTGTCTCTTCATTTGTATTTTTGCTTTCACTAAAATTACATTTAATGTCTTCAGTCTTAGTCCTATTAATCGTAAACCTTTATATTCCAAACCCTCTCTCCAAACCTATTAGCTTAGCGCATTTAGTTTCATCAATTAGCACTTTATCATTAGCAAATGACATACACCATGAAATATATTTTCACTATGTTTAGTCAATTCATCAATTACTAGTGCAACAAGGTAGGGGTTTAAGTCAAATCCTTGGTGTAAACTTATTGTAATTGGAAATTCATTAGTTTCTCCTACTGTTCATCTTAAATGGTTCTTATCACATCATACATATCCTTTATTAGGTCAATGTACCTAGTTGTAACTCTTTTTTCCCTAATATCCACCATATTATTTCTCTAGGCGCTCTATCATAGGCTTTCTCTAAATTCTTGGATGTGATGAAGGGAAGAAATGCCCACATTATAACTAAGTGTTACCTCCATTATAGTTTGATTTCACATGATAATCTCAGCATGTTGGATGCCACCACCAATGATTGGACAAGCATGCCAGAAGGAATCCTCACAAAATCAATCTTCAAGTGTACTGGGTTCAGCAGCTTGCAATTGCATTGCTCCTCCATTGTCAACATCTCTACTACCCTGCAAAGCTTAGCCAAATCAGGTAATAACTTGAGGGTTTATTGAAGATGAATTAAAGAAGAGGAGCAAAATAAAGTAAGCTAAGAGAGGCTAACACAAAATTCACTTGACCCTCCTGACTAAGGCCAAAGATATGTTCTTAAGAGCAAGTAGACATGAGATAGCGCATTAAGCCTATGTACTCTTACAAAGATTGGTTAACTATGAACTTTATGGTGATATTGATTAAAATACATGTAGTTGCAAGAGAATAATATACAAAAATTCATGATTTGCATTAAGCCATGTTTACCCTAAATATAAAGAGAATCAATCTATTAGCAAGAGAGAAAGAAAGAGCAAGAATCAATCAACTACTAATTACATTAATTGAATGAAAGGATTTTGGGACGTGTTAATTTTATATAATTATACACGATCAATTTGGCGGTGTAGAAGGAACAAAGAAAACAATTCAAGTATCATTACTTTTACTTAACATAAACTTTATTTTGAAATTCAGTAGTTACTGAGATTTGACTTTGGCTAGCGAACAAATTTCTTCAAAACACGAACCCTTTTCTACTACTTATGTGAAAGAACAAGAGAATGGAAAAATAGTTTTTTAATCACTGGCGGTGGTCATGATGGTTAGAGTATTCACCATTCGCCAAGGACATGGTGGTCGAACCTATAGGTGTTAGTGGTTGGCATAATAGCAATTGTGAGCTTTGGAAATGTGCTCTTACGGTTATGATAGGCAAATTTTATTTAAGCATATTGCTAGGAAGCCTAGAGTTACTTTTAGAAGCCTATGTATAGTATTTGAGAGACATCAAATAGCATTGGTGGTTCTAATATCTGTGATTCTAAATCTTATGAGTTGTATGTATTTTATGTGTATTTTAAATGTATCTTATGTGAAATTGAGTGAACTAGGGAGAAAATAACATTCTGATTGGAAGTAGTTAAATAGATTGATAAGCTAGTCAACTAAGATCATGAAATCCAATTTGAATGTTATCTAGAAATTGTAATGCTAGCAAAATTTGTCAACTGATTGGGAAACCAGTCGACTAGATTGTGAAGTAGGCAACTAAATATAGGGATATAGTTGACTAGGATGCAACATAGTCAACTAATTTGATCAAAATAGTCGACTATTTGGTGGACAATCCAATTTTTTTTAAATGCACAGCGTGGCAGTGTCAAGGGTTTAACCCCATTCGACACGATTGTTGGGCTTAGTTTGAGCTTTGAAGAAAAAAAGGAAACAAGAAAGGAAGAAAAGAGAAAGGGGTGACAAAGTTAGGGTTTTGGAATCCAAGCTAAGGCGAGTGGTATTCTTAGTTTGAGCATAAGTTGAACAGGAAGTAATAATTGAATCACTTCATTTGCTGGAATTTGAGTTGAAAACGATTGCAAATGTCTGGAATTGAGATGTTTCGGTGTGCTATTAAGTTAGGATGTATAAATATAGTTGATTAATCTATATTTTTATATATTTGATGTTGTAGAAGAAGTATTGAGCTGAAAGTGGCAAAGACGCCAATTAGTTAATTAGTTGGGGATTAGAAACATAACCAACAGGAAGCATCTCTCAAGTTTATTTTGGGTTAATCTGTGAGTGAATTTTTCAGTATTATTATTGTTTATGTCATCATATTATATGTTGCATGCTTGACTCATATGGTTATACGCTTAAAATGAGTTGCATATGGAAATGGTTGCACATATGATGGTTATGAAAATGAAACTAAAGGTGTATTTTCTAGGATAGAACTATTCAAGTTGAGGTAAACTCATTGAATAGGTAACCAGATGTGATTGTGTAGATATGAACCCAAAAAAAAAAAAAAAACAAGAAGAAGAAAAAAAGACAAGATAAGTCATGTCCTAGCATTTCATGGCTATGTCAACAGCACAATTGGGCCGTTAGCATGAAGAAAACTAAAGAAAAAAACATCTACAAGAAAAAAGCTTTTGGCTACTAATTCCAAATACAAGCCCTTAGTACACCCACACTTTTTATCTCTTGAAACCTTAAAAGAAAATTCCTATGAAACTACTTTAATTTCTCCCCAACTCATAAAACTAGCATTTCTAAAATTAGAACCTATCTTAATCAATGGATAAAAACCAAACCTAGGATAAAAGAAATAAAACTACAAAAGTTTCCTCTTTTTTTCCATCTGTACATATAAATCGTTATTCATGGACCCTTGATTGCTCAACAATAAAAAGAAATGTGATAAGTACACATATGTCTACAAAGGTAGAACCCAGTGCCACTACATACGTTGACCTAATAAGAAGGTCCCTTCTTGGCTTGTTGATCCATTGCATAGTGGGGAGAATGGATAAAACTATACCCAAAAAAGCAGTTGCTAGAGATATTCCAGAGCAAAGGTAGACCAGAAGTTTTTGGTCTGAATTACCCTTTTGACTCCCCACAGCCACTTGAATGAGACAACTTATCACACCCATCACAGTAGGAACAATCCAAATCCCAACAACGTGTTGACCAATGATTTGATGGTTTGGAAGAGTACCAATTATATAACTTTGTGGACCTGTTCGTGATTCTGCCTGTATTGATGATATTAACCGAAAGAAATGTGGTCAAGTTATGAATAATCAAGCAACAAAACTCATATGAGAATAGAAAGTTTTTTTTTTTTTTGCATAATAAGTGATATAACAACTAATTTTTACTTTATAATGCTTGATTGAATATAAAGTGAGTAATTTTATTTAATTTTGCCAAAAGCAGCAAATATAATACAAACTCAGTGGAGTGGTTACCTCATTGACAACAGTTTGATTTCTCATGATAGTCTCTGCACCTTGATTGCTGCCACCACCAACAACAACTGTTGGTGGTGGAACTACAAATGTATTATTGGGTTCAGCAGAAGCAGCAGCAGGAGCTTGCAATTGCAATGCTCCTCCTACTCCTACACCCATCTCAACATCACTACTACCCTGCAAAACCTTATATAGGCAAATCGATTCGGGTTAGAAATTTGGGGGTTTTAATTGATCAAGATGAATTAAAGAAGATAATTAAACAGAAGAAAATAGAGTTACAAGAGCCTATAATACCTCAGCCCCCCCACCCTGACTATGACTATGGGGGAATATAGTAGTTGTGAAGAGCCAGTAGACATAGGAGAGCACAATATTAAGAGAAATTGTCCTCGGCAAATACCTCCCATTACTAGGGTTTCCTGATTGGTGTTCTACAATCACAGCAAATTAAAAAGGGGATGTCAGATGAGAAAGAAAGCAAAATTTATCATTGACCCTTAAAAAATTCCAGCAAATTAGAAAGGCAAATTGAAGAAGAAGAAGAAGAAGAATGTTCTGAATGTTATATACCATACCCAAATCAATGTGGGAAGAAGAAGAGAAGTGACTTATGATGTTTGAAGGCATAATAGCTTTCTTTCTTTAGTAAGGAAACTCCAACTGAAAAGAAGGGAAGTGAATTAGAAATTTAGAATGGGTCTTCTGTTCCGTCAGCGAGCTGATTCATAGCCTATAGTCAGCCCACCGACAACCATACTAACGCTAAGTATGTCTAGGTCTTACTCTTTTAAGATGCTTCCTGAAAACAATTGACTATGTTTAATACATGTCGAAGAGGCTTCCGTAGGCCGACTTTAGGCTGACAGAACAGAAGACCCATTCTAAATTTCTAATTCACTTTCTTCTTTTCAGTTGGGAGTTTCCTTACTAAAGAAGAAAAGCTATTATGCCTTTAAACATCATAAGTCACTTCTCTCATTGATTTGGGTATGGTATATAACATTCAGAACATTCTTCTTCTTCAATTTGCCTTTCTAATTTGCTGGAATTTTTTAAGGATCAATGATAAATTTTGCTTTTTTTCTCATCTGACATCCCCTTTTTAATTTGCTGTGATTGTAGAACACCAATCAGGAAACCCTAGTAATGGGAGGTATTTGCCGAGGACAATTTCTCTTAATCAAACGAAGCCTGTAAAGCATATTTCCCAACTAACATCTCAGGTTTACTGTTTACATTATTTGTGAAAATCTTAAGATGTTACTTCTTTTTTAATCATCAGGTTCACATTATATATGTAAAAGTCTAACACGAATAGATCCCATTGGCAATAAACTTTAATTTATTTACCCAACAATTGTCAATAATAAATGTGTTATTTCAAGGTCCATATTACCTTAAATAATTATTTAGAAACAAGAACTTGCAAGGCAAAGAGGCAACCTCGATTGGGTCATCAAAGGAACAAAGAGTAGAGATGACTTAGTTATTGGAGTGATTTGAAAATCTATATTAATTAACCTACCAGTGTGAACTGGTTGACTTGCATATATTGAATCTCTATTTCAAGTCATCAATCAACCCCATTCACTTGATAAATACACCCAACATTTAGATAGAAGAACAAAACAGAACAGGTAGCGAAGAAAATTCATTAGAAAGCAAAGAAAAGGAAAATGGCAACAGATCAGCAAAGGTGCGTTAATGGAACCTTGGATGATGCTGGATATTCTTCTCCAGTGCCCGTGATTGGCTTGTATGTAGCAGCGACCACTTCGGTATGTTTCTTGTTCATGTTTCTGGATATTCTAGCTGGATTTCGCAATAGGAAGCGATGGTTACCATGTCGATGGTTCTCACTCAACTCAGTTACCTTGACTCTACTGTCAATTGCTGCAAAGATCCCAGTAGATCTTACCACTGTGATGCCTACTCCTCAAGATCAACTATCCAAGCTCACAGGTACAACCTTGATATGCATTTGTATGGGTTTTCTGATGCCTTCCCTTGGAATTAATAGAGGTTCAGAATCATGGACAAATATGGCAGCCTTAACCATATTGGTTATAACAGTCATTGTCAATATTTGCATACAATTGCACACTGGTGTGATTATCTTATTTAAGACAGAGCATATCATAATTATGTGTACCATGTTTCTATTACTTTTGGCATTGTGGTGTTTTGCTTATGATATTAATACCCAAAAAAATGTTTCTCTTGATCAAAATAAAGAGTTTCTCATAAAAGGGAACGGAAGCATGTTAAGAAGACTCAAATTATGTTATTTGTATTCTTATGAATCCAATCCTCAGCTTGAACTATGTAGAGACACGGACAGTGTTCTTGTGAGTGTTCTTTGCTTGCTATCTTCGGGTGTTGTAATACAAGCTACTTTTCGTTCACTTGTCCTTAAGGAGCTGAAGTTGTGTGATGAATTATCTGATTATCAGTGGTCAATAAAGTTCATTATTGCGACACAAATTGCTACAATCATGATAGGAAGTTTTGGCACCAGTTTTAGATGGCTCACTTTAGCCTCCCGGATGAGTTTTGACAGTATGGGAATGTCATGGGCTTCAAAAGATGTAGAAGATGTGATTACTGACAATCCAGTATTAGATCAGAGATTCAAGGACAGTATAATCACAATTCTGATATATTCAGCAGCTTTAGTGGTTTTACTCATTGGGATATTGGTTGCTTTCCCATTTCAGCTTGTGGTTGAGATAGCCACTCCATGTTGCACTAATGGTTGCGTCAAATCTGATGAAAGAAATGGTGAAGAGATAAAAGAATTTAAAGAACTAACTGATGAAGGTGAGACAAAGGTAGATGAGTGGACACTAAGGAAAGGTATCAAAGATATGAAGAAATTGATGCAAGCAAATAAAGGTAATCGTATTTTCCAACTGATATCCAGAAGGCATCCATCTCATCAAGAATCTCTTACACAACAGCTCAAAAGTTCAACTAGCAGTACTACACATCATACATATGAAGTATCTTCTTTATCAGTGGTGCTCCTCGTAAAAATTGCGGATGTCTCACTACCAAATGATCTTGTTGGATCCTTAACTGAAATCTTAAATGAAGTGTTTGAAGTTGTTCATTTTGTGGATAGGAAGATGAACTCCACGAGCTATAAGAAAATTGGGAAAGCGAGGCTTGCTAGAGCAGCATGGAAAGGTGATGATTTTACAAGCCTCCTATCTAAAATTCCGAATGGAGAACAATTTCACGAGTCTAGCTTAAATAAAGCAATCAGGATCATTGGAGGGTTAAAAGAAACATTACCGGCTGATCTTGTATGGGATGAATTGGGCATCATTGCAGAATTTATCACAAGTCGAAGGTATGGTACAACTCAAGAATTATATGATTTTATAGAACAGCTCTTTGTAGATATGTTGAATGAGTTTTTCATTCAACTACCCAATGCCATCTACAAGGATATTCTGGAGAGTCGTCCTGAAGATTTTGTAGATACAATAAGGTTTGCCTTGGAAGCCATTTCTCGGTTTGAATCATCAGAGGAAATCATTCAATGGGTGTATCCTATGGGAACCAATATAACGGACTTGATAAGAGATTCAAATGTTACAACAAATGTTTAGAGTAGCAAGTCATATGAATGTTAGAAAAACCATAAATGTACACAATTTCAACATCCTTTTTTATTTCACAACCTTTTCATGTATGATGGATGTCTTTAGATCATGTACTAATGCAGTCGAGAGCATCCATTAATATCTTTAGCAAGTTGTGTGCTAAAACTAGATGATGAAATTGTGTATAAATATCAGTCCTCTCATGAATGAAGTTATTGATTGCTATGCGATTAACTACAACTCATTTGGTTGAATATACTCTAAGCAATTAGATGATATCATTAGAGTTGGATAATCCAATCATGTGAATTGTATAAGTATCAATTGGATGTATAACTTTCTTTTTATTTAATGGGAATTCAAAAAAGAACTTGTTTTCTCAATTTTGTACTTTTGATATTTTCATTAATATCATTGGAGGGAGCATGAGTTGTGTACAATCAATTAATTAATGAACCATATTTTATCATCTAAGTAGAGCGGAGCTCCTAATCAACTTTAATATCCCATTCCCTTATTAGTAAACAATTTAATAAGTAGACCATTTCATTGTTATGCAAATAGTAATGTACTCTACTTTCACAATTTAAACATTATTAAAAATAAAACACTTACATGTTAGAAATAGTTTTTTTTCTAAGTAATTGGTAGAAGAAATTTTTAAAATGAGGAAAAATAAAAGTTTCAGACGACAGAAACAAGGGAAATGAGAATGCATCGGCTCTGTTTGGGAGAGGTTTTTAAAATACGCTCATTTAGAGCAAAAACACTTTTAAAGGTGTTTGACAACACTTACTTCTAACTATATTGCACTGGAGAAAAAAAGTTTTCAGCTTTTAGAAGAAGTTGAAAGCCTGAAAGAAATAAGTTTTTTTCAAAAGTGTTTTTGTTATAAGCGCTTCTAAAGTGCTTTTAAAAAATATTTTCGAAACAGATAATAAAAGATTAAAAAAGAGACGAAAGATGAGTACAACAGAAAAATTAATTATGAAAAAATAAAACACAATTTTTTTTCTTTTGTCCATGCAAAATCGCTACACACCCATATTGGCTAGGAAGTCAGCACACTGACTCCACCAATAATTATAACAAATAAAAAAATAAAGAGTATAAGTTGGAGGTGTTCTATGTATATTACTGCACAGAAGACCTTTAACAGGGGTGAAAAAAGGCTGTTAAAAGTCTTTTACAGCGTTTTCTCAACGCTATATTAGTCTCCGCTATGGTATCTTGGTGACCATCTAGCGCGTATCGGCACCACTGTCGAAAATTCTTTCAACAACAACTACAAATTATTGATAAAATTTTGTTTTATCCACCTACTGCACTGCCACCTACTGCCATCCCCTGCCACCTATAACCGCCCTGCCCCACCTGCCTTCTGCCACCTACACCTGCCCTCCCCTTGGCCATTTAGCATATATGTTTTTCAAAAACAAAATAATCATAATAAATAAACAACTAGTATGTATAAAATATCCATATAAAATTTAGAAAAAGAAAAATTCAACTTTAATTATAAAAGAAGAGTTTATTCAGGAGCAAGTACAACTACACAAATATGACTATCAATAAACAAAGACCAGATAATATTAATCACATAAGACCAAAAAGGTAAAAATACATAATTTCTGCAAATTTTAGAGTAGTACTCTTCAAGACAACGTGTAGGTGAAAAACAAAACTTGGATCAGATGCTGAAAAAAGTTTTAAAAAAATGTCAAAAATAAAAAAAAATATGAAATGGAAAATAAACTTGAAAATCATAACTAGCAGACTATACCAATGGTGAAATCTCACATTTGTCATTGCGTTTGGAACAAAAAATGTAGTAGCAGCTATCTTTTTTTTTTGGTTAAAAGGAGAAAACAGGCCAAATTACAGCCTCAGAAAAATAACACCCATGGCATCCGCAAGAAGAAGCGGTTGGATGGCATCTGGGGAGCATCTAGACCACTAGAGGCTCATTAGAATTGACTCCTATATTTGCAAAGAAATTAGTACATTGGTTTCCTTCATGTAATGTGTGACAAACGATGCAACACCAGTCACGGTTCATAAGAGCGTAGCAATCGGCCAAAATTCGAGCAAGGGGATGATGCTGAGGAACCGTCTTTAATCACCCATTCTTCCTTTCGGCATCTAAGAATCTTTCTTTTTTGTCAACAGTAACTAGAGCATACCCCAGTCCATGGGTATGAGGGCAAGGATGACGAAAAAGAATACCATGTTGTTTCATGAGAGCAGTAAAGGGGGCGATATTTGCCACCCCAGTCCATTTGAAGACTTAATCTTTGTGGAGAACTGATTCTCAACTAATGTTTTGAATTGAATAAAAGTGGCAACAACATCTAATTTATTTTTAAGGGGATGCACCTATGTAAACCGAGAAAAATCATCCACAAAGTGTATGTAATAACGAAAACCTTCTTTGGAAACAATCAGGGCAGGTCCCCACAAGTTGAATATACTATTTCTAAAATAGAAGATGTACAAGAAGATGATTTGGGACATGGCAATGCATGGGCCTTCCCTAATCGACATTCACTCTTTTTTCATGGTTGCGACATTACACTTTGCGCATGGTTCCCATTAATCCAAGGATGTAAAGCACTGCATTACACTTTCCTCACGGTTCACTTTGTGCACATTACACTTCCCAGTGATCCAAGGACACTTTTTTTTTTTTTCTTTCTTTTTGCCAAAGAATCAAAAATTAATAAGAGAAGAGAAGAGGTCTACAGAGACGCCCTGCACTTGGAAAACATCCCACAAGAAAGAAAAATGTAAATTCAGGACAAAATTAGCTAGCCTTAAGCTAAAATATTACATCTTTTATCACTAGGTTGAGCAGAAGAAAAATATTGCCTTGCCAGTAATCCAAGGACTCCCATTAAACTTTTGACCCCAGGGCTCCCAAGACTTTTGTTGTGTGCACTTACACTGCCAGAATGCTATAAAAAAATGTCTTGGGTGACACATCTAATTTGAAATTGACGTCGGCAAATTCTCCGAACAAGGGTCCAAATGTCAACACCACCTTACTAATTCGCGCAAGCTCAATATGAACTAGTTAGCATAATGGGCACCATATAGTCTACATTCACCATTAGTGTTTTAGCAACCTTGGGATCGTACTTAGTTAAAATTAAATTATTATCTTCATCAATTAAAAATAAGTAAATATTTTATGAAATAAATAAATAATTATGCATATTATGTCTGAATAAAATATAAGGTTGTTTTTATATAATTTAAAAATAAGAATTAAGGCGTGAGAATAAAAAAATTGAAGTTGTATAGAAAATATGGATGCAAAAGGATAAATTGTTAATATATGATAAAAATAGCATTTTGCCTTTCTTAATTAACATTCAAAATCATGTTTAAATAATGAATAAGATAGAATTTTGAGAAGTTATTTCTAATTTTGAAAAATATCTTGGTCATGAAAAGCTTAAGCATACACACACATATATAGTAAGACAATTATATATGAATAACAAATAAAATTATTTTTATATTAGATGCACCTGAACAATTTTCTCAAAAAATAACTTCTTTTTTTTCTTTTTGATCTATCAACGGTATCAATGTACAACGCAAGTGCGAGTGAACTAGTGATTTACTACTCATTTGCCTAGTTGATTCATAAAATCAATAACTTGAAGGGGTTGCTTATATGACGTTGTTACAATAAGAGGGATTTCCTCAAGCCACACTTGACTAAAATCACACAACAGAGTATGTCTACTTAATCTACAAGCAACTTCATTGCCTATCCTAGGTATAGCTTGGATAGAGCTTTTAAACCCAGCCACAACTGACGAAGAATTGCCTTCGAAAATATCAATTGGAATTCCCAGCTCAAGCATCGTTTCCACGCCAAAGCTAGCTGCCATGAGTTCAGCTGCAAAGACCCTCATCTGCCCGGGAGCTTCCTTTCCATTACAACAATGATTTCAATTGCTTGGTCTGGTACTTCTATCCACTCACTGGAGCTATGGCTTGTTGGAACTCAGCCAGATAGAGATAGGCTTTGTAAGCAATTCCAGTGGCCCCCGACGTCAATTGCACGAGTACTAGATTCAATCTCCTCCATGCACCACTCACAAGAGCTAGGTCGAATCACCTTCCTCCTCCACAAGTTATCGCAAGTGGGGAGGATATTTTCAAACAAGCACCATGCAAATATCTCAACCTTTGGTGGGAGAGAGATGCCAAATTTTGTTCCACATTCCTTTATCACTGTCTCTATTTGAATTCTCGCCACGATGAGATGAGATTCAGAAATTTGGAGCCAATATCCACTCCTAACACTGTAGAGGTCGTTCATGGAATAATGCCACACCAACCTATTAGGAGGCCTTCCGCTGAGGGGAATCTTCATAAGCTCCTCTACATTAATAGATAGCAAAGGAGACATCAACTTTTTTAAGTTCCATTAGGCATCAGGGGATATAAAATCAGCTACTATACATTCAAGCTCATCGGTGGTAGGAGAGATAAGTCTGAATGATGTAGGTCGAGAGATCCAAGTGTCTTCTGCCATATGGATATTGCAGCCATCACCGACTCTCCATCTAATTCCTTTTTCAAGTAGGTCCCTCCCCCACCAGATGCTCCTCCATATCTGAGAAGCTCCATTTTTTACCTAAGCTTCCCAAAAGGACGAGTATGGGAAGTATTTGGCTCTAGTACACAGGCTACTAGAGACGAAGGGAAGCAGACCAAACTCCAACCTTGTTTTGCCCGAAGCGCTTTGTTGAATGCCTCCAAATCTTTGAAGCCCACGCCGCCAAGGGATTTTGCCTTGCATAATTTATCCCAGCTTTTCCAATGTATTTTTAATCTACTATCAGAGTTCCCCCACCAGAATCGCGCAACCATGGAATTGAATTGTTGACATAGTGATTTCGGAATCCGGAAGCAGCTCACTGGGTAGACGCCTAGACGGATTGAGCTTGAGCCACCGCCTTGATGAGGATCTCCTTCCCCCTGATGAGAAGAACTTTGTCTTCCAGTGCTGTATTGTTTTCCACATCCTTTCTTTGATAAAGTGGAACATTTGTGTGGTACTTTTTTGCTCCAGAGAAGGAAGGCCCAAATACTTTGGACGAGGAGCACAATTTCTTATGCCGAATCTCTATGGACCAATTCCTAGTTTCTGCTCCAACATTCGGGATTAGAGGAAACACTCTAAATTTCAACCTGTAATACAATATTTATAGAATAAAGATCTTGATAGTTGAGAGGTAGGCAGAGCAATTGAGTAAATGCATCCACCTACAGTTAAATAAAACAACAGAATCACTACAAACATTTGTATTTGGTAGTATCTAATTTTTTCCAAACTTTTACAAATAAATATAGAAGACGGATGATCCAAACATACCCAGAATCATATCCAAACTGTGTCACATGTAATAATATAGTGCCATGAGCTCCAATCTCCAAAGCCTACCACAATAAGTCAATGCTACAATATGATCCAATATTAAGGTACAAAGATGGACAGTGGAAATTTAAAAAAAAAAAAAGAAAAATTTTAAAACATCAAGGAATATGTTCTAGAATGGTGCATAGAGCCAATTACTATATTTAGATCGATCACTGCAAACATGGAAACTTGCTTAGTAAAATAAAGACAAGCCCTGGATACATAGAAACTCACCCTAGAACATCAAGAAAGGTGTGAACTTGCTTCAGCGTCTCCTCCAAATTTTTCAATGAAATAACGAGGATCACACAGCATCAAGATGCAAACAAGATGGCCTACCCCTAATGTTTTCTATAGAAGAAAAAGAAACTGTCACAAAACTAATTTCCCAGTAAAATAAAAAGAGGTTATTTCAAGCAGGGGGGATGGGAGACAATTGAAAAGGAGAGCAGATGAAGATGAACCTTAAACAAAGATGTAGTGTGCATCCATCACAAGAATTAAAGTTGTGTGTCACACATTACCTCTGTTAGAGTTTTATTTTCCATGACGATCTCCATCTCAATTTTAGAGTGTTGAGCTCGTATCAATTCCATACATCTTTAATTTTCTGTGCAGTGTATAAGTGAATCATATTTTGAATTTGTTTCATTTAAAAATTAAAATGATGTTTTCTAAAAGGTCTCTACGTGGATTTTTGAGACAAAGGAAAAGAGAAAAATAAATAAATAAATAATAACAATGAGAGATCGATCCAACTTCTTAATGAGAACTTCGTTAGCTTACATTTATTTAAAATTTGAATATAATTCTTTAACATTTTCTACTTCTGGCTGTCTCTTTCTTCTACTCCTTTATTTCAGTCACTCTATCTCAGTTTTCCCCTCTCCTTTAGTCTCTATCCCTTTGATTTTAAATTTTTAACATGACATGACAGACTCACCCTTATAACACACCTACCACGACCCATTCAATTTAGACATTGAGACTTAGCCTAGTATGGTTGAACCTAAACTTAAAACATTTCACCTCTCCAGAAAACCTTGTTAAGTGGGATAAATTACTTGCTCCTAATTTTGAATAAATTTTAATTAGTCCAACAAGGACCAGGCCCAGCCTAATCCAGCCTAGAGGTTTTATATTTTACAACTAAATTAAAGGGCTGATTAATGAAATTCTTCTTTTCTGCTTAGATCTCTTTACCTTGGCCCAAACCATCAATGTATCAAATTGCAAAGTTGGTGACATTTTTCTTTGCATTTCCAGTAACAAGCAACTTTCACCACGACTGCTACCATCCTTTGCCTGATTGTTAAATCCCATTAGAATACATACTAAATAATGTACAAAGCAAGCATTGGACAAACAATAGAGATGATAGAGTGAAATGGTTCTGTATTATTATTATTATTATTATTATTATTATTATTATTATTATTATTATTATTATTATTATTACTATTTTATAAAATCAAGGATATCCAAGCTTTGCCCAACCACTCTTGGGCCCCCTGGTTGCTTGAGCAAGAGCTCCCATCCTAGCATTCCGTAACAAGAATGTTCGGCAACTACCTAGTTAATGCTATCATTATATTTTGCTGATCTTCTCCTTCTTATTTTCTATTTTCCTTTACATTCATACAAATTTCTAGTTCTCATTCTTCTCTAGCAAACATAAATTTTCAGAATATTTGGTGTGCAAGATTTTTAACAAGATTTAGATAATTTGAAGTTCATCGTATCGAAGACAAGTAAAATTGGTTTCTCAATTGTATCCAACAGTCAAGCTTAATTCCCAATAATGATTTATCATCTTGTTTACCTTGTTAGTTTGTGCAAGTTGGCGCAGCTGGAGGAAAGGATCAAAAGTAAAGAAAGGCAACGATCATCCCCAGTGTTTGTGTGAAATAAAAGACCAACATTCAAAAGAAGTCAGACCTTGTGTAAGTATTTAATGTCAAGTAAGAAGGGAAAAATAATCACCAAAAAATAATATCAATAAATGTTTTATAGCAAAATCCTATTCTGCTTGACTGCTTATTATATCAACATTGAACACAAATACTATAATCTAGCTAACTACAGTTCGAGCTTTCATGATCTGTGAGGAAACATAATCCATTTTCCTACTGTAACCTTAGAAATAAAACACACTTGGAGCTATATATTTTCATGGCACAGTGGTAACCATAATCTGTCAAATATGGTAACCACCATAGCTCACACGTCTATCAATGTTTGCCTTCGAGTACAGAGATTTGAGGAACCTTCATTTAATGCTATTGGCTCTTTGATCATTGTTCAGATTGAAGCCCATGCTGATGAATAGGTTGTAAGTGGTTAAAGAGATCAAAGAAAGCAAAACTCTTGCAACATGACCAAGCTATGAAATAGAACATTTAGATTTTCCGGCAAAGTATATGCACAATTGCTGTATTATAACAAGGTGAGGAAATTTTTAGCATGTCTCAAGTGGATGAATTTATGATGTCAGTATTGAGGATGTTAGAAATTTTTAGCATGTCCCTTGTGTGCATGATGGCAGGTGGACTCGAATTATAAAAGGGAGAAAAGACATAATTGATAAATGAGATAAACAAGCAAATATGCTTCTGTAGAGGTTCGAACACGAAACCTCTGGAATAAAACTACTCTGATATCAAGTTAGAAACTACCTAACCCAAAAGCTATAGCTTTTAAGTAGAGGCCCAACTATGTATATTAGGCAAACAAACACAGGTATTGACAGTGAAAATACCCATGAAATAAAGTTTTCCATGACATTTTATTTTTCTAATTTTCTTTTTACATCTCAAGCTCATAACTCATCACATGTCATTCTTGTTGTTCAATGTAGACTCAAAACTTAATCCCAACAATTAAACAATTAAGATCTATCAAAGACATCCTTCAACACATGACATTGCATTTAACAAATATATTTGAAAACTTGTTTGCACTTTAAAGTATGTCAACCATGCACCTTATAATCAAATCTGAAGCCACTACCATGAATCAAACCTGAAAACTTGTACTTTCTATCGTAAGGTATATTCTTTTTCTGTCCTTTATTCTAATGTGAATTGTCTTCCTGCGCCATAGAGCACGTAATGAATCTGTCAAGCCTAAATGTAGCAAAATTATATATAATCTATTATTTGAGTGGTGATACTATTAATTGTTCCCAACGGAAATGAAGTGTAAGTTGAATCCTAAAGTTTTCATTGGAAAAAAAATTAAAATTACTGTTATTTTGTCCTTAGAGGTAATAGAAAATGATTCTTAGCACCAAATAAAGCAAAATGACCTTCAGATACATAGCATACGTTAAATACGCAATACCTGGAATTTATCATATATGAAGGCTAAATAACTTACCTACCTCGAACATCAAGTTGCCAGATAAGTAAAAGAGGAAGGAAACAGTGTTGGATATGAACACAGCACACAAATGAATACTAAATTTTAGTTCCTGGATAGCTAGTTAACTCCAGAAGAGAAGTTAAACTGAAATTAAAAGCAGTAACTAATTTGAGCTAATGTTGTCTAAGATTTCAAATGTAAATGGAGTAACACTAGAAAGAAAGAAAGAAGAACAGGCAAGAAAGAAACAAAACCAAAAAAATTCTAAGGACATGTCATTTTCATAAATGTGAAAGAAGAAGAAAGAAAGAAAAACCAATAAACGCCCAAGGGACATCATCTCATCTTCATAAATGGAAAGGGCATAAAATGTATTGTAGAAACATCTACATAGTAAGGTCAAAAGTTTTACGATTGAGTTCATACAAATTAAAAAATATTTAAAAATCTAAATTAACAATTGAAATGCTAAAGCTTTATAATGTTCTTTATTTCTAGAATTAGAAATTCAAAGTAAATTCTTAGTGTATGACTTGATGGAGCTCTCTGTGGCTTGCAGCAGTGACACATATGCAGAAAATTGAGTGATAGACTAATATATATCATATGTTAAAAAACGTTTAAAAGAACATTTTGGTGCAAAAAGATGAACAGAAGGAAGGAGTAGAGACGATGAAACTTGCCAAAAAAAAAACCCTCTTCTTTATAGAATTGACATGAAAATCAATAGAATTCATTTCAATCCAGAAAAATCTCAGTCAGAAAAGATTAGACCTTGATGTTTTGACATTATAGATTCTATATGCACGATTGTTGGTCCTTTCTCCCCTTGCTTGATATATGTGTGTATGTACATATAAGTTGTGTAATGATCTTAGTTTTCTCCTCTTCTTTCATAATCTAAACATGCCAAAATTGTAAGTTAAAAAAGTTGCCTAGAACATTACAACAAAAGCTCTAGAAACTAAAAATGAAAACATAAAAATAACGTTTGCCAATTGGACAGGAAGTATGACCTATATATTTTTGTATTCAACATAATTTGTATTTGTGGAACATTATATAGGACTACTTCAAAATCTGGAAGAGACATACTGAACAGTGAAGACAATGAAAAGGTGTACCTAGCGCATGAGGCTGCCACCATTCCAGGGTCTGTGGAAGAGATGATGTAGACAACCTTACCTCCATACTGAAGTGAATCAATTAAAAAAACAATCATCAAAGATGAGGGGGAAAGACTTCAAATCACTAAGCAGCAAATGTCCTAAAAAAAACATTTGATTAATCAGCAGCAAATAAATAAATGCAAAATAAGCATAACTTGAAGAGAACCAAATAAATGGCATCCAACTCAGATCAAATAACAAAAACACTAGATGACTATTAAAACAAAATTAATTACCATGGTTGTGTTTGTGCTTTCAATGTGAATTTCTGCACTGATTACCAATCGCTTTGTAGTCCGATTTTACCAAAGGAGCACAGTTCTCACTGTTGATGGCTGTGGCTAGGTGGTGGCAGGATGGAGAACTTCCCTTACCTTCCTTCTTGTTCTCACAATGAACCTGTCTCTCTTTTTCTTTTCTTTTTCCTAACTCTATAACTCAATATAAATAAAGTACAAGATGCTTGGAAGTGAGATCCTATTTAGAATGACAGAAACAGATATGCTTTACTACATCAAACGAAATCACAAGCCAATGAAACTGCAGTGAAGCTTCTCTGATTAGAGAGAGATGACTATGACACTTCATCCAATATCAGTACAATTCTGCCAAAGCAGGTAGGACAGGGACACAGTGGGAGACTGGCAGCTTGCCTCTGCTAATGGCTGACAAAGAACAAGAGCCCATGACAAAGACCGCCAGCAGAAAGAACAGATAAAATGTAGGTGAAGAGTTGTAATTCGTGCTAGAGGAAAGAAAAAGAAAAAAAAAATCTAGAAGTGCACCAGTGGAGAAGAACCTCTAATACCCTGTAATGATGAGGGAAGATAGAAGGGGTGCGTAGAGATAGAGAAAGGAAGAAAGACACGTGAAAGACTGAGTGGAGGACGGAAGAGAGGTGGAAATTCTTTTCTTTCAGAGTGCCCATTCATGGAAGTAACAACATGTCAGTATATAAATGCTGCATAAATAGTTATTGTATTACAGGCCATTTCCATGCAATTGACCTACTAAAACAAGCAACTGCTCTATCAGCTCGTCCTTTGTGATTGTAAGAAGTCATTGGACTATAATTTCGAAGCAAATCAAATGGTTCATATTAGCATCTGTCTGCAGTAACTGCTGACTTCTATGTATACGGAAATTGAATTCAATGGAAAACACAATGTTGGAAAGAAAACAGTATTAACAATACTATTATTCATTTCTGCAGTATTGTTATACAGAGTATGCAGTACATCTATATAATTGTGCCACATTATTTGGATACACTATGTGATTAAAAAAAAAAAAAAAAGAATATAAATAAAGAAGAGGCACTGCACATTACAGGGAAAGCAAATATGTTAAGCTTAAAACTATTGATGATTTAGAAACCTGCTGTTCACTCCCGCCCTGTATAATTGCAATCCTGTTGTAGAAGTCACATTTATTTCGATGTCAGCAGGAACAAAAGTAACTACTCCCTCCCTCACTTTAATTTTGCTTGATGGGTCCATTTCCATCATCCCCTTCCCAACCGTGACCAAAAAGAGGGAGGGTCCTGAGACTGGAGGGAATACCGTTGACGCCCCTTCAGGAAGCATGCAACTATCAACCTCAAACTCATCAAAAGGAGGCGAATACCTTTTCACATACAAATTCAAGGGAACTCCTTGTAGGATCTCAGGAAACCCCTGGAAAAAATAAAGAATAAAGATGCTTTAGAAAAGAATCAATGGAATCAAGCTGTATTTTTATAGAGATCATAAATTTTAATTAGGAGGTTTAAGAACTATAGAGGGGGCACAATTGTCTTAAGAAAGGAGATGTCTGCTTTATTTTGGGTACATAATTGTCCTTTTTTCCTTTCAGAATACATTGGAACTTTTAGGTTCTTGAATGGCCCTTTTGCTTTTTCTTCGAGGTCCACTGATTTTGAAGAAAAGAGCAGATGCTTTGTTTTTAGAAGAGGTGAGGCAAAGTGGAAGGATACAATTGTCTTGAGGGGCACTAGTGGCTTTCTTTTTGGGAAGGTGGGAAAGGTGGAAGTGATCAGATCAAATCATCAACTAGTCATGCTCAAACTATATGTGACCTGATCAAAAAAAGAGTTGGATTACAAGGTTCTCAACCGATTGGCCCCAAGATCAGACCCAAATTCAGCCAAAACCTTTGCCCAGGCCATCAATTTATTTGCTCATCCCTAGTGGGAGGCCATAGGAAGTTCTCATCATTGTGGAAAGTCAATAGCACACACTTGTAGCCTGTAGGTTAACTGATTTGCAGTTTAATATCCACACCATTAGAAAACTAAATATTTTCTTACTTGTTCATTACGACATGGTTTTGGAAAGCTCAAAATGATAGGCCAACCAAGACAATGGACATTGCTGGTTTCCTAGGCACTTTTTCCAAGATACTATTCCATTTCTTAAAGAGAAGTATTTTCTGAACTAGAAGCACTCCATTGCATTCCAAAAGATGATAATTAAAAAAATAATTACCCTCTTCATCTTCTCCCAATAGTTTCTTACTGACAAACTTCATGATATTGAAAGGTTTGGCTTTAGGTCACCAACTCACCAATCTTCAGTTTTGTAGATTTAGGTAAAGAACATTCCACCTACTAGGACAGTTTATTTGAAAAGGTTTTTGTCCGGACTCCAGAGCACTTCTACTAAGAAGCAAAATAGTGTACTTATGTTTTCAACCACTTACAATGCTGGAAAAGGATGGAAAATAGTGTTTTCTATAACATGATGCTAATTCACAGTTCTATCAAGGGCATTGATAGTCATTGAGATTCATAAATACCAACATGCATGCATTTGTGCTCTAGCCATGAATAATATTTTCTTTCAATCAAAAGTAAATAGAACAATCCGAAGATCTTAAAATCAACAACATAATCATGGTTGCTAAAACTTAGAAAGAAAGTTCTTACCTGTCTATATGTAAGCATGGAACATAGAGTAGGGACATCTCGAAGCTTAGGGGTGAGGCCAGCACGGACAACATTATCAGAGGTTGCCATGCATTCAACACACTCTCCACAGATGTAAGCATGAGGTTCATTTGCCCCTAAATATAACGCTTCTCCTGGTCTAAGTTTCACGTGGTTCAAGAAAAAGGCAGAGATAACCCCAACATCATTTGGATATTGCCTGTGCAACTCCAACACTAGTTGTTCTTTGTCTGTCAGTTGCCTAACCTGGTGAAATAAAAAAATATATATATAAACAAAAGAAACAGTGTGATCAGATAGTAAACATGAGAATTGATTAGAGGAAGGAAAGTAAACTGAATAATGAGACACTCCATAATATTTCATATGTATTTTTAAGTCCTATGAAGGCAACAACAAACATCACTAAATATGTTGGAATTCAGAAATAACACTGACTACTACTAATCATACCATGACTATTTTTATACAAGGAATAGAGGGCTCTATGAGTTTTTTGCCTGTGGATACACATAGAAAATGACTAGCTTATGTTATTATGCATTAGAATAATTTAACTTAATATTATATTAAGATCTGTAAATCTTATTTTATTTCTTCCTTTATTGATCTTCAATTTCTATTTATTACAGGTAATTCATAATTAAAAGATTTTTAAAAAAAAAATCAATCAAAATCTGGCGGAGTTCAAAGAATTTTCATTCCATGGGAAGATGTTGTATGCCTTTGCCTAGATATTATATCAATTCTTTGTCTCATCCCTTTTTTATAAGAAATAAAACTCATTATATCAATTAAATCATCTTAAAATATAAAGTGAAGGGAAAAGAGCTTCCCTCACATTACCAAAAGTAAAGACTTCAAAAATAGGCCCCCACCCCCTAACCAGGTCTATCCATGCTACCCACTAAAATCTTTCTCGTTACTCAACCACAAGGAGACTTTTATTCTAATCGAGTCCTGTACCACTGCTGGATTCCGGGATCTGTCCTAAAAAATCATGTTGTTGCGTTTATTACATAGTGACAAAGAGCGCCAAGGATAGCAGCTCTATCCCATCATTTCACAAACATCTTTCCTTGTCTTTTCATAGTCTAGATATCATTCCATTAAATTCTATAAACCATTTTGACTTTTCATCTAATATAATTTAGTAATAGTTAAAAGCACAAAATTCCAACCAAAAGAGGCTATTCATATATTGTGCAAGCCTAAACAAGATTCCACTATTCCAAAAGCCTACATGTACCAATATACAAATCCTACCGATCATTAGCAAATACATATACAGGCCACAGCTATCATGTGAAAAAAAAAAAAAAAAAAACTTACAAATAATCCATTTTCAATAGCTATCAATATACCATTGTTTTATTTATTAGCATCCTTTATATTTATCTTATATGTGAGATGCATAAAAAAAACTTTAAAAAAAATACAGTGTATTATATGCAAAATAAGTGTTTTATATATAAAAAGGTATATCTAATGCATGAGACTCCTCCCATTGCAAGGTCTAGGTAAAGGACGATCTATGCACCCTTACTTTTGCATTGGAGAGGTTGTTTTGATAGAAGATCGTCATTTAATATTACCAATTTACCTTTATCTAGAGTGAAATTTCAGTCATTAGATAAAAAACTGGTATTTATTCAAAATTAAAATTTTCCAATGCTTTAAGAATCAATATTTCCCAATCAATTGTATGATCTACACCATGCTTCAACATAGAAGGAACAGAATCCTTCTTACTGGAGACTAAACTTCAACTGATAATTATTGAAAATGTAGTGCATCAGAATTAAAAATAAGAATAACAATTATGCATCGTCAAAAATAGTGACGTAATCCCATCAAAAAATCTCAGAATATATTCTTCCAATGTTCACATGAGCCAAACAAAAGATTTTCAAACAGATGAAATATTTTAGACACTAAATTGATTTCTATTTGATTCACTTTCCAGAAAATTTAGTGGCATACTCTCCACAAATGAAAATGCCTCTTCAGATATCACGCCAATAATTAGAAGACATTATCAGATGTTGATACTTCACATAAAAGTAAGCCAAGTATTTTTGTATTTAGCAAATAAGTTACTTATGTTGAAGGGGTATAATGATTTTTCTGTTTCACAAATCCAAATTAAAAGAAATATCTAATTTCAGCAGCCAGAGGTTATTATAGTAGGAAACGAAAGACAGAGCAGAATGCCAAAATCTTGAGTGCAACAGTTATAAGCAATCTACTTAGGATGTGGAATATACAAGAGAAACACAGCTTCCAACACTACCTTATTTACCATAACTAGGCGGCTTTTCAGTCTGGAAACCATTTCATGAACTGCATCTTTGCTTGCCATCATAAGCTGGGTGAAAATTGACCGTAGAACAGCTTTCATTTTTTCCTCTCCATCTTGCTCTTCAGCATTTAAAACTTGGTCTGCATAAGTGTTTCCAACCAGTTCTACAATCTCAGGAACGCTATGAAGCACATCCTTAAGCTCCTGCATACATGTCATAAATCATAAATCAATCTGCCATTGAAGACTACAAATTGATTGTAAAATATTAAAGAAAAGCTTACAATACCCATTCAATGTATTTGCTTTTGTCAATGTTTTCACAATTGGGAACTAATCACAGCAGATTTGTTTTCTTAGCAGGAGTTTATGCATTCAAAGATTCAATGAAAACTAAATTTCTCTTAAGAGTGACATTCAACTAGGTTGCCTGGCTAGAATATAATCAAAGTGAAGCACCTCCAAATTCTTGATAAAATCTCAGACGTAATTCCTTTCGAAGACGAGTAATATATTAACTTTATCATATACAATAAACAATTTTCAGTGCTAATACTTTCAGGCTCAATTGAATTACAATACAAGGTGAAAAAAAAGGGAAAAAAAAATGAGCAGAAAAACCAATCTCAACAAAGAATGTTCTGTTATATCACCTAAATTCATTCCCCTTGCTTACTTCACTACATTCATTCTGGTTCTAATTCAACTTTTTCAACATCTAAATAACAAATTAATCCTTACCCAAAAAAAAATTATATATCTAATTAATCCTCTAACTAACCTGGAGGCTTACGAATCCACACAGCGCTTCAAATTCCGTAATAGCCAGAGCCATCTCAGGCTTGTGATTATCATCTTTGTAAATATCCGGACGCGACTTATGCAAATTCCTCGCCAATTCCTTATCCGGATGAGCTTGTATAGACAACGCTTTCGAAATCGACAGCACCTTCGCACATCAAAATCCATAAATCAAACAACTCCTCCAAAAATAAATAAATAAATAATTTTTTTTCAAAATATATATATATATATATAACAGAAATTTTCAAGTACCTTGAACAAGAAAGGAAGATCAGTTCCCCACACCTCCACAACCTTCTCTCCAAGAACACAGCTCGGTTCCTCCTTCAAAATCCATGACTTCAAACTCACAGAATCCGAAATCAAACCTCCTTTTCCATCATTGTCATCCTCGTTGGTTTCGACGACGAACGAAGGCCCGGACTCATGCGTTCCCATCCAAAGCTCCGCATACGGCTTATCGGAATCGATTTCCACGCCGGAATTCAACGAACACAGCCTCGAAACCATCGATTCCTCTCCGATTCTTCCCCAGTCGTAATTCTGCACGGAACATCGCAGTCTCTGCGGCTTCCTCTTCTTCTTCGTCACCACAATCGATTCCTCCATATATTGTTTGTTCACAGTTCCTCTTGATCAGACTCCAAAATAGATTAAAAGAGAGAAAGAAAGAGAATTGGAAAGCGGAAAAAAGCGAAAAACAAAAGAGATATTTTTGAAAGGGAAGTTCTTTGGATTTGAAGCTTTTTTGGTTTTTCAAATGAGCAGAGAAGAAAAAGAAGTACAGAGAGGGAAAATTGTATTTCAGGGATTATATATAGAGAAAGTGAGAGAGATATCTTCGTTGAATTGAAAGTTTTTGTTTTTCGTACTTCGAGTAGGAGAGGGACCGAGGGAGAGGGAGAGAGAAAGTTGAGAGTGGATCGGTCACTGCGCAACGGATCGCGAACGACGTTTTCTTGACGTAACACGTGCACTTCGTGATTGAGTCGATGTCCAACGTCATTAAAACTCTTTAAAAATTAACAATAATTGTTCGTAAGTCAAACTCTATTCTATTTAGATTTCATCTTAAAAAGTCTATTTTATTTTTTTATAATTAACAATAATATCAGTAATTTCACCTTACTATTATTATATCTTGTATTTTCTTAGCTATAATTCTCTCATTCTATTTATATAACTTTTTATTATTATTTTTTCTAACATTGAAGTATTCAAATTTTTATGATGAGGCATAATCTTATGTGCAAAAATTATACATAATTTATACTTAAAAAAGACCTTTTCATCTTTTTTTTTTTTTTTTTTAAACCTTTCAATGTTCTTAACTAACTTTTTTGTGAAGATGAGATTAATTTGAAGTTTGACGTCATGAGAAGGTAGATAGCTAACACTTTTTTATTCGTATATATTATAGTGAGACTCAAACTTTTAATTAAATCCCTCAACTCATGAAAATACAGCAACCTTCACTAACTATACCTCACCCGAATGAATTTAAACTTAAGACCTTCAACTTATAAGCTTAGATTATGTAAAGTTTATATTTAAATATTTACATTATTTTAATAGAATATTTATTTTACTTTAATTAAAAAAATAAATAAAACTTAAAAAATGTTGGCCATGGTTGGATTGGGCGGTTGAATCTAACGGCTGAAGAAGGTCGGTTGATGTTACTGTTACAGCGTTAGTTATCCAGATCCACGAACAGCGTCTCAATCAATCCAACCTCTAGAATAAGGAATGCGCAAAACAAAGGGCACAGCTGGAAATAGGCTGCAAAAGGCACGGGGCGGTTTCAAAAATAAAAAACGCTATCTTTGGAGTCGGTGGTTTTTTTTTGTCCTACTAAGAATTTGATTTTTAAAATTCTCCCAGTCAGAATCTCGGCGATTGTGACACGTGGTTTACATGCAGCTCTAAATTGTTAGGATTCACTTTAATACTTCAACTAATTACACTCCCAGGTAGTTTGAAAGGTATGGAAGACGTGGGTAGTTAATATTATCATTTGTCAATTCAAAATATAATTAATGTTTAAATGACAGAATTAACCTTGTTAAATCATGGTTCAAGTTGGAATTAATATATTAATGCAATGAAATCGTAGGTAATTTTGGTATTTTTTAAAAAAGAACAACACACCAGCTTTATAAATAATATAAATATAAATTAACAATCAATCAATGTCAATTGATTTAAAGGAATCCTCAAGATGTTGGGTTCTAGCATTAAAGCTATACTTTTGTCATTACGGTTACGGGCACAGGTGGGGGTAGCCGAGTCTTTGCCCAACATAAAATTCTTAGTTACATATAAAGATAGCAAAATGGGTGTAGATCCGTCTGTCCATTTTCGCCCGTCCATCTTAAAATGAGCATGAATAAAAAAAAATTATAATTTGAATCGAGTGTGAACACAAAGATGGTTCATTAATTCTATCTTTAATTACTAAAAAAGTATTTAAGATCTGCATGCTATCAATACAAGTGTGTTTAAAGTTTAGGTAAAAATTTGTTGATTGTATGATATAATTATTACGATATTATTAGGGTATTTTAGGAAATACAGGGTATTTTGTAATATATAGACTTGATGGTTGTGAATGAAAAAGAGAAAAAATGGGTAGAATTTGACATGGTATCAGAGCTGAACGGAGAACTGAGGGCGGCTTCAAGGCCTCGGAACAGTTCGGCCTTATCAGCCGTAACGGAGGGGAGAGGAACGAACGGAAATCTCCTGGCTTCTCCCATTCCGTGATTGGAGGATCGAAAAATCAGTTTTGGAGATCTAAGAGTGATGCGGTTTTGATCAGATCTCTGTCGTGGGATGAACGGAGGACGACCGGAGATTTGTCGGGGGAAGAGATGAGGATGGTGGAAGTCGAAGCAAGCGACGGAGGTGAAGAGTCTTCGGAAGAGCATGGATGACGCTGATTTCCGATGTAAGCTTTGAATGTTCATAACCACTTTTCCCATCTTGTATCCGCCATTAATGTTGTTAGTCGGTCTGTATGCTTCGAGATTTTGAGTTCTGTAACCCTAACCCTAAGTCTGGATGGTTTCATTTAGAGTTCTCCGACCTCCCCCATCCAGATCTCTCCAAAATGTTCTCCAATCTCTCCGATCCCGGCCGTTGACCATTCATTCCGGCGAAAAATCTCAAACTGCAGATCGAAAATCAAAGAACTGCGAGGATCAAACCTGCAGATCGAAAATTAGTGAACAGTGATTTCCTGTTCATCTGCACGCAGTGAACAGTGAAAGGTGATTTTCGGCACCAGACTGTCCGAAAACGAAGTTATCAGGTCGGAAAACCTGACCATACGGTCCAGATCTGATTCTGTCCATGGTTCCAGGCTCGAGATCCATGAGAACAGCGCAAGGAACGAACCTTCCGCAACTGGCTTCGTTGTAGTAGACATTGATCCTCTCAAGCTGAAGGTTGGAGTCGCCTTGGTACTTTCCGGTGGGATCGATTCTGTGCTCGGCGCAGACCACTTCCCAGAACTTGGCTCCGATCTAGTTGCCTCATTGGCCTCCCTGAACGTGAAGGATCTCACGCATTTTTTTTTCTTCTCTCTCTAAAAGTTTCTTGAATCTGAGGAAATGCAGAGAGAGATGAAAGAGGAGATGAGATGAACAGTGAACAGTGAGTTCAGCGATTTCGGTCGATTTATCGTCACCGTCGCGATTCTGTTCGGTTCGCGAGCCACTTGGATTAGTACTTTAACCTCCACGTGAGCTCATGGCCGGCGGAGGGCATGGTGCACCGCCTGTCCACGCACATAAAACTGGTGGGGCTGGAACTTCATCTGGGCAGCACGCAGGGAACTCGTAGGGGCTGGTGGGTGCAACCGACGTTGCGGCTCTTGCAGGTGTTTCCGCAACGCAACTGCAGCAACTTCTTGCATTTTTGAACTCCGACAAAACAAAAGATCGACTACATGGTAAGAACAGTCATTTTAGTTGGATTATCGATACAGGAGTGTCGAACCATGTGACGTGCGACTTGTCTATTTTGAAGAATGTGAGAAAAGTGCAATACTGTCCGGTGGGTTTGCCGGATGGAAACACGGCAGAAGCAAACTAAGAGGGGAGTGTCGTGCTGCCAGGAGGATTGAAGCTTGACAATATGCTTTATGTCCCACAATTGACATGCAATTTAATTTTTATTACTCAATTAGTGGATGAATCAAATTGTGTTGTACAATTCACTAATAATATTTGTGTTATACAGGACCAACCGACGAGGAAGGTGATTGGAGCCGGTGAAAGATTGGATGGACTTTATTTTTTTCGTGGTATTCCTCAAGTGAAGGTCTTGACAGTGGATGGTGATTCGTCGTTCGAGTTATGGCATCAACGAATGGGACATCCATCGGAGAAAATATTGAAGATGATTCCGGCTGTAAGTCATTCTTGTAGAACAAATAATAAAGCTTGTGATGTGTGTCCGCGTGCAAAGCAACCTAGATCTAGTTTTCAAATTAGTACGAATAAAGCTGGTAGGATTTTTGAACTTGTTCATTTGGATTTGTGGGGGCCTTACAAGGCTCGTTCTTCGTGTGGGGCTACCTATTTTTTGACAATAGTAGATGATTTTTCAAGAGGAGTTTGGGTCTATTTACTTTGCAATAAAATGGAAGTTGATTCTATGTTTCTTAATTTTGTTACAATGGTTGAACGTCAATTTAAACAAGTGATAAAACGTGTGAGAAGTGACAATGGGACCGAATTTAATTGTTTGCATGATTATTTTCAAAATAATGGGATTATTTTTTAGACTTCTTGTGTTGGGACTCCTCAACAAAATGGGAGAGTTGAGAGAAAACATCAACACATTTTAAATGTAGCTAGAGCCCTAAGATTTCAAGGAACTTACCAATCGAATTTTGGGGTAAATGTGTGTTGGCAGCGTGTCACTTGATTAATAGGACACCCTCTACTTTACTTAAGACTAAATCGTCATATGAAATGTTGTTTGGGAAAGTGCATTCTTATGATGTTATTCGTGTATTTGGTTGTCTTTGCTATGCTCATAATCAACGACACAAAGGTGATAAATTTGCAAGTAGGAGTCGTAAATGTATCTTTGTTGGCTATCCTTTTGGGAAGAAAGGTTGGAAATTGTATGATTTAGAAACACATGAGTATTTTGTATTGAGGGATGTGAAGTTCTTTGAGAAAGAATTTCCTTTTGCGCCAAACCAACCAAAGAATGTGGTGACTCCTATGCTGGCGAACAATGAGGATGGGGCATGGAGTGAGGATGAGGGTGTCGATGAGTGTGCTGCATGCGTTGAGGGGGGGTTGGAACCAGCATCCACCCTCGAGGGGGGTCTGGTGCTGCGGTGCAGCCCAACCAGCAGCCCTCACATGAGGATGTGCGTGATGAGGGGCTGGAGAATACGGTGGGGGAGCAAGGTGTGGAAGTTGACGGTGAGCTAGGGCGAGGAAAACGAACCAAAACTCCTTCAACACGGTATCGTGATTTTGTTACTCATACTATACCGAAAATAAGTCCATCTGAGAATTCATCAGCTACTTCCTCTTCCTCAGGTACGCCCTATCCTATAACACATTTCGTGAATTGTGAACGTTTTTCTGTGAGACATAGGAATTTTCTTGCAGCTGTGACAGCGGGACATGAGCCAAAGCATTTTAAAGAAGTGATGAAAGACTCAGGATGGCGAGATGGGATGGGTAAGGAAATACGAGCCCTTGAAGACAATGAGACTTGGGTAATGGAGACTCTTCCACCCGGAAAGAAATCACTAGGGAGTCAGTGGATATATAAAATTAAGTATAAGTCTGATGGCAGCATAGAGCGACTCAAAACAAGACTTGTGATCTATGGCAATCATCAGGTGGAAGGAATTGACTATAACGAGACATTTGCTCATGTGGCAAAAATGGTGACGGTTCGTATTTTTCTTGCAATTGCTGCTGTTAAAAATTGGGAGGTACATCAAATGGATGTGCATAATGTTTTCCTTCACGGTGACTTAAGTGAGGAGGTTTATATGAAGGTTCCTCCAGGTTTCAAAAATTCAAATCCTAACATGGTTTGCAGGTTGAAAAAGTCGTTGTATGGTCTGAAACAAGCTCCCCGATGTTGATACGGCGTTGAAGAATTATGGTTTTGTGCAATCCTATTCAGATTATTCCTTATTTGGGTTGTGCAGGGGAAGAACTCAGATCAGCGTGTTAGTTTATGTTGATGACTTGATTATTGCAGGGAATGATAAGGTTGCATTGACAACTTTTAAAGATTACCTTGGCAAGTTCTTTCATATGAAGGATTTGGGAGTTTTGAAATATTTCTTAGGGCTAGAGGTAGCCCGTAATCCAGAAGGGATTTTTCTTTGTCAAAGAAAATACACACTCGAGATAATTTCCGAAACGAGTTTATTGGGAGCAAAGCCTGCGGCATTTCCTATGGAACAAAATCACAATTTGGCCCTTGCTAAGGGCGAATTCCTTGCGGATCCGGCATCCTATAAGCGACTTGTAGGAAGATTGATTTACTTGTCTGTGACGAGACCTGATCTTGCATATTCGGTTCATATTTTGTCCCTATTTATGCAACAACCTCGTGAGGATCATTGGGAGGCAGCTCTCAGGGTCGTGAGATATTTGAAGAAAAGTCTGGGGCAAGGGATTTTGCTTCGTGCTGATAGTGACCTACGACTAGAAGGGTGGTGTGATTCAGATTGGGCTAGTTGTCCACTTACGCGGCGTTCCTTGACAGGTTGGTTTGTGTTACTTGGTTGTTCTCCTGTGTCGTGGAAGACCAAGAAGCAACAAACAGTGTTTAGATCGTCTGTGGAGGCTGAGTATAGATCAATGGCGGCAACAGTGTGTGAGTTAAAGTGGCTTAACCAACTTTTAAGCGACTTGGGTGTGCGACATCCGAAGGGTATGAAGTTGTTTTGTGATAGTCAGTCGGCCTTGTACATTGCTCAAAATCCAGTTTTTCACCAAAAAACAAAGCATATAGAGGTTGACTGCCATTTTGTTCGAGATGCGGTGACTGAAGGGATGATTTGTCCGTCATATGTTTCTACTAGTGTTCAATTGGCAGACATCTTTATAAAAGCGTTGGGGAAAGCGAACTTTGAGTTTCTACTCTGCAAGTTGGGCGTTCGAGATCTTCACGCTCCAACTTGAGGGGAGTATTACGATATTATTGGGGTATTTTAGAAAATATAGGGTATTTTGTAATATATAGACTTGATGGTTGTTAACGAAGGAGAGAGAAAATGGGTAGAGATTTGACAATAATATATACGTATTATTGAGTTAACCAATTTAGATTGGAAGAAGTGATGTGAGCTAACCACATTGAAAAGAAGTAAAGTTAGGTTACCAACTCCACTTCTTATTACTTAAAAAACTTGCATAAATTAAGCTGCCCACTGGTATGAGTAAAATCTTAAAAATATTATTTTTGGATTTGATCAACTAAATGAGCTTTTAGATATAAAAAATTACACCCTAATCACAAGTCAAACGCAATCATGCGAACTTCTATTTCTTCATACATCAAAATAAATAAATAAAATAATAAAATAAAAAGTATAGAGAGTGATCTGTTGGGGAAAAAGTTGAATTATTGCTTCAACGGATCAAATTAATTTTCAAGTCTGGCTTATCAATGAAGTTTTGAAGAATAGTTCAAACGTACCATTAAAAAGCATGATAAATAGGGGCACCATGTACAATAATAAGGACAACTTGCTAAAGGGAGAAGGGATGATGGCCCTTTTAAGTTGCTTGACTCTCAAGAACTTGAAGAGATCCTTTTGCAATATTATCTCACAAGGATATGCCCTCATGCCCACTTGTGGTGCTACTATCACCTCAAGAGTTTTTCGCAACAACCTCAATATTGGATATATATATATATACTGGTGTTTGTACTACACTTAGGCTGCACGTCAATTTTTTTAAAAATAATAATTAAAATAAAATAATTTTTTAGAAAAAAATTATATATGTTGTCTTTTAGCCCTATTAACAATAAAATTAATTTTTCAAAAATAAATATAAGATACACTTCTCAATGGTATTTTGAGTAGAAAAAAGGTTTCATCGTCAACTATCCTAAATATTCTTTATAATAGTATAGATAGATGTATATATACACTTAGCTATAAATCTCATCATCCCATTTCCTCCCATCTTTTTCAAGGAGAAAGTTCAAGTGTCTTCTAATCAAAAAATGCAAAGAAGAGCTTTTAAATGCCTTTTCCTTTAAACAAGTGTTTTTTATAAAAGAAAAATATTGAAAAAAAAAAAACTTTCTTTTTTAAAAAATAAAATAAAAATTGGTATGAGGTTTTTCAAAACTTTATTACTCTGTGTCTCTGTGAAGGATAAAGACAATGCATGCATTGAATGTGTGAGAGGGAAAAGGGAACTTTGGCCATAATGGTTTCTTATATTCTTATCAAAATCATAGGAATTCCCTTGCAAGTTGCACAACACAATTTATCTGTTTAGCTTTGTACATGGTCAAGCAGATTTACTTAATTACCTGTTAATTGAAACACCATATCTTTATTATATTTTTGTTGGGGTTTTAGATCAGTAATATTCTCCAAAAATAAAGGATCAGTAATATTCTCTAAACTTATAATAATGCAAAATAAGTAGTAAATAAAAAATAAAAAATAAAATCAACATAAGAGATTGAGGAGGGAGCAGAAAAATGGATTGATTCAACTAAAATTAATGTAGAAATTCATTTTATAATTTTTTTTTTCTTTATTTTTTCATTCTATATAAAAAACCAACCAGAAAGGGGATGTGGGGGAGAGGAAGAGATATCATACATATACCTAGTTATTTCTTCTCTTCATATCTCTCCAAAAGACAAATGAAAATATTAAAAAAAAAAAAAAAAAGAACACCAATTAATTGACTTTGAAAAGCTTCAATCCCTGTTATTATATATATATGGCCTTTGTCTTTGACTTGAGTTACTACTACTACTGAGCCATGATGGTTCACCCTCCTCAACTTGGGCTCTAGGCAATTGCTGTAGTAGAGTTGCAGTACTAGTAGTACTAGTAAACCATGATGGTTCACCCTGATGATGAACTTGAATTTCTTGTTGCTGTTGTTGACGTTGTTGAGCAGCACAAAGGAAGGCAATTTCACTTCTTGTCTTAGCAAGTTCAAGTTCAATCTCACTCATCTCTTTCTCTAATCCATAAATAATCTTCACACACCCATAAACTGGATCTTCAACCCTCCTTTCTGCTTCATACCACATGCAATCTGCCGCCATTGCCCTCCGATGCACTGGAAGTCCCTGCAAAATTAACTTAGATTAATTTGAATCACTAATAAGTTATTACTTTTTTTTTTTTTGACCGGTTTTGACATTCCGGAGGTGTTGTCCTTCGCTTCACGGTAAAACTAATTCTCTCGGACTCAAGGGATTTGACGGGCATTTAGCAGGTTTTCTTCTCTAATCAGAATATGTTAAGAGTAGGGCTCAAACTCATAATGAGTCTTTCAACCGACCCTAAAGCTCCTTCCGAGTTTGTTAACTCTATTTAGCTTCCACTTCTATTCTAAAATGAATCGTCTTATGTAGGTTATACTGTGAAGTAGAAAAAATAAGTGGCAAAAATAATAAAAATATTTACAAAAAAATATGTTTTTTTTCATTATCATCTATTCTTTTAGCGGATTTAAGTAGATGAAATAATCCAAATTGAATGTATAATGTTAATACCTTAAGCATTTTGGAAATGTTGCTGGCGCCGAAGATCTTGTGAACAGAGGCGAATCTCTGAGGATTATTAGAAGGAAAATAAGGAGCCAAAAAACACTCTCTAGAACACCTTCTTCTAAGAAATTTACAAGCTGCACAACGAGTAGATTTTGACATTGTTAGATTCTGTAGAAGAATCTAATAAGAAATCCTTGTTTGATCTTCAGAATCGGATGTTAGATTTTGTTTTTTTAATTTAAATTGATTATATAGAGATTTGCAGAATTTTTTTTAAGTATTAATGGAAAGTTATTTTTAATATAACGGCTATAAATTTTCAAAAAGAATTTCCTTATATTTTGGGAGAGTTTAGTTTATTTCCTTTTTCTGCTGTGGTTCCATTGGAATAAGATTAAATTTTCAAAGATATAAAGTGAACTATCTTTAATCTAAATTGTATTGTTTTCTAAATACTAACAATATTTATAGACACGTTAATATTGATGTTTTATACATATAAAAATTAAATTACACCTTTTATTACTTTTTTTTGCTTTTAAAAAAAAAGTCAAATAAATGATGCAACTAATATGACTTTTTATTAATTGATATTGTTATCTAGTATTTTTAGTTTTAATTAGTTTTAATGTTCTTATTCTAAAAAAATGTTTTTAATTGTAGTTATTACTTATCCTAGATCTTTTAAATAATTGTTTAAATAACTTAAATAAATTCTGCCCAAATATTGTAGTTTAAGCGAAAATTAGATTGCAAAGAGCTTCTAACTACTTAATTGATATTTATTTTATTTTTTCTAATAAAAAAAGACTGCCATTAATTTTTATTTTTATTTTGAGAAAATGTTTGCTATTAATCAACTAAAATTTTGCAAAAAAAGAAATAAAAAAAAGGAAAAAAAAACTTAAATTTAAACATTAATTATTGTTCCAAATGGTAATATTGCAATAATAGCAACTATAATTTTGACATCGGCTATGAGCCTATAACACCCGTGTTTGCATTACATATAAGATATATATAACAAAGAAATATGTTATATGTAAGTTAGAACCCAATGTCATGGTCTGAATTTTAGCATATGTTGGATCCAATGGATCGTGCGTGGGTTGCATGGATGATTAGGAGGTTGGGATGCCTACGTCAGAAGTCTTGTCCTGTCTTTTCGCATGCTGTTCCTGTGGGGATAGTGGTCAAGGGTCAGGGTTGCCATAACAACTTTTCTGCTATCCAACTGACTCCTAATTCCAACATCTTAAAGGCTAAACCCTATAACAAAAAAATATGTCAAATTATTATGTTAGGTTCCAACTTACCCATAACATTGCTTTATAACAAATTGTTATTACACCCTACTAGTTTTTAATAATGAGCATATGAATAAAACAAAAAATAATGATAAGCAAAAATCTCATTAAAACCAAAGTTGTTAATAGAAAATAAATTACAAAATAAAGTTAAATTTATTATTAGTTTAAATTAGGTAATTCTAAATGTACAAAAATACTGAAAAACTCCATCAACTTTAAATAAATAATTTTTTTTTGACCTTTTTTTTTTTAATTCATACATAGAATTTAATTTAATTTAATTGTATTACAGTTTTCTAAGCTCTCCAGTAGTGAAAAACTAGGGTTTATGGAGTCTTACTTGTAGAATAACAATAATGGCGGAAACGATTTGCAGAGCGTTACGTGATGGGGCTCTTGAAGGAGAACACGCTCCCGCTTTAACCATTAAAGACTCTTTTCAAACTTCTTTCGGAGTCGATGCTTTCAACCATGTTCTCCACTACCTCGCTTCCAACATCTTGGCTGAAAAAACTCAAGCTCGGTAAAAAAAAAAAAAAAAAAGCGCTAAAATTTTAACTCCAAGTTTCTTTTTCATTTTGATTTTGAGCTCTTTGAGCTATCTTTTTATTGTTTTGTAATTCCGATCTTTTGTAGAGGTTTGGTACTTGTGGCTCTCAATCGGAGTCCATCGTTCTATCTTGATTTCCTGAAGAGTAGAGGAATTCATGTCTCTGATTTGGATAATAACTGGTGAGATTGGAGGATTTTTTTATTCTAGATTTGTGTTTCGACGATGATTTGTGAAATGTGAGTGTATTTTAGGATCTTGATTTGTTTGCTGCTGGTTTGCAGGATTAGGGTTTTGGATTGTTATACGGATCCGCTTGGATGGAAAGAAAGGATTGGTGTTTTATCGGGAAAAGAATCAGAGACTCTGTGTAAGGACGCCAGAGATATTAATAAGATCTTTGATAATGTTGTTCAACTTGGAAGAGGTTATCTTTTTGGTGTAATCAGTGGAATTTATATGTGTAGTACATTGAATTGTAGGGTTCTGTTTTTTTTCATGCTTGTTTATTTGTGGTTGTAGGAATGGTGGGACAAGGCAAAGTTCGCTTCTCTCTTGCTATTGATTCGGTAATTTTACTTCCTGAATAAGCACTGGTGAAAACGGAAGGCATTAGAGTTTGTCATTCCAGCCTCTTTTATTAGTTATCATTAGGGTTTATTGTGATTTGGAATGTTAAGTGGCAAATTCGGGCTATGTATCTAATAGCAGTTTGAAAAAATTCATGAATGACACCTTGGAGTGGATCATAATTATGGACTTTCTAGATTAATTAAATAAGTTTGTTTCTACTTTGGAGTTTGTTTAGACAATAAGCGAGTTTTGTAGAAATTTGAGGCTTACGCATCAATGATCATGTTGTGAATATAAATCGTCTCACATGCACCTAGGTATTTATATGCAAGTGAAATTGATGTCAAAGTTGAACATTTATTCCAGTAGCATCCTTGCTTTTGGTTGACATCCCTCTCTCTTTCTCTTTATAATCTCAGTGCGAATTCTTTGGCAGGTAACTGTGATGTTAAGACATGCTTCATTGTCATCAGTTGCTAGCCTTATAAGTAACCTTCGCAGCCATGGTATGCTTTTCACTGTTAACTTCAATCTATAGCTTACTTACCTTATCTCTGAAAATTTTGTTGTGACTCTATATTCAGTGATATATGGGTATGAATTGGTGGTTCATCCCTTAAAGATCTTGATGTTTTATCCAATACAAAGTTTTGCACTTTATTTGAACCTTTTTTCCATTTAACATCTTTTGCATTCCAAAATTTGTGAGAGGAAATGGATCTTGAAAATTATGTAATTTGTGTTCTAGTATTTATCAGATGGTAAGTTTTGTAGCTTCAAAAACCTTTAAGCTTACAGCTTATGAAGAGGGGGTTGAGACCATTAGGCATAGTTCACAAGGCCCTAAAAACTGTGAATCTTCTGAAATGTCTTTTTTTTTTTTCGGGTTATTTTTGGGTTGCAGATCAAGTGTCAAGCATATTTTGGTTGATTCATTCTGACCTTCATGGAGTCGGAGCTTCTGCCGTTCTTGAGTACATGTCTTCTATGGTTGCCAGCTTAGAGCCAATGTTAGAATCTGCTAATAAACAACAAAGAAATTCAGAAAACCTATTTTCAGTATCAGGAGAGGGAAAATTTCATGTGCGATTGAAGCGTCGAAATGGAAGAGTTAGAATAATGGTGAGTTCCTTGTTTCATAACCTCAGCCCCCCACTTCTCTTCCAAATTTATTCTCTTTGGTTAAGTAATCTAAATTATCTAATGTTTCATATGAGCTTTTATGTAGTGCGAGGAGTTTCATGTGGAGGAAACAGGCATTAGATTTCTGACAGTTTCTTCTGGAAATGGAAATGGAATGGTCAATCCAAACATTTTGCCGAAGGTTTGTTCCGTATTAGTAACCTGAATTTGGATATTTGGATACTCTCTCTCTCTCTCTCTCTCTCTCTCTCTCTCTCTCTCTCATGCACTTCTTACGCGTGGTGTTCTTTGTACAGTTACAGTTTAATCTCCAACTATCAGAGAAAGAGCGGACTGACAGGGAAAATGTTGTACTTCCATTTGAGCACCAAGGTACCACTGAGCCTTTCAAATATCTATATCTGGAATATAGTATTTACTCCTTTGTGCTATGGAATTTTTTTCTAGTGTGAAGAATTGGTTTCATATAGCTGAGTGTTGAGAGACTGCTGTTCATATGGAACTTTTTTTTTTTAAAGGAGTCTTAAAAAGATTTTGATTAGGAGAAATGATGATAACTGCCTAGCGGCTAGAAGTTCATCACTTTTTCGAAGGTATTAAGCTTGCCTAGTTTCCTGTCTTCCCTCGTCCATAGATGATGCAACTTGCAAGGTAGGTTTGAATATAAGAGGAAGAGGTAAGGGTGTTGGAAAACTAGGTCTTATGTCCTGGGTTGAAAGGAGAACTATAAAGTTTCAGTTTATTGCAGGCTGCATATTAAACAATTAGAAGTATAGATTTGAAGTGATACTCAACTCCATATAAAATGTAACTTAATGAAGCTTTTTCCAACTGCATGGGGTTTGCTATTATATTTAAAGTAAGGAGGCTGTTTACTTCTACCCTCAATTCCATATCTCACTTGCTCAAATGCGTGATTAGAATTCAATTTAATTGTCAATATCTTGTAATTCTGCAATGTCCAAGGTGGTAATAAAATTGTTGGTTGATATTTTATAAGTTTTTGTAGCCTGTCTTATGCTTTAAGTTTTAAGTATCAGAGATGCTACCTGTGCATTTCTTTTAATGGAAGGAATGCAATTTACGCAGATTTTGTGCTAAAATTATCAATTTTCTATGACTCAATAGTTTTATGATGATGTTCTTGTTTCAGGAAATGGCCAAACCATTCAGATTTATGATGGCAGGCGTTCTCTCCCCCTTACTAACCAAAATGACTTGACTACATCTGTTTTGACTGAAGAGAAATCGCACACAGAGATTGATCAGGGAAAGGGCGAGATCCACTATTTTCGTGATTCAGATGATGAGTTACCTGATTCTGACGAGGACCCAGATGATGATTTGGATATTTAAGTCTACTGTCTTTCCAACTGTCAGAAGCTGAACACACAGGTTATGACCGAGGCAAAGTGAACTCAAGCGTATATGTTGCCTCCCTCCCTTCATCGTTTAACCTGAGATCGATCCTCAATTCAAGAGCATCCAGTCCTCTTATCCTTGTCAATACTTCCATCTTAAACTGAAGCCTGTATAGGTCTTGATTCTGTACAACGGCTGAAGCATGCCTGTCAGATCCCATCGTTGAAGGATGTTTTTGAGTTAATTTATGGTGTGTGCACATGAAGAATTCAAAAACTGTTCAGGTGGGTGGCACAAGGTGAAGAACCTGTTTACCTTAATGGCTTTAGTGATTTGGGGTTGCAACAGAGAAGAGGCTGCCCTGGTGGTACACAATTGTGCAGGTTACTTTTACTTCTCCTAAAATGCCTAAAGGTTTTGAGAAGACTAATTGAAGATACAGTGAGTTGAATGAACTGGTGCTTATTTACTGTGTATGTATTTAGCTCTTTGTATTTCATTTCATCTGGATATTGTTCTGTTCCATTACTTGGTCCAGCAGCTACGCAAATTCTTCGACTATTCTTCTATGTTTTCATTACAAACTCTTGTAGTTTAAACATTCACAATCCAGTTGCAACTGTGAAGGTTATAATAATACTTTACATGTAATGCAAATGTTTTGTTATTGAACTTTTATTGTAAAGATGTTTTATGTATTTATTTCAATATTACTTCTCTTAACGATGGTTTTATATATATATATATTATTAATGATAATGGTCAATATTACAAATTCAATTTGGGTACATCAAGGAGTATAAGAAGTGCATAAAGGCATAATAACAAGGAAACTTCCCATCTTATGACTTTCACTTGCAGGGCTTCATCTTGTTACCTTTAAGTTTCAAACTACAGGGTATAGTTTAATCCAAAACTCAATTAGACAGGTATGAAACAATTCCAAATAATTTTCCTTGCAGTCAGTAATCAATGTGTGATATTGATACAATGCTACGATGGTAAAGAATGAGTAATTTAGAAGCAAGCATAGAGAAAATTAGGATTCAGGACGTGATAATTTTTACAAAGAAATAATGGAAGAGAAAAAAATAAAAAAAAATAAAAATATATATATATATATATATATAAGCATGAGCTCTGAGCCAGCAGATCAGGAACTGCATCATAAATCTCTCTCCTGAACAAATGAAGGAAAAACCAATAGGTTAGACATGTGTATACACATTCACAGTCAATATGATATTGAATTCAGAATCTAAGTTGAAAAGACCATGGACCTAACTTGAACAAATCTGCATTATTAAAAACTCAAAACTCCTTTTAAGGTTCATTTTTTGTTATTGTATCATGGACAATGAGAATTGCATTAAAGAGCTTATCACAGCAGTGACAGTCAATCATGATTTTTAACTTTTTAAGTTCTTCAACAAGAAGTTATGAACAATAAGCTTTGACAAACAAGAAAAGAATTTATCAATGGAGGGTCACACATATTAGTCAATCATGACCAATATAACGATATTAGTCATAACTCATAAACAACGTGTAGTTGCAAGAGTAATTCTTACATAAAAATGATTTTCTTGTAATACTTAAATATTGAAATCATGGTAAACTAACTTGGGGTTAGTATAGAGAACCTGTCTCACAAAGTGAATCATGAGTTCAATTCCTAACCCAAAAGGGTCACTTCCTATAGTGTTTCCATGGTTTGTGAGGATAGGGAGGTTCACACACACACACACACGTCGAGAGACTAGTTGAGTGCTCTACGAGCTCCAAATACCCTCAAATAAAAAATAAAAAAATAAAAATCTAATTAGGCTTTCATGCAATTGATAGATTCATGTCTATCCCAATAGGGCCAAGCTTATTCAACATCAAATGTTTTGAGCTAATAATTAGTGAATCAGATAGATGGTTTGTCAACCGTCCTTGCTGAATGAGAAATAAAAAATTTCTAATTTGATCGTCAATGTGAAAGCTGAGAGTGTACCAAAGCTAGTATCATACAATCAAATTGCATTGGACTCGTATGAAAAATATGGGGATGATCATATGAAACAAATAGTTGAATAGATGATCGTGGAAGACACTATACCTCAGTACAAGATGACTAGTCCAAGATACAAGGCTCCACAAAGAAACACAAATGATATTAATCCCCTGAAAATACATGCATTGTCATTTCTATCAGTAAAGCTATCTAGCAAATATAATGCAAAATCCTTAAACAGCAAAACAAATGATCGTTCAAGTAAAATAATACTGCTAAAATCTCACCAAATCACTCCCCATCCAACACCATTACAAGGGAAAGGACAAATTTCGGCAAATTTCTCAGCATCACTAGAGTTGACTCTTCGAGATATTAGATCATCGTAGATGTCTGCAGTAATAGCAAGTTAATGGCGGAACATTCTTGAAATCTCAAATGCATATGGAATCTCAGCATTCTAGAGTTGATTATTCTGTCAACTTCCATGAAACAGAAATAGAAAAAAATAATAATACCAGAAAATAAAATATAAAAATAAGAAGGAAAAATAGAAGTTTTCTTAGCTGAAGAACCAACCATAAACTGAAAACAAGCTGTTCATTACACCTGCAGTTTATCAAAACAGATAAAAACTTCATATTATGTTCTACTAAAATGGAAGGAAAAAACAAAAAAGGAAGAAGAAGAAGAAGCAAAAAAAACAAACCAGGTAAGGGATTTACCAATAAACAGAATGATGTACCGTAAAACACGGACCTTAGTCTTCTCTTGCAGAAGCCAGAAAATAGCAAGAAAAATGATAAACCCTGAGAAGTCCAGAATATAAATATTGATGACATGACAGGTTAATTGTGAGGATTCTAGTGGAGTGAGAGAAATTAAGAATTTAAGTATGACAGAATATACCAATACAAAGGCCTCGAAGCGTCCACTGCTCAATCAACAGAATAATTAGTTTAGCAGCAGTCAAAGCATCCAATACCATGATAACAATAGATGAAGAACTTTGTACATAGTGGATACAACTACTTACATTTTTTGCAACAAAGAGCACAACAAGTAAAGCAACTGCTAAACATCCAGCAGCAATTCTTGCAGTCATTAGATTTGTGGATGCAAGTATCAAAACCATTCCCCAAAATGACGAGCCAAGATCTGAATGAAAAAGAAAATGGTGAAACACCTCAAATGCATTCCTGATGTATTATGGGAAAAGAATATGAAATAGATTAACAATTTTGGAAAAGCTAATCATGCAATATCAAGATCTGATATGGTGTTCAAGGCAAAGCAAATCATGGCTTCTACTGGAAAATCAAGTTGGCATTAGAATGAAAGAATCAAAAGATTGAGAATAAAATTGTGTTACATCCAGCAGGCAGAATAACCCAATATACACCGCCCCGTGTTTGTGTAACTCCTCCCTCATTTGCATGAACCTTCATCCCTTCAACCTATGAAGATAGTAAAATTACATAGTAATTAAATATCCAGCAGCATGCCAATGGAAGTATACCAAGATAAATCTATACGTGATAAATTAGTTATAATACCAAAGAGTAATGTCTTTCTTCATGTCCCCACAGCTTCATGAGAAACATGTAGTTATCATTCAATTATTTCACCAACTAGGATATATAATTTGAGCATATAATTTGCGTTCCTCAATTCAAAATATGCATACCTAAAACCACATATATATTTTTTTTAATCGGTAAGATGAAACTGCAAATTATTAAGAATTCAAGCACCCTTATTAAAGCTATAATTTTTCTGGAATACCTAGCATAATCCTTCAAAGCTACCAAATACTATTAATTTATACCTTTAAGGCATTGATTGGGAAGAGATCATGTATCTTGTGTACAGCATACACAAAAACAAAAATAACACCAAAAAAGGCCAACAGAGTACAACTAAGGAATCAAGTTTACTATTATGGTTATTACTGAAAAGATGTAAAGAATAAATTCTGGCAATTTAGTATTTTGGCTTTAATAGACAGTGTCTTCTGAGTTAAAGGTTTCCATTAATGACAGTTAAATACTTTACAATATTTAGAATATCAATTTGCTTTTTTTGGCAAGTCATTAAGATTATTGGTTTGAATTGTATTGCCAGTTATATGGCCTACAAAGGTAAATAGAGATCATTTGAATTGAATGTAAACAAGAAGTTTTCCAGGCTTCAAAACTTTGAGAAATGCAATAAATAGATAATAATTCATGAAGACGGTTGCAAACGGGCATCTTACTACCAGTAGACCAGCAGCCCATCTGCAGCATATTCTTGATTCAAGAGAAAAAAAAAAAAAAAAAACAATAGTGTCTCTAGTCTAAAGTAGTGCAAAAATGAGATTCAAGAAGAATTGTTTCTGAAAACAGTTTCTTAGAGAAAAATCTCAGTCGCTGAAATATGAAGAAGTCATTACTTTGTAACCAAGCTAATCCACACTTATATCAATTTTGAAGAGTCACAATAAACATTTAGAAAAAGAAAATTGCTGCATCATGTGTATCAAAAGTTCAATCAAAATAGAGACTATTACAACTTTGAGAATGCAATAACAAGAAAAAATGAGAATACAGAAAAGAAACTTCTTACTTGACCACATGTTAGCTTGCAAGCAATAGCATGGCTCGCTTCATGAAGAAATACTGTGATGAGCTTGAAGGGTGTAAGCAATATAGTCCTCCATAACTATGCAGATCCAAGCAAAAATCACATAAAAAGAACTATTTTAGCAAATGTATTGGTAAGGCCAACTTATTTAGGGAGAAATAGTTTAAATATCTAACACTATGTTTCCTATATATAGATTTATTTGCTAAGTTGTACACATTATATAGTTGCACTTCCTTTAAATGAGAAGAGAAGACCGAGGAAATAGTAAGACGCCAATACAAATAGTATAACAACTTAATTCATCAGAAAACAAAAATAAAAGCCAGATCCCAGAAACAGTTAGGGCAAAAAAGAACTTTTTAAACATATAATAATATGGTATCCCACTCCTGCTATGTGTTGAATATCCATGACTGCTTTTTGATTTACAATATGAGGGTGTCATGACAACAGTAGAATGTAAATAGGAAGAGAAGGGTGATCATGGTACATACAATCATGTGTGACACCACTAGAAGCAGCATAGATTAAATGACTAATATCTTCAACCATATATGAATTGAGTAGAATACCATATTGGGTCGTAAAATGAGCATATTTGAGAAATAATAGGAGTAGCTCCAAGTGGAGATAAAATAAGAGAAAACCAATGAAGGTGGTTTGGACACCTACAACAAAGACCTTTTAATATGCCTAGTTAGGGAGATTTACCTATTAACAAACTACAATAATGATGAAGGTAGAGGAAGACCTAAAACAACATGGATAGATATTATTAAGAAAGAATAAACACTTGTGTTTAAATGTCGACTTAGCCCTTGTTAGAGCAGAGTGGAGGGAGTGGAATCATGTATTTGACCCCATTCAGTTGGGAAAATGCTTAGTTGAGTTGAATTGAAGTCGAGTAAGTTGGCCGTAAAACTGGTTAAGGGAGGTGCTGAAAGTTAAAACTGTCTTAAGCCTTTTATAATATGGAGATTGGGTGCTTCGGTTCTGCTTATCTAGCTCTCATGACGGTCTCTATGTGAGCAGATTATTATAGGAAATTTTCACATATAACAGAATAGTTGAAATCACTAGAATGGCCAAACTCCTCAATGTATATGAATTACTGTGTAGCCAAACTCATGTGCACTTAATGTGTCTAAACTTCTCAATGTGCAAAACTCCACAGAAGAGTCAAACCTAAATGTGTCATTCATTAGTATGATCAGACTCCCCACCACACCGTTATGAAATATGATAAAAATCTAGCACTGAATTTTGGAATACTTCAACAAGGCTCCATGGAGTCCAAGATTGATAAAAATGGAATGCCAACAATCTTCATCCATATTAAACATGAGAAGAGTTTTAGTGTTAACTAGTTAAGTTAGTTGTCTAACTGCAACCTGTTAAGTTTGTTATTAATTAGTCAGCTGAAGTTTGTTAGTCAGTTAGTTGGGTTGTTCAACTGAAGTCTATTAGCTCTGCTCATGTATCGGTATATATATGTATGTCATTGTAAGCTCATTTTTTCAATTAATGAGAATTCTCTTTTCTCTGTTTTCTCTTCTTGTATTCTGCAACTGCTTCATGTAATATGGTAGCAGAGCGACTCACTAAAGCTGTTGATTTTCTTTTCTGATCTCCTACATTTCATTCTTGGATTTCATGGATACTCCTCGTTCTTATAGTTCCATGGAGTCAATTGGCAAATCCGCCATTAAAGATCCTTCAAATCTTTACTATCTTCATCATTCCGACAATCCTGGTCTCGTCCTTGTCTCGCACACCTGATTGGAGATAACTATGCCTCCTGGAGTCGAGCAATGACGATTGCATTGTCTGAGAAGAACAAACTTGGTTTCATTGATGGATCAATTATGAAACCTGAAGGTACTGAGGTGATTTATCTCAATTCTTGGATAAGGAACAAAACATGGTGATTTCTTGGATCTTGAATTCTGTTTCTAAAGAAATCTCTGCTAGTATAATTTTTTTCTGAATCTGCTTATGATATATGGCTTGATCTTAAAGATCAATTCCAGCAGAGTAACAGTCCTAGGATTTTTCAACTTTGTCGTGAGTTAATCAATCATAATCAAAACCAAAATTCTGTTGGAGTGTATTTTACTAAGCTGAAGGCATTATGGGAAGAGCTAAGCAATTTTCGACCTAATTGTTCTTGTGGTAAATGTACTTGTGGAGGTTTTCAAGAACTGAAATCATATTTTCAAATGGAGTATGTTCTGTCATTTCTTATGGGATTGAATGATTCCTTTACTCAAGTTCGAGGCCAATTGTTGTTGCTAGATCCTATTTCACCTATAAACAAGGTTTTCTCTCTTGTTTCTCAAGAGGAGCGTCAAAGAACCATCACTACTCAGATCAATTCTAGCAATCTTGATTTTGTAAACAGTGTTGCATTTGTTGTTCGTAATGATGGTGGAAAGAAATCCAATGTTGACGTTGGTAATTCTGGAGGGAATAAGAATCAGAAGAGAGACAGATCATTTTGTACTCACTGCAGTTTTCAAGGTCACACAATTGAAAAATGTTATAAACTCCATGGCTATCCTCCTGGTTACAAACAGAAACAGAAGCATCAGAATGTGACAGTCAATCAAGTCTCTACACTTCCCACCAATGATGTTCATGCTGATCATGATCATGCAAATCTTGGTAGCTTCATCAAGAATCTTAACAACAATCCATATCAACAATTGATGACTGTTCTCTCTTCTCATTTACTGTCTTCTGCTAAAGTCCCTGTGCAGCAAGATGATCCATCTACTTCTTATTCAGCAGGTACTTGTTTTTCTTTTTCTTTCAATCCTGCTCTTCCTTCAGCAAATCTTTGGATCCTTGACTCAGGCGCATCTAGACACATTTGCTCGAAAGCAAATGCTTTTATTTCATTAAAACCTATAAGAAATTCGATTGTTACCTTGCCAAATAATACTTCTATCTCAGTTAGTTTATATGGTGATGTCAGAATATCTTCGCAGCTGGTCCTAAAGGATGTTTTATTCGTTCCTCAGTTCAAATTCAATTTGATTTTTGTGAGTGCTATCACTACTGATTCACAACTCATGATCACTTTCTTTCATGATCATTTCATGATTCAGGACATCATCAACAAGAGGATGATTAGCAAGGGTGATCGTATTGATGACTTGTATGTGTTTCATCTTGATTCTGTGCCAAATTCTTTGGACAGTACATCTTCCTTTGCTGTCAATAGGATCTCAGTACATACTTGGCACAATAGACTTGGGCATCTATCTCCAAAGAGGTTGAATCTATTGAAAGATCAGTTACATTTTGTTGATTCATATTGTACTAATAACACTCCTTGTTATGTTTGTCCATTGGCAAAGCAAAGGAGGTTACCATTTACCGCTCACAATCATATATCTCAGTTACCTTTTGATCGTATTCATTGTGACATTTGGGATCCATTTCATATCAGTGCTCGTTTTGGACATCGATTTTTTCTTACTATTGTTGATGATTGCACTCGGTTTACCTGGGTTTTTCTTCTCAAGCACAAGTCTGATGTTGCTGCTATTATTCCCAGCTTTTTTAATATGGTTCTTACTCAATTTAACAGTAAGATTAAGGTGTTTAGATCTGATAATGCTAAGGAGTTGGCATTTACTGAATTCTTTAATGAGCAAGGGGTTATCCTTCAGTTTTCTTGTGTCGATCGACCTCAGCAAAATTCTGTTGTTGAACGCAAACATCAACATCACTTGAATGTTGCTCGAGCCTTGTTTTTTCAATCTCGAGTCCTTGTTTCTTTTTGGAGTGAGTGTATTCTTACTGCTGCATTCCTTATGAACAGGATTCCTTCTCCTTTACTTGGTAACAAGTCACCTTATGAGATGTTTTACAAAGCTTCTGTTGATTACTCTTCTCTTAGAGTATTTGGTTGTTTGGCTTTTGCATCTACATTACCAGTTCATAGATCAAAATTTGATCCTACAGCTAGATTGTGTTTTATTGGGATATCCTAATGGCATGAAAGGATATAAGCTTTATGATATTCAGAATAAAACTTTTTTTTGTCTCTCGAGATGTTGTTTTTCATGTAACCATTTTCCCTTTTCATTCCATTACTACCACTGCATCTTTGGTGGATCCATTCCTTGATTTAGTCTTACCCATACCATCACCTGATGTTCATATACCATTACCATCAATTGATTCCTCACCTAATTCTGCTACTTTATCTTCTCCTTCTACCATTCCTTCAACATATACCATGCCACCTAGACGTTCCTCAAGATCTATTAAACCGCCTTCTTACTTAAATGACTACCATTGCAACATTTTATTACCTCAAACCATTTCTTGTCATGACCAATTACCGACTACTGCACCATTATATCCTTTATCTAATTACCTATCATATGATTCTCTTTCTCCTTCTCATAATTTTTTTGCTTTATCTGTTTCTTGTCACTTTGAACCTCAGTTTTATCACCAAGCTGTTCAATATCCATGTTGGAGAAATGCTATGCACGATGAGTTAGCTGCCATGAACCTCAACAAAACATGGTTAGTTGTTCCTCTACCAGTTGGGAAACATACCATTGGCTGCAAATGGGTCTATAAAATTAAATATAAGTTTGATGGCTCTATTGAAAGGTACAAAGCATGTCTGGTTGCAAACGGGTATACTCAGCAAGAATGGGTGGATTTTACAGACACTTTTTCTCCGGTTGCTAAACTAGTTACAGTGAAGGTTTTGTTGGCTTTGGCTGCCAGTCAATGTTGGCATTTGGTGCAATTAAATGTTAATAACGCATTCCTCAATGGGGATTTATTTGAGGAGGTTTACATGAATCTTCCTCTTGGTTATAATATTCAGGGGGGGGGACTTCTTCTCCGAATAGGAAGCTGGTTTGTCAATTACATAAGTCCATTTATGGGCTTAAACCAGCCTCTCGTCAATGGTACTCTAAGTTCTCTAATGTTTTGCTTCAGTTTGGATTCACGCAATCCAAATCAGATTATTCTCTCTTTGTTAAAGGGTCAGGTTCTAACTTTGTGGCTCTTTTAGTATATGTTGATGATATTGTAATCACTGGTCCTTCTCTTGCAACAATTGAATCTTGGAAGTCGTTTCTTCATAGTCATTTTAAACTCAAGGACCTTGGCTCATTGAACTATTTTCTTGGTTTAGAAATTGCCCGAGCTTCCAAGGGTCTTGTTCTTTCTCAAAGGAATTATACTTTGCAGCTACTTGAGGATACTGGGTTCTTGGCTTCTAAACCTGCCATTGTTCCAATATATCCAAAGTCTCGTCTTGATGCTACTACTGGAGAGCTTGTTTCAGATCCTTCTCAATATAGACGTCTTATTGGTCGTCTTTTATACCTCACACTTTCAAGGCCAGACATCACATTTGTTGTGCACAAGCTCAGCCAATTCCTTTCTCAGCCAAGAGTGCCACATATGCTAGCTGCTCATCACCTGTTGAAATATCTTAAACACAACCTCAGACAAGGATTATTTTTCTCATCTTCATCTTCCTTACAATTAAGGGCATCCTCTGATGCAGATTGGGGTTCTTGTCCTGATTCCCGGCGCTCCGTTACTGGTTTTTGTGTCTTCATTGGTGATTCTCTTGTGTCATGGAAGGCTAAGAAACAGACCACGATTGCTCGCTCATCAGCTGAGGCTGAATATCGAGCTTTAGCTTCCACTACTAGTGAGGTAGTTTGAATTCAACAACTTTTGATGGATTTTGGATTTCCAATTTCTTCTCCTACCCTGTTATTTTGTGACAATCAAGCTGCTATACACATTGCCTCTAATCCTACATTCCGTGAGCGTACTAAACATATTGAGATCGATTGCCACTTTGTGCAAGATAAGGTTGCTGCTAATGTCATTAAGCTCATGCCTATACGTTCTCAACATCAGCTAGCAGACATTTTTACCAAGGCTTTGCCTTCTTCTCTCTTATTTTCCTTATTATCCAAGATGGCTGTCAAGGATATCCACAGTCCATCTTGAGGGGGAGTTTTAGTGTTAACTAGTTAAGTTAGTTGTCTAACTGCAATCTGATAGGTTTGTTATTAATTAGTTAGCTGAAGTTTGTCAGTCTGTTAGTTGGGTTGTTCAGCTGAAGTGTATTAGCTCTGCTCATGTATCAGTATATATATGTATGTCATTGTAAGCTCATTTTTTCAATTAATGAGAACTCTCTGTTTTTTCTTCTTGTATTCTGCAACTGCTTCATACATAAAGAGTATAAATTTATAGGATCTTTCAATCCCACCCCATTATTAAATAATAAGATGTAAAACTAAATTCTTAAAAATTCATTATAGACCCAACATATGAACTTATTAAACTAAAAAACACAGTGAAAGATGTTTCAAGAACTGCCCACTTGAAATTTCCTGCAGGGCAACTCTACTAAACATTGCAATCAAGAATACCCACCATTTTTTTCATAAAAACCCATGCTTCTTAACCTAAAAATTTACATTTATTTTGAGCAAAATGCCCACTTTAATCCTCTGATTAAAAAAAGAAAACAGTAAATTTAATGGAATTAAAGGTTTTATCAAAAAGGGTAGCAAGAAATTGCAGAAAACATGAACTTACAGCGAAGATTACAACAGTATAGATAGCAACAGTGATTAGAAACGCTTTCTGATCACGATTGCAGCAGTTCGTTAGCTCCCAATTCACCATTTTTCTTCTAAAAAACTCAGAAATTCAAAGAAAAAAAAAATGAAACAGAGAGAACAGAGATAGAGAAAGAGGAAAGCTTGCGTCTGTTTTGCTCAAAAAAATTGAAGGAATTAATGCTGTAAATTTTGAAAAGTCCGAGCGGCTGTTTGCGCGTAGAGGAAACTTCAAAAAATTTCAACAGCCTCCTGGGAATAAATTGATTATTATAAAACTACCTTGGAATAGTCAATAGTGTAATATTTTATGTTTGTTTAATATTTTTTAATTAAAAAACATTCAATTTTGTTAATATTTGAAGGGTAAGAACTTTTTTTTTTTTTTTTTTTGGAAGGAGGGTAAGAACTTTCCAAATATTTATTGTTGTTGTAAAGTATTTGAACTTGATTTTATTTGAATAAATCATTGAAAGGTACTTGCAACCTAATTAAACAGACTGGTTCTGCCTTGAGAAAATCTGTGACCAAATTAATAAAATTGACCCATCAGCTTTTAAAAAAAAAATAAAAATAAAAAATAGAATTTGAAGACTGCCAAGTTGGATCACACCCAACACCAAAAAGTATTTTTATTTTACCTCCTATTAGTAATAAAATTAAACTTTTAAATGTATAAAAAAAATATTAAAAATTAAGATAAGTTAAACTTTTAAGAGGCATTTTTGGTAAAGAAAAAAGCTTCACAGTCAATTAATTATCCCTAATATTCTTATAATGGCCTTGTTTGGGAATGCGATAAACTCTTCGTTGTGACGTAAAATTAGAAAAAACGCGAATTCCAGGTGTTTGAAAAACCAAATTGCAATTGGGTTTTGATTTATAACAAAATTTTTGACCGTTTTGAAAAACCATCTCCCCTCTTGCTTCTGCTTTTGATGTTTGCTATTCGAGAAAATGCTTTTCTCCTAAAATGGTGTTGCTCTCCCAACCAAGGCTAATAAGAAGAAGAAGAAAAAAGGTTGATTGAAATAGTTTAATTTTCTCCCATATAATGTGATCAAATTAAATTTATTTTTCTTTTTCTTTTTGAGGGAAAATTAAATCTATTTTTCATCTTTAAGAATCATTACATAGCTAACGAGCCTGGATAAACTTGCCCATTTTTAATGTTGTATCTATTTATTTATTTATTTATTTATTTTTACATTGTATTCGCTACAAGTTGTGATTTGGACATGATTGGATCATGTTTTCATCAAGCAGATGAATGGAACTCCAGCTCAAGAGCGTTATGTTATAAGATTTACAAGTTTAATTAATAGAAGCTGGATCAATGAACTAATGTTTCATAAAGTACCATTGAATGACTACTATAAATAACAAAGGCCTGTACATGTCGAGTACTACTTTACAAAAAATTTCATGATCATCACAAAATAATTTGAACAAATGCAATTTAACCCCCGCCCCCCCTTCTAAAGAAAAGAATCGACTTACCGAGATATATATAAATGTGATTCATCATCTTCCTTCATCGACGAAGGACACCGAAATCGAGTTTCGTGAAAGAGAGTACTCTAAACTACTATTAGAAGAGGCTTTTGTGGCAGCAGCAGTGCTAGTAGTAGCATTTGTGTTGGTGAAAGCAGAGGTACCACTTGTAGTAGTAGTCCAACGGCCTCCACGCCCTTGAATTCCTGGTTTCCCAGGCTTAGGCATGGTAAATGAGTCACTCAAGAGCATGAGATGAACTGAGTTCATATCTGGTCTATCTGCAGCTATTGCTTGGCAACATAGCAATCCTAGCTGAATGTACATTACTGCTTCTTCCTTGTTAAACTCTGCTAGTGTCGGGTCGACTAATTCCAATTGCTTCCCTTCTTGAAACAGATTCCATGACTGCAAAGGGAGAAAAACAATGATGCAATTTGGTCACTTATATGTTGATAAAGACTGAAGATTCAATTTGAAATGTCGTTAGAAACTGTTCATGAGTCCGTGTGGATCAAAAAATAATAGTCTCACATCGGATATGAACAAGTTTATTATATAGAATATAAGTTGTAGGTATCTCACTCTATTAGTATAAGGCCTTTTGGAGTAGAACCCCTCATTTAGGCCCAAATGTGATTAAGATAGGGACAAAATTTAGATTAGTAGAGATTCAAGTCTGACCCAACAAGTGGTACCAGGTCTTTCTGCCCACTTTGTCCAGGTCTCCATATACCTTACAGTGTGTTACTACTACAAGAGCAATTGTGTTACTTACATAGCTCAAGAGATCTGCCTTTTTAACATCAAGATGCCGGTCATGATTCTTTCTCCCGCTTACAATTTCTAACAACAGTATTCCAAAGCTAAATACATCAGTTTTCACCGACAAGAATCCTCGCATTGCATACTCGGGCGCCATATAACCACTGTCGTCAAAGCCACAATTTCAGTAAATTTAAAGAACAAGTTGCTTTAGTTTCATTTTCATGGAGTATTAACTAATTGCAGAACTAAATATATTAGAAGGGAAATATTAATGCTATATATACTCACTGAGTACCAGAAATCCTGAAGGTGTTAAGATGGGTGTCGTCACCAGGGAAGAGTCTTGCAAGGCCAAAATCAGAGATCTTAGGCCTCAACTGCTCATCAAGCAAGATGTTACTAGCTTTTATGTCTCTGTGAATAATCCGCTCAGGAGCCTCTTCATGTAAGTAGAGAAGACCTCTTGTCAGACCTGTGATTATCTCCTTGCGTTTAGACCAATCTAAGGAACCTGACTTGCTCTTATCTGCACAAAATTGCACCTATTAAGGCTTTTATTCAAGAGCAATACGAGATCTCCATGTTTAACCATATACTGAGTTTGGCATAGATTAAATGAAAAGGGTATAAAACGGAAAGGTACTAATTCAAGCACCAAAGGAAGAGATTTAATGAATAATTCTCTAGATCTTTCAATTAATCTAGTGCATGAGGTTCCCACCGTTACAGGGTACAGGGTACAGGGAACAAAGAAGGGGGACGATGTAAACAGCTTGAAATCAACATTTGATAAATTATTTTCATACTAGAACTCGCGATCTCCAGGTCATAATGGAGCAATGCATTGCGCCAAGGATGCCTTTCTAGGTAATCCAATCGAAAAACTTTTTATTTTATTTTTTTATGTGGGTTTATAATCAAGTCGACTAAATATAATGTTGAAACAACGATTCGATCTATTGATTCGTTTACAATGTGGCTTAAATATTTATCCTTCCCTTATCATATAAAATAAAATCTTGAAATGTTACACAATAAGGAGTTGAGCAAATGACCAATGGAGCATCTCTAATGCTACCTTTAATTGATGATTAAGAAAACCATGATTTATACACCCTAAATTGTAAAATTTAGAAAACGACTTTTGAAGACATTAAAAAAAAAAAAAAACTATTACAAGATTCAACTAACCAAATATCCTTTTTATATTTTAAAGTTTTCGATTTACCTTTTTTTTTTGAAAAATTAAATAAACAAACAAACAAACGAACAAAGTGGGAAGAATTTGATACCAAAGAGGAAGCTGTCAAGGCTTTTATTTGGCAGATACTCGTACACAAGCATCTTCTCGGAGTCTTCGGCACAACATCCAAGCAATGTCACCAAGTTCTTGTGTTGAATTTTCAGTAACAATTTCACCTCATTTGCAAATTCTCTCTGTCCCTGTCTTGAGCTTAACGACAGCTTCTTCACTGCTATTTCTTGACCATTTGGCAACAACCCCTACAATAATAAACCAACATTACAATAAAGAGACTTATTTAAAGCCCAGAGGTCAACAAATAAAGGTCAAACAAAAGACAGATGTCAAAATCCTGTTGGCTCCACATTCTATCAAAATTCTAATTCCTAAACAAAAGACAGATGTTCAATGGGATTTTGTTGCGAGGGCTCTATGTCCTCCAATTGTCAGTTTATCCGTTGTTGCTGGGATTTTCTACTCTCTTGATGTCCGGTCTTACCCTTAGGCATCTGCCTTCTTGTTGTTGGATATTACCCATTGTAGTATGAGTCCTTGGGCTCATTGTTGCACCTGCATAAAGCTTCAGTATGTATTTGTATCAAGTGCTAGGATGTACTCTAAGTTCAAAGATTTTTTCAGCAATGGAATGAATTTGACCAAAAAAATAAAAAAAGACAGATGTCAAGCCACTCTATGCAGGCAACGTGGCATTGGATAAGTCAACGTGACCCACCCTAACAATGAAGTCTTCTATTCATTGAGAATCCAGCTAATCTTTGTTGTTCAATCTTAATTTATTAGGGTAACAAAAACTCTTCTTGATTTAATAAAGTTGGATCATAAAGACCGGAATCTTCAGTTTATTAGATAAATGGACTATGCTACAGGGATTTTCACTGACCTTCAATTGGGTATGTATCTGACTTCTCTTAGATCATCCTTGAGTTAATTTTTTTTATTTTTTATTTTTAGAAGAAATAATTTATTCCCTTAATCTAACCCTCCCGTGAAAATTCAGCCCTTTCGAAGTCGACTATACTACACCAACAAACCTCGATCGAACCACCTGGTACCGCACACACTAAACGACCCATGAACCCAAACCCACTTCCACCGACCCGCACCCGGGACTCCACCTTGAGTTGTTCAATACACGTTTTTTCTAAGATGATCAAAAGGCTTAAGATCACATGAAATCTCTTGCCCCAGTCCACTTTAAATTGTTTGGACAAAGTGTAATATTTAGATGACACCTATGATTTTACGTTCTTTCATGCCAAAGAAATACAGTACAACACTGAGCGTTGATAGAGATTTTGCATATAATCAACATCTTGATCAGTGAGTACATTTCAACACGCAAACGCATTTTTGTAAAAGAGATGCTACAGTGATTATGACTCTTTACATAATTATTTATTACATAACGGTCACGAAAGTCATCTACATGCCCCTATTTGGGAGGCCGTTTCGAAAAGTATTTTTTGAATAAATGTTTTTAAGAAAAAGTACTTTTAGAAAAAAGCTGCTCCCTCTATATTTGTTTTAAAAGTAAAAAATTATTTTCTATAGTAATATAATTTACTAAGCCAGAGTAGGATAAGAAGTTAAGAACTATTAAGAAGAAAATGGGAGGAACTTGTTGCACCAACTAATTTTGTCTCAAACACGCCAACTATAAATAATTTTTTTATAATTACAAAAAAATAAAATAAAATCTTTTTTGAAATGACTTCAATAAATCATAATTTCTTAAAATATTTTTTTGTAAAAAAAAGTACATATATATATCCACAATTTTCTTAAATTATTATCTTCATTTTAAAAATCTTAAAAATTTGCTGGGCAACGCCAATTACAAAATCTCAATCAATCAAATTACGAATTGACATTCTATTATTTTCAAGTGTGTTTCTTGTTTTATTATTTTATAATTCATAAATATTTGTGAAATAATGAAAATTATAAGTGCTAAAATTTATTTAAAAAATTATGAAAAATAAAGTTAAAAAAAAAAATTGTGGGTAGAGAAAAATTGCGGTGTAATTAATGAACTGGAGATTTGTTCAATTTTTGGGATCAGAAGATAGCAAAATAAATAAATAAATTACGGAACATACCTTAAAAACAGGGCCGAATCCGCCATGTCCGAGCAGATTCAAATCTGAGAAGAAATTGGTAGCGATTTGCAGGGTTTTATACTCGAAGAACAAATCCCAGGACTCTCCGGCCTCGTCGTCTCCGTCTTCATTATTTCCTCCACCTTTCTTCCTCTTTTCGAAACAACAGCACAATTGGGACAGAAATTCCACGGATCTTCTGGTCGGAGGCCTCATCGACATCTTCAAGAACTCCACACAGATTGCACGCAATTAGACGAGTAATTGAAGGAAAAGCTGCTTCTCTCTCTCTCTCTCTCTCTCTCCCTCTCTCTCTCCTTTTGTTTTGCGAGATTTGAATTTTGGGTTTTGCCTGCGAATAATAAGAATAAGAGAAACGGAACACGAAGTTGAAAGATCATCAAGAAGGAAGTCAACAGCGAAAGTCTGTAGTCAATCATCTCGTTCCCTTATGGGTGATGTGCGTTTAACAAAGCTCCTGGCGTCAACAGAAAGCACTTGTTGTAAACAAATGCTCCGTGGGCATTTAAATTAACAGCAATGCTAAATGAATTAAAATTAAGACACTAATTATTATAAATTATTGTTATATTAATTTTTTATACTAATTCATTAATATAATATATTTTTTTAAAATGTAACAAATTTAATATAATAAATGGTATGTAAATTTTAATTTTTTTAATATTTTTTAAGATTATATCTAAAATTATACTCAGTGAGTGGGTGGCCAGTGTTATTATGCTGAGTGGTGGACCTTAGATATATATTATAGATAGTTTTAGCATTCTTAAATAGAATAATTGTTTTTGCATTTGATAGTGTCAAATATTTCTAAAAGAGTTTTTGTTTTAGAAGTACTTTAAAAAATAATTAGATGTTGTATCAACTATTTGATATCTCAAATCTCTCCTTTTGTGCTTGGGGTGAAGTTGGATTCTACGTATGTTGTTCCTCCTGGTCTTCTGACTCGCGCTTCAAACCCATTTGGGGTTATCTGCGTTTGACATTAACCTTGATGTGTAAAAATGAAAAGTAAACCCTAGACAGCGGCAGGCGGGTGAGAGAACCTTTCATTGTCAACCTCAATTTCCTCGTGGTGGGGACATGGCACCTGCTTTACTTTGCACCAGACGACACGGTCAAATAGTATGCGTTGGGTGAATATATCAAAACAAGTTAATTAATAGTCATCAACCATTATTATTATATATATTTGGGTTATGCTAGAAACGTATAAATTTTCTTAGCTGCTTCAAACATAAACTTCTAGTAGTCTCAATGTTTAAAAGAATTAGTTCAACATGATTCTTCTTATGGGTGACTTAGTTGTGAAATAAACAAGAATACAATAAAATATTATTTTCATTGTTTTTTTTTTAAATAACTTTTGAAAAACTTATTTAAAAAAGATATTTTTAAATTGGATGCCAGGCCGTAGTATTTTGTTTTAACAATACATAAAATAAAATTTTATTTAGAAAGTCAAAAATATTGTTTAATTAAAATATGATCCCGAAATAATGAACTGTTCTCACCATTCGAGTTTAATGAACCTTTATTATGAAGCTTAAAAAATAGAGTTTTTATTAGTTTTGAATAAAGTATTTAATGCAGAAATTATAATTACACAATCTTTTGTAATTACTTAATTTAACTTATTTATTTTCATTATTTTTTTCCTTCTCATGCACAGAGAGCTTTCATTATCTTGACTATTATTTTTTCTTACAGGTAAAGAGACTTCGTTTTCTATTAAATAGTACATTAATGTAATGTACCCAAGGGACGTGTAGTTCACCAGGTCAATTATTCAAGTCAGGGCTTTTAATTATTGTCAATTCTTTTAAAATTATTATTCTTTGTTTTTTAATGGATTTACTTCAACTCAAGCTATTTTTTTTAATTACATATAATAAATTTTAATGTGATTTGATTCTTTCATAAGGCCTTGATAAGCATGAGCTTCATGCATCAAGCTGGTCATATAAGATCTAAAGCACTAAGTCATCATTTAATTTACATGCATAAAATTACATCTCTTACTTTTAAAAAAAAATATTCTTAATTATCTCTATGCATATATTATTTTAGAATTTTTTCAACCTCTATTTGTTTTTTTTTTTGTTTTTTTTGGGTATTCATCCTCTATTTGTTATCCAGGTACTTTTCTAATTGACATATACAAAGGTTTTCATTGTATATATTTAAATCACTTTAATCAATTTTCTACAGTTATATTCAAGTAAACTTTCATTTCTTAATTGGTATATCTTTTCTTTTCTTTTTTTCTTTTAAATAATAAAAAAGTATAGTATCATAAATTTCACGAAAACTTGGGTTGTGTTTGGTTTTCAACTCAAAAACTATTTTTTATTTTCAAATAATTAAAAAAATAGCAGAAAATATGTTTGGTGGACTAGTTTTTAAAAATACTTTTTTTGGAAAATAACATTTTTCAAGTTTTTTAATTGTACTTTTTAGGTATCTTGAAACATAAAAATTGTTTTAGGTTAGCCAACCAAACCAAACCTTATTTTTTCTACTCCCACAACAACTCTTTTATTACAAATAAATAAATATAAATAAGACATACTTGAGAAATAAATAAAAAAATAAAAAGATATTTTATTCTCATGATATTCTAGACTTGTATAAACTTTTCTGTACTAATTACAGCTCAAACACCCTTTTATGTAGGCTCGACCATAATGAGGGTGTTAAATTACATTTACAACATATAAATAAAATGTTGGTTACAAAAGTCAATATAATGAATATGAAAAGGTTACAAAGTTATTTCCATCGGGATTATAGAATATGAAGTGGTGATATTCAAATATATTTACAACACTTCCCTTTTTGAATACCCACCATAAGTAGAGAATACGTCTCATTAAAACCTTGTGAGAGAAAACCCAGCATTATATTATTAGGATTGCCTCATTAAAAACCTTGCAAGGAAAACTCAGTGGAATAAAACCTTAGCTAAGAGAAAAATAGTACAGTGCATTAATCAATAACTTCTCTTTATAATAATTTTTCCCCCTCATGCTGACATCATTGAATTTTTTTTCAATAACTTGGCTTCAAATACCTTTCCATCTCTGCATTCAAATGTTGTGCAATAGCTTCACAAATATTACAATTGACAAAGATTTTACAAATAAATTTGTTTAAATAATGCACCATGATTATATTTCTAAATATTAATTTTACCACTTTTTGTAGCTTATGAATTAAATTGGACTTCAATGAAATATGTTTATTTAATAAACATCTTCTAAGCTTATTACACATTCAAGTAATTGTGATTTGACCTTCTTAAATAAAATAAATTCATTTAACTTGTCACATGAAAATATATCATTTTAATGCTTCAATTTGATGTAAACTTGTATCTTGCTAACTAACAAATTATTTAAGAACATAATATAATATATATTCTTTATATAATTTATAAGATACATAAGTACATCAATTGCATAAAGATATTATAATTCAAGATCAAGTAATTTTCAATCATATTTATTGTGATGAATAAGATCTTTATTGACTTTAGATCAACCATTAAATATTTCAATAGATAAAGGGATAAAAATTTTACTACAATAAATATACATATTAAGACAAATTTATTGTCTTTTTCAAATCTTAATTGCATATTTCCCGTTTAAAGACATACAAATATAAATTCTTCAAAAATTCTTATAAAACTCAAATAATCAACATATGCCCTAATCAATAAATACATTTTCTTTTTCATAACATGCATGTTTATATATGTGATCACTAATAATTATTAAAGCTATTACAAAATATGCATGCATAATGATTATATAAACGTGCTACATAATTTTGATTCAAGCAATTTTGAATCATTTGATAGTTTTGCTTCGAGCATTTTAATCCTGAAAGTATTTTTATAAATATATATCATCATTCATTGTCATCATTCATGTATCTATTCATTTCCTTGAATAGATTCATATAAATAATCATTTATATTTAAAATAATTTACGCTTCATGCGTTTGAATTCCATTTCAAATACCTCTCGTCTATTAACGAGTTTAGCTAATAATTTTTCACTTTTGTCAATAATTTCAAGGTTGACATTCTTCACACAATCTATAGTGTGGGATCCCCATTTTTTAAAACCATCAATGGACACATAAAAATATCAATGAACATATCACAATATTATTTTAATCTCATGTATATTATATATATATATATATATATATATATATATATATATATATATATATATATATATATATATATATATGTGTGTGTATGTATGGAACTTTATGAGATTCCTTCGTATAAATTTATTCCTCCTTAAGGAATATTAATTCTTGAAATGCATACATTTTCAAGAGATACTTATGTCTTTTTGTTGGACATTTATATTAAATTTATTTTTCTTAAGAAAATATTTATTTCAAGAGATTTTTATATCTCTTTCACGGACATTCATTTTTCAATTTATTCTTCTTCATGGAATACATATTTCTCAAACAATAACTATTGAAGAGATAATCATGCATGTGTTTTTTTCTATTAAAGAAATATTTAATCATCAATCTATACATCTTCATGAGATATTTATTTCCCAATAATTTTTTTCCTCTTTAGGAATATTTTATTTATATCTGTCTCATATAAGAAGTTGTGTCCTTTGATTTCATTTGGCCAGTCAATCACGCTTCAAGCGTCACATATTTATTTGTTAACACATAAACAATTTATCTTTCAAGGACTTCATCAACAAATGTATCATCAGTTAACTAATCTGCAATTATTTTGCATATGATTGATCATGTGAACATTTATAATTCATTTTCGACTTCTCCTTTGAGTTCTTGTTCTTATAGCCTCATATTGCATTCTAACAATTTGCACGTCAAAAACTTGACTTTTCTCCTATAATGGTGGGAAAACTAATTTATATTAACTCATATTGCATAACAATTTTATATGTCATTATTTTAAAATTAACTTTCCTTCCCCTAATGGCAACAAAATTGTTTTACTGTACATTGACCAATTATGCTATTATTCAAAGCATCATTAAGGTTCAGTTAAAATATCATTGAGGTTTCTCAAATTTGGCTAATTATGTCCAGATATAAATATATTTGTGTTAAATAACTCATTGTTCCCGATTACAATATAATTCAATTGACCTCATAATTTCATAATATAATAAGCCAAAAAAATAAAATAGAAAGCCCTTCTAAATTATTTTTTATTGCCCAAAAATAAAAGAAGTAATATATAAGAATATATTTCAATATGTGACATCTTTTTGTTTACATATTTTTAAAATTAAGCAAATATAAGGCATTAACTGCCTCTATAAATCCTGCTTCATTTGTCAATATACTAAGTACTCTTTACGAGCCATTAATAATTTTTCTCAACCTTTTTTTCTTTATTGGGGCTTAATAAAGATCAATCATTTGGTGATACAACGTGTATCCAACCAAATGCTAATTTATTTTATACATAATGCAAACATTTTATATTATATGATTTCTTTATGTTGCTATAATAATATCATTCAACTTTGGTGGAAGAGTAAATATATTTGAAATATATATGACTATAATTATATTTTCAAGAATTATAAGTATCATGATTCTCATAATAATCTCAATTATTATTTTTGTCATATTCAATTTCTCGCCCATAGTTATGACATTTGTCATATTTATTTTCATGCATCATGACATTTGCCACTTAATTTCATCCATTATGACCTTTATGATATTCATATTTCATGATATACATGATCATGATCATATTCATTTATCATGCATTATGACCTTTGCAACTTTTGTTTGCACTTATGATCATGGTAATATCAATTTTCTTATTAATGATCATAGAAAAAAAATATCATGCACTTTAGGGAATGATTTACAACCAGCTAGACAAGCTTGGTAATTTTTTACCGTAATCATTTTCTTGAGAATACATGATTTTTCAACATAATTTCTTTTCTCAACATGTGATTTTTCATCACAATTTCTTTTTATTCTCAACATGTGATTTTTTTCACAACTTTTTTCTTGAGAAAACTTCAACACTTTCTATTTTACTATTTAGGAGCATATTTGAAGTGTCAAATAATGTTTTATTCATTTTATTTCACATAACTTTGATATTGCAACTTCAGTGGATGTGATCATAAAACTTTTTGAATCAAATATCACAATATTTAAATCTCATTGGTATTGTAACTTTAGGTGCAATTAAACATAATAATCTTTTCAGTCTAGCTTTTGGCTAGAATTTTTTTTTCTTTATGGCTTTAGGCTATAAAGTATTTTCTTCACAGTTTTTTGCCATATGAATCAAAATATAATAATATAGTTTTAAACATATGATTTTTCTACGTAACTTGAGGCTATCAACAAAATATAAAATAATGACAATAAAATATAGTATCAAATAAAAAAATAAGATATATAATCTTATCACTAATATACCTTTTTCATTTAGACAAACAATCTCTTTCAATTTTCAGAGTTTTCGTTCTGATAACGTGTTATAAAATAAATGATAACTATTACAAATAAACAAATATAAAGAAGACATACTTGAATAAAAAATTGAGAAATGAAAAAATATTTTATTCTCATGATATTGTAGACTTTTATAAGCCTTTTTGTACTATTTACAACTCAAACTCATTTATGTATGACCGTCTATAATGAGGGTGCTAAATTACATTTACAACATATAAATAAATGTTGGTTACAAAGTCAATATAATGAATACGAAAAGGTTACAAAGTTATTTTCATCACTTGAGGTTTATAGAATATTAAGTGGTGATATTCAAATATATTTACAATATTTATTTTATTTTAAAATAAGTCATTTTATAAAAAAAAATATTTTAAAAATACATTTGAGAAACATACATTATTAACATTGCCCATAAGAGTTATTAGATCTGTCAAAACATATTTCTTACTACCAACCCGCAGCCACTCTTTTACTAGCTGGAACCCAACCCGGGTTGGATCCATCGGGTCGGGTAATCCACCCGACCGCGAACCCGTTCTTGGTCAAGTTGAATTTCCCAATTTTGCCCCTCCCAACCAAGCGCAGTAATCAATTTCTTCAAAAATCAAAGACATTACCAGCTACAGTGCAAAGCCGTCTCAAATCCCACTCCAAACCAAACTTCTCTCTTTTCGTACCTCGCAGAATTCGGCATTTTCGCCGATTCATTTCTTTATGGTTTTTCTCGGAAGCTATGGTTATTATTAGGGTTTATCAAAATTCTTGAAATCTAGGTGACTTTTTTTTTATCACCTGAGATTTCGAAGAAAAAAAAAAAGAAAAGAAAAGAAAGAGGAGCGAAAGAGAAGCCCTAAGAGGACAGATACGGAGATGAAGACATCGAACGGAGGATTCAGCATCGCTGCCAATGCGCAGAAGCTTGATGTAGATCATCGGATTTCTCTTCGTTACTACTACCGGATCGCCGATAATCTTCTCAAACAGGTTTTGACTCTATTCCTCAAATTTTTTCCTGTTTAGAATTTGAAAGATTTTGTGTCGTGTATTGAATTGTTGTTTGTGTTGGTTGATTTGATAGGTTTTGATTTGGAATTTGGATGTAGGATGCGAATTTTGGGTTAGTTGATAGGTTTGGTAGTGTAATTCAGTAGTGTTTGATGGGTTTAGGTCAAAATTGGATTGAAAGAAGCTATGGTTGTTTCGTGTAGTGAGAATGTGTTAGAGTTGGCGCTTGGAAGAGACTTGTTTTATGCTTTCTCAAGTGAATTCTGCAAGTTATTGTAGTATAAATGGAAGAGGAAACAACTTTTATTTATTTATTTTTGTGAAGTTTTGGTTTACCATTGACATTTTTCTGTATCAATACATTGTACTTTGTAATACTTGCTATGTTTTTTGTTGCTGTGTTTCTCATGCATTCTTTTACTGAGTATGTTGTTGTAATAAGGTTTTAAATTTTAAATGGGTCATATATTTTGTTCCCTTTTATGCATCTGGAAACTTGCAGCAACAGTGTTTTTGCAATGTCCATGTGTTAAGTTAAGTAGCCTATGCCTATGGAAAGGTGAGCTGGGAAAGGGGAATTTGACAATAACAAAACTTAAGGCTGCATTTGGTTCATGATCTGGAAACCGGATTACAATCCAGAAAGTGAAAACTCAAAAACAACTTTTTATTGTTTTCTGAAAACAACATATTTTTTGAGTAAAATCTTGGAAAACTGTTTTTAGATTTAACAACTACTAGAACTAGAATGCTAAGACTTCTAAAATAAGAAACTAGAGTTCTACAAAATTTAAACAATTGGAATTCAAGATTCCTACAAATGTAAATTATTAAAATTCAACAAAATCAGCAACTCAAATCCTACTAAAATTATCTGTTAATTAACCTTGATCAATTGTATGCTGGAGCTTATCTGGACATTCATCATAGAATCCCAAAGCATCCCTTTCTAAATATCATGCAAGACCAAACTTGTAAACATGGTTATTAGAATCTCAATTCAAATCTATGAACCTTATAATCACAGTCTAATTCAAGAAAAAATTATTCAAATTCTTAACATGGATCCCAATGCCACTGAATCATTCAGAAAGTGAATATATATATATTGTATATCATAGAGTTAAAATGTCACGTTTTACTTTCAATTTGAACACTTAAATGTGTTATGCCAATTTAAGAAATATGTAATTACTTATTGGCCTTTAAGATTCACAATTTTGACAACTATGCTTTTGAATCACTATTAGCTTTTCTGGTCATATTTTCTTTTCTTTTGTTTACCATAGTTGATTTTTCCTTCCATCTGCTAAAGTTTTGCAAAATTTATGCAGGCTGACATCTATCGGGAAGAAAAGAATGTAATAGATTTGTACATTATGCTTTTAAGGTTTTCTAGGTAAGAAAAGAAATCATAAAGCATTGTTGCTCTCCTTTTCAAAATACATTTTGGGTTCCTTACGAGTTTGACTGCTATGACCTTTCTGAATTATATTTTAATCATCCAAATTTGTGAGTGATGTGAAGAGCCTCACTTCCAGTGCTGTTTGATTTGGGGTGTCCCATGTTGTACAGATGTTTTTTCTTCTTTTAGAAAGTTCTATTTGTTCTGATGCTTTTTATATGCTCCAGCTTGATCACTGAAACCATACCATGCCATCGAGATTACAAGGAGTGCCTTCAAAGGGAAAAAAATTTATTCAGGAAGGTAGAATATCTTATTTCCTACTTTATTGCAGAAAAAGCTTCAGTTTGTTGCCATTGACTTTTTATGTTCTCTCTATGTAGAAATTATTGAATGCCATGAGTGAGTTAGAGGTTTTGAAGCCAGTAGCAAAACAGCAGACTGAGGATTTGAACAGAAAAAATACAAATCAAATAGATAGATGGGGGTATCCCCAGAAAAATGATTATTTTGACTCTTCATTAGAGTGGCCTCCTGTCAAAAAGCAAACTTCAAAAAGCTATGAGGTCATAAAGGTATGTGCATATCTTTGTCATACTGCTGGAGATCTAGTCAGTGGGTTCTTCCCCTGTAGTATTTTGCATTTTTTCTGGTATATGTGTGGTCTCACCAGTTACATATTGTAAACCCGACAGGCTTCTCCATCTGTTTGGCGAGGAGGTCAATATCAAAGTGCACCAATTAGACCAGCTGGCTTCTTAAATTCTAGGCCAGTGGAAGATCAGTTGCGTAAGTTGTAAGTGTTCTTGTAATTGGTTTACTGAATCATTAGCTTTTGAAAGGAATTTGTGGGACTCTTGACTATTTTATTTAAATATATTCCAAAGTTGGATGGGGATTCATTCTTCTTTTAGCTGTATTGTCTCGTTGACAATATCATTGATGTTTTTGGTTTAGCTTTTAAATTGAGAAGTTCTTCTTGGAGTATTTGGTCATTGACTGTTCCTATTATCTTAACCATTGCATCTTTTATCTTGTTTTTCTCCAACATCATGTTATAATTATCTATCTCAAATGACCACCTAACTATTTCTTTTTTCTTTTTTTGAGTTCTGTTTTTCCATTGGAGTATCTGCTGAAATTGGATAGGATGTATTTAGGGCCTCTTTGATAGGTAAGAAAAGTTTTCTTGAGAAAATGTAGGGCCTGCGTGGTTCAGTATTCAAAAACAACATTTAGAAACAAATAAAAAAAATAAAATTTTAAGTACTTTTTCATAAAACAAAGAAAACAACTTTTGTTGCTTTACCATTTTCTTTACAAATTTTAAAGCAGAGTTTAAAAACAGGTTTTGAAATTTTTTTAAAAACCCAACCAAACATGTTTTCAAAGAACTTTTGTTTTTAAAAACTGAAAACAGTTTTTGAGTTTGATACCAATGGGGCCATAGTTTCTTGAGAAACAATTTCTCAAGCAATATATATATATATATTTTTTTTTGAGAGAATTATCTCATGGTTGTTTGATTGTGCATGAAAAAAAATACTTTCTTACACTGATATGGTACAAAGAGAACATAACTTTAGAATCTTTTATTGAATATGAACATGAGCACAATCTATTATACTAAAAACTTTCTCATGAAAAATATTTGGTGAGAAAGTAGGGGATTGAGAAATTTCTCTCGAGAAAATATTGGCAATCAAAGTATCAGACGCACAACTTTCTTATTTTCTAGAGAAAATCTGTTATTTTCTCAATAAAATAATAATATTTCCACCTATCAAACAGGTTAGTGGACTGGACTACAAAATGAGCCGGCTGATCTCATTATCTGAATCATTTCTATTTGAAGCGACAAATCTTTTTCAAGATTCTTTTGTTTTAAAAACTTGTGGTTACGGGTCTTATCCTTTCATGGAAAACACACTAATTGGTGGGGGACTGTGTCTCTCAAGGGCCCTTTTCCACCTAAAACTGAAAGGTCTGAGAGAGAAAACAAAGTTTTGGAATGAGATGGAATTCAAACTGATCTTAAGCTTTTGGAGAGTGTTGCCAACAAATCATTGCAGACTGAGAATGATGTTAGATTATCTTGGAGCTTGCTGGATAGTTTTAGTAAGGCTTCAAGTGACAAGAAAATCATTCAGATTGAGAGATTAACTGGCCTTAGAAATAAGAATTTTGTAGTGAAGCTGCCAGAGAAAGATGAGAGAAAAAAATTCCGCCACAGTGAAACTGAACTACAGGCAGTAGAATTTCCATTTTATGGATAATTCGACTTGGACAAGCAACTGGTGCGAGACAAACTTGATCATATTAGATCAATGGAAAGTGGCTGATTCTTACAATAGTCTGATTAGAAGGAATCCAAGTAAATACCAGACTGACAGCTTGTGCTATTTCTTGAGGCTGGCTAATGCCCATTTTGAGGAATAGGATATTTTAGATGTAGTTGAAAACAAGGTTTATGATAATAGAAAAATTTCACAAAGGTCTTAAAAAATGCAAATATATGACAGATGAGGAAACATATAAAAATAACCATCTAGGAACCATCTTTTATATATTTGAGTAATAATGCTGAGCTCTCAAGCTACAAATTGTGCACATCAATTGTTCGAATTATCTTGGCCTGGTACCCCACTGTTTTGCAACTCTAAACTCACAAATCAATAATCTTCCATATTTCATTCTTTTGGAAGTGTTTGTTCCCTTCTTCATCGATACATGGTTATATGAATGTAGAAAGAGTCAAATGAAAAAAATAAAGAAAGGAGCTATGCTCTGATAATGAAAGGAAGAAAAAATGGTTATTCTATGAGATTAATATTTAATTTGTATCCTTGTGCCGTGTTACTACTTACTAGAGGATATGTTTTAATTCAGATGTGTCTAGGTTAAAATAGAAAATAAATGACCTCCAGGAAAATTTTCTAGTTGTAATCACTATTTTTTTAGTCTTTCATTTATTTATTCTTTTAAAGGCAGAATTTAATTTAATTATTATGTTGCTTTATTCAATTTGCTTATTGCATTTTAGGATGGTGGAGAAATTCTCAGGTGTTTAAAATGCTAATAGACATCTTTTACTAATCCTTTTGCTTTTGTTTGATTGTGTAGGTCTCTTGGCATCCTACGCCCAAAGGAAGAGACTCTATCAAGGCACTCCATTTTAGGTCCAAATGGGCTTCGGGGGCAATGGCAGCCACCGATAAGCAATATAGGGGTATCGTGTGCTATCTATTTGTTTTACAGAAACCATTTTATCTTTTCCATGTTTTGTTATGCAGCAGAAACTGTGCTGACTCTTATATTATGGATGCAGGTCCAATATCCTAGCAATTTAGACTTGACTCCAATTGAGATCCCAAGGTTAGCCTTTGAATAACTAATTGAAGGAATATGTTATAAGCCACAGCATATATAGGCAAATCCATGGATGGTCACCATTGACTAGCTTTCAAAATTGTTTTTAGAGTTTATTCAATGTTATTAAGGCGTGTCCAGTTATATGCCTCATGCTACCTTAAGGTTGGCATAGCCTGGGCAAAGTGAATGCTTGATGTATTTACCCAAAATTTGTCTTGGAGGTGCTCTCCTGTGCCTTTCACAAAAGCCCCTTAATGTTACTGTCAACTAGAGTCTAATAACAGTAATCTAAATCTTATATTTGTTAACTTGATTGCCTGAAAATTTTAATAATTGACTCTAATTAGAACTTATATTCTAATTCCAATAGCAATCACTTTGGGACTTATGATATTTGTATGTTCTACATTTCAATGTGAGTTTATTATTATTACTAGTAGATGAGCACGTGCGGGTGACAATTTACCGCTTAAACTAATTTGTAAGCAAATATGTCTAATTAAAATAGTTTGTTCAATATATAGAGAAAAAATTATAATAACAATGCTTGTTCCAAATCTCCTTTCCCTTGCTTTCTTCTAAGGCTGTGCAGCAACAATTGGTTGTAGAAGGATGTATTGAAGGTTTTCTCTATCTTGAATCGAAAGTTTTAACCCCTTGTTCTATATGTTTTCTTGGGTCATGGTCTTTTAGGTTACCATTATTCTCTCTTCAAAAAGTCTTTGCTCTGAAAGCTCAAAACATTATTTTGGAGTTGCAGGACCCTACACCCATAACTCCTGTGTTTGTTCCTTAGTGTTGATGGTGCTCGCAGGGTGAGCATATAGGATCTGATAGGTGTGGGATGTGGTACAAAACTGATGTGGGGTGTGGTGTAGATAAAAAGAGAAATGTAGTTGTGAGGTGGGACGTGGTAATGTGGTATAGATAAAAAGAGATAATGGTAATTTTGAGGCACTTTAGGTGCTAGATGTGGGATGTGGTGGCTCCAGTTTGACGATAGAACCATGGAACTAAATTTCTAAAAATAAGATAAATAAAGGAATTTGGGCAGTTCGGTGGCAAACAAGCTTCACTGTCAACTACCCAAAATCCTCTTTATATTAATTAGTATAGATTATATCTTTTTTTTGTACTTTCCATGAATGCTTTATTTCAAAATGGATGTACAATTAAATGAATACAATTATTTTATTTTAGTTAATAGATAAATATTTTTTACATATACTAGTTGGCTTGTACTTGCCTTGTGTGTCATTTTTATTATTTGTGAATTAAGATTTTAATTATTTACTTAAAAATTTTAAATTATAGTTATGGCTAGTACTAGTATCTTTATTTTTGAGAAAATATATTAATGTTGTTTATGAGTAGAAGGTTAATAATCTCTTGGGTAGGAAATAGTATAATAGGATTGAAAAAGGGTAAAATAGAGAAATTCCAAATTAAGTGAGCCCAAAAATTGGAGACATGGAGGGAGGTGGAGATTGGTTAAATTAGTTAAATTACTATACTTACTCTGTAACTAACTTCTAAAATAAAAAAAAATAAATCATAAAGTTTTAAAGGTTAATTTTTGACTTTGGCAAAATGAAAATACGATGACCTCTTCAATTATTTGCATACTATATGGTATTGGTTTTGCACCTTTTATGAAGTGGGTTTGCACCTTGCCTAATGCTTTAGCCTAATCACATTGAGGTATCCCAGGCAATGTATGGGCTGTTCAATATAAGCTATTTCCTAAAAAATGTGAAATGGTACTGTCTATTCCATCTCAGTTTGAAATCAGCTAATGAAGGGGATATATGGTATAATTCAGTAAAAATTTAGCAGTTCTTAATATCATACTATGTGGAACTTGATTTGTTTGAAGTTCAGAGATGATATTTTGTCCTTGAGTTTTCCTGGATTGTTTAATTTATTCTGTGGTTTTCATGTGAAAACAGCTTGCAGCAGCCTTTGCAAGATGGAGCTACAACTGAAAAGGACAGCAGTTTAGAACTTGAAAGAACAACTTTTGAATCTGTCCTTTCATTGAATGTTGATAATCAGAATATAAGTGCTGAAGATCCTTGTTCATTGAATTCCTTTGACAAAGTAGAGCCTACAATTCAAATGGATATTGTCAGACAACCATCTCCTCCACCTGTTCTGGCAGATGTGCAAGATTTGATATCTGTCATGTCCCCCCAGGATGCTGACTTAGGAAGCAAATTGGAAAATCCTTTACAGGATGAGCTGGCCTGCTCCAAATCTCCTCTGGAATTGCATATCGTGAGATTCTCAACTATTTCCCGCCCTTTTATGAATTTGTTTTCATATTTTACTACTTGCATTATGTGAAGAATTATAATATTTAAAGAATTTCAACATTTGGGGCCATTATTATTTATTTATTTCTTAAATCATAATTTCCATTTTATTAGCTTTGAAAGGTTTCAATATGAAGCTTGATAGAGCAATTGTTACATACGAATATGCTTAAAATATTTGCATATTTTATCTTTTCGAAGTATAAGTTGTGCATGAAGCCTTTTTATATTGTGGTAGCATTTGTAACATAGTTATTGGTGATACTGAGTCATTAATTATGATTTCTTCTTGTTAAGTACCAATTTGTCCTGATTCTTGATTTATCTTGCCTCTTGGTCTTCTTGTTCTTCATTATTATGTTTATAGGTATATGTATTTATTTATTAAAATTCTTTAGGGACCGATACTTCAATTATTTTCTTATATGTAGGCCTTGCTTTGCCTATTTAGGTCAAATCACCTTGGCATTGGCTTGATGCCTTGCCAGTAGTGCATAGAACATTTTTTTTGTCTTTTTTTTTTTTTTTTTTCCATTTCCTTTTCCTGCCCCTAGGTGGGTGGGTGTACATGCTATTTCTTGTATCCTTTGTCTTCTCCTTTTTTTTTTTTTTTTTTTTTTTTTTTCTATTTTAATCTTTACATTCATGTCTTATCTTCACAGTCAACCTCAATGATGGACAACTTCATGAGGCTGGCAAAGGTGAATACTGATAGGAACTTGGAAACCTGTGGTGTTCTTGCAGGTTCGCTTGTAAGTTCTAAATTTATCAACCTAAGTATTTTGTCTTATAATTCTTATTGTTTTCCTTTGTATGGATCATTGATGTTTTAATTTTCATCTTTTGCAGAAAAATAAGAAATTCTTTGTGACCGCTCTCATTATACCAAAGCAAGAGTCGACATCAGATTCGGTAACTTGCTGCTGTTTTTATGTTGGGCAGAAACATTTCATGTCTATTCTATTGGTTATTTGATTTACATTTTCGGGATTGCCAAACAAAGATATTTTTTCTTATCAGTGTCAGACTATGAATGAAGAGGAAATATTTGATGTCCAGGACAAGCAGTCCCTCTTTCCTCTTGGGTGGATTCATGTGAGTGTCTGGTAGTCTTCAATTCTATAACTACAATCTTCAAAGTCATTTTACTGTTTTTCTGCTGACTGTGATCTTCAAATCCATTTTACTGGTTCGTATATCAGACTTTTTGTCATCACAAAATTTTTTGTTACTTGGTTGTCATAATTTTTCATGTGTTTCCTCCCTTGATCTTGTAGAAAAACCAATTTTTGCGTTCCTGTGATTTTTTCATAGTTTGCACTCCATTTGGCAGTCTTGTTGTGCCAACGCACATCAAGTGGAAATCTAAACCATTTACATACTTTCCAGTAGAATGTTATTAGATTTATCATCGACTCATTTTGTGGCTAATATATCTCTTAAATTATTTTTTGAGATATTGGATTGGAGATATGAATGTGCCAATAGATTCTTTATTTATACATAATCTTCCTGGTGAAGAAATCATAATTCGTAATAAAAATCATTAAAGTTTCATGTATGGATCTTCAATACCTAATAAGGTAGAATATTCATGTGGTATCCTTTTAGAGTCCTTGGTTTATGGTGGGGCCCTTATATGATGGAGCTCTAAAGGTTTCTCAAGGAAGGGATGTTAGATTTGGAGCATGTTCCCATTTGCTATGTTTTGGTGGTTTGGTTTGCTAGGAATAAAGGGGTTGTCGACAATGTGGATAAGGCTATAACATAAAAGAGCTGGTTTTCTTGTGGGATAGACGCTTTCCACAGTGTCATGTGTTACATTGACCTTTCTAATTTGAAGTGGTACTTTATCAAGACTAATGGGTTGGAGTGCTGCGGGTTCATGGGTAATAGATAAATCACAAGTTGATGAACTGAATGTAATGGAAATGAGAATGTTAAGATGAATATGAGGTAAAACATTCAAGGGTAAAATAAAAAATGATCATATTTGAGAATTGCAGGAGTAGCGATTAGTGGGGATAAAATGAGATAGAACTGATTAAAATGGTTTGGACATATGCAATGAAGACCATTAGATGCGCTAGTTAGGAAGAGTAGAGTAATTTGGACATATGCAATGAATATTTTCTTAGTATGACAGATTATTGTAATGTTCACAAGCTGCATTCTTCTTTGATCTTTACTTTGTTCAACTTTTTGCGTAATTTGTGAATCTTTAGGATATTTTCAAGTTTCAACTTGGTGTTCTAAGTTTTAAAAGTTCATTCATAGAAGAAGTCCTTGGGATATATATATTTTAACTGGCTGCAAACCACTGTCTAATCTTACCGGAGATTGATTTAGTTTCTTGAAAATTTGATCTTGCTGAATCTGGAAGTGTATTTTAACAGTTTTATAAGATTTAGTGAATTCCCACCTTCAAGATTAGAAAAGGATGGCCTCTTAACTACAGTTTTCACCTTGTCCTTCATCCATTTCAGTTTAGATTTCTGGTGAACCTGATGCCATTGAATAATAAGATTGAGAGACTAGAATCATGTATTCATGCTTAATAATAATGGTAAATAATGAAAATGTGGTCCTTTTCTATTCAGAGGGGAAAAAAAGGGAAAGGGAAATATAGATCTATTACGGAGCTATTTTTTACACTTTTACAACTTTATACCTGTAAATTGACATTTGCATCAACATTATGCCTCAACAAAGTAGTTTCGTTCTATTACTTGAATCTTGTCCTTCCATTCAATTATTTCTGAAGTTTATCATGTGTTAAGTTGGAGGAACTTATTTTTTTCCTTCGTACTTCAACCATGGTCAACTTTTGCCTTTGTCTTGCTTTTTCAACACTTTTAACTTGTGTTCTCTTTTGTCAATAATACAATCAATTTCATCTTACATGGTCATTGCAACATTAATGAATTTATGTTGATTCTTTCCTTTACAATTTTGCCATATATCTGTTTCAACATTCTTGTTATGAAATGCATACATTCAAGGTTCCTGCAAAATATGTATGTAGGAATGATGGCCACTACAACCATTTATAGGTATTTTATCTTCTTCTTTTTTTCATATTTTTGAGAAAGAAGATATTTTCAAACATGAGTTCTTGAGGACACTTGTAATTGTTATGTCTGATACTTCCATCATTTGATTTCTTATTTGTATAAATTTTGGATTTTATTTGAAATAAACTCACTACAATTGACTTGGATTGACATTTTTGGAAAGACATGGTTACCCTTGATCTAATAGAAAATAATATCCTTACCAAGAATCATCCGATGAAACAAAATTTGTGTGGAACTGACCATGACGAACTCGGATTAAGCTGATGTTGATTGTGAAACCAGTTTTGTTTCTATATTTTCACTGTAGTACTATTGACCATTATAAAGTTAACAGCAACCGTTACGAGGTGTCATAATGCTTTACTCTAAGCAGTAGCTTTATAAAATAATTGTTATAAAAATAAAAAAGATAAATTTTGTGCTAATTTTTTATGCTTCATGTTACTCCCTGCTTTTGGCCATGCCAAACACAGTTGGATTTGAGAATCATGAACTTTTTTTTTTATATAATAATATTCTTTTTCTCTTCTCACAGCTTCCATGGTGTGAGTTTTTGCATTTTTTCTTACTGCAGCATATGCATATTTACATGGCTGTGTATTATTTTAGGTGATCTTCATTAGTGATTAATAATTATTATTTAATCTTCATAAGCAATTAATAATTTTTCTCATTTCATTAAAATAATGATTAATCATTTTCCATATCCCGTTATGTGCAATATTCAGACACATCCTACTCAAACGTGTTTCATGTCCTCAATTGATCTTCACACTCATTACTCATATCAGGTGTGCTTTTCTAACTTCATTATGGTTCTTCTGATAATCTGTTTTCTTGCCAATGATTTCCTCTAAAGTTTTCATCTATGCTTTTCTTCAGATAATGTTACCAGAAGCCATTGCAATTGTTATGGCTCCGAAAGACAGTTCTCGGTAAGATCTGTAGTATCTGATGAAATCTACATTACTATATGAGCTATTAGACTCTCTGACTGAAATCTACATTACTATATGAGCTATTAGACTCTCTGACTGGTAGTTTCTCTGTACATGCAGAAAGCATGGTATTTTTCGGTTAACGACCCCAGGTGGCATGTCAGTAATAAGAAAATGTGATCAGCGTGGCTTCCATGCACATGACCAGCCACCTGATGGTGGGCCCATCTATGACCACTGTACAGATGTCTATATGAATCCGAACTTGAAGTTTGATGTCATTGACTTACGTTGATAACGAAATTGCAGCATTTGGATTGGTAATAACCCACCTCAATATATTCTGATTGATTTGGTATATCGGGCAGAAAATTGATTTCTCATCTAAAGAAAAGAGAAAGGTTTGAACCGGTTGCCTGTTATGTATACCTTGTTGCATAAGTCTACTGTATATCTGAATCATTTTACCCTGGCTAGCATTGCCAAAAAGGCCAGTTGGCTACGGGTAAGAACCAGTCAACCTAAATTCTTAAACAACTTTTCTTCTTATATACATTTATTCAACGTCATTGTTACAAATCATATCTTTTGTATGTTGTTTTGACAAATATTTTTGTGTATAAATTGGGATGTATAACCAATCCTATAAACTCTCAGATTATATTTATTACATGTTGAGGAATACTTTAATAGCTGTGATCGTGCTGCTAATGTCATTATCCAAACGAAAGAGGTTGGTAGGTCCCTTAAACATGGGAGGAGATAGTGCAATTTAATTGTTAGGCCCTTCTGCTTTGCATATTGATACCACCCCACTTGAAAATGGGCTGACAGCTTGTGTCCTCTTCATCAGCTTTAGCAAGAGTGGGGGTTGGATGGTTCAGTCAGTGGTCAATAACAAGGCTACGACAATTGTTTTAAAACGCGAAAGCTTGTATCAAGTCTTAATGATTTGAAGACTATTATCATCATAACTTTCTAGCCATGTAGTAACCAATCATTTGCATATATATGCTTGTATCAATTACATAAAATAATCGTTTTTTATATTTTGTATAAAAACATACTGTATTCGACATGTGTGCATGTGAGAAAGGATATTAATGTCTTTTAATTGGGAATGTGGATAAGAGTGTCTTTATTTATTTAAGAAATTGGAGGATGGCAGGGCTTCAATTCATTGAACTTCTCTGCCATTAACAAAACTTTGGGCTGTTTTGGGCATTAAAAAAACTGTTGGTACTTTAAAAGATTGAAAAACAAAGAATGAGATATTAGTTAATTATTTTTAGAGTTCTTATATTAGCTTCTATAATTTTAGTTGACTCTATGTAGTTAGAAAAAGACTTAGTAGAGTTGAGTTGAATTGAGTATATTAGCATCTATAATTTCAAAATCAATATTCTGAAGATGTTGAAAAAATGTGCATATCATAAGATTTTTGTTGAGCGTTCATTTTCATGCATAGAGTCAAAATTTTCATTTAATTGGAATGCTATGCAAAATTCTCTTTTTATCTGTACATGTGCGAGTGTGTGTGCATATACAAATATATAGATTGGATAATGCTTATTTATTTGTAAGATAAAATTTAAGACTTGATTGATTAATGCACATTTGTCTTAAATGCTCGTTTATTTCTTATGATTTGGACTTGATTGAATGAGGCGAGTTTTAAGCATTTGTTTTATTTTTTCAACTTTTTAACTGACTTAACAAAAAGCTAAGCTCGTTTCCATGTGTGGAAATATTTGCGAACTAGAATTGAAATCAGCTTATAAGTTAACTTGGTGGGTCATTTAGAGTTTTCAGCTTATAAGTTTGAGTAACTTGGTGGGTCATTTAGAGTTTTCAACTAATAAGTTAGAGTAACTTGGTGGGTCATTTAGATTTTTGTTTAGTTCTTGAACAATATTGATTATAACATAGCTGCAAATTCAGGTGGACAGCTCAACCATATAGAGCTAATTCAGGATAAAGGAAATCCAAATCAAGTAGTTCACCTTAGATAGTAAAAGTGGAATCAATAAATTAACCTTCAATTATGGTGTACTAGTGTTGGTGCGTGTGTGTGGTGGGGTAGGGCAATCATCATTTTCAGTAATTTACAATGAGCATCTTATGTTTTATTCACAAAAGACAAGGGTGTAAGGGCAGTAAAAAAGAGCAAAGCAGCACACCTGGAATAGTGGAAATAGATGAGTCAAGTTGAAGCATCATCTCTCAACAGCTTACCAAAAGCAAAAGCAAAAGCAAGTGAATACTTTTCTTTAGCTGCTGGAGTATCTCCTCATCCTTGTGTCTGTCTCATGAGCAGTTGGGCAATTGATCAAGGTAAGGTTAGGCGTTTCCTATCTTTGAAAAAATTGTAAAAGTTTTACGCTTTTATTCTCTTCTTTATTTATTTGTTTTTTCATAAAGTTGAACTGATCAAGGGATCTCTTTCTCTCTCTCTCTCTCTCTCTATTTCCCTCTTTCTCTGTCCTGTCTTTTTTTCTTTTCCTTTCAGAGATCCAATAATGCCTTTCACACATTATGGAATAATTCAGCAAGAAACCCTTCTCTTTTCTGCTTTGTTTTGGTTGTGTAGTAGTAGTACTGTTCAAGAAACCACTCCTCTACCCATTTCTCCTACTTCACAGCTACTCCAACCTTTACTAATGTTTCTTCCTTGAAACAAGGCATCTCAAAAAGTGGCATCAAATATACTCTTTGACTCCTGTGTTTTGCAGTGTGTTACTGCTTTCATACCTTCTTCTCAACTTTTCTGAATCTGGGTCCCTTTTGATCAACAACCATGTGGGACCCAAAAGAACAATCAGAACTGAATCAGATGGTTTGGGTTTTTTGGATCATGGTACTTGCAGGTGAATTGCACCATATTACTGGCAGGAGGAATTATGTTATGGTAAATTCTTGTAGCAGGGCTTTTACAGGTGAGTTGCATCAGATAACTGGTAGGAGGGAATTATGTTATGGTAAATTCTTGTAGCAGGAGATGCCTGGCCGGCCCAAGTGGGTCCTGCAGAGCATGTTAGAGGAGAGTGTCATGTTGTGGCCAGGGACATGGCTTGCCAGTAAGGTCTGTGACAGGAAACTTATGTAAGGGAGGGTCTGTCTTTAAATAGTACACACAGGGGCATTTGAGAGCCTTAGATCCCAAGATAGTTTTAATTAGGGGTATGTCAGTGACTGCTCACATGGTTTTTGGGCAACTACATCACTCACTATGGTTCTGTTCTTATCAATGCAAAAAAGAAAAGAAAATAAGAAAAGGGTGTCATGATCTTGTGGTCCATCTACCCACAACATTCCTTGGACTTTATGGAATGCAGGTTCTTGAATTATATTGTTCCATGATGTCATAGTTTTGATTCCATTTCAGCTTAAGATAATTGAGATTTAATATGTTTTACTTAGTTCATTTTAGTTGAGAGTTAGAAATTTAGAATAAATAGTCTTGTTTTTCTTAGTCAAATTTTTATTAATTTCTTTGCTTCAAGTTTTTAGATAAATTTCAAAATAATAGTTCCTAATCTATTTATAAGAAATACATAAAAAAAACAAGTAAGACGTAGTTTATTTGTATTTGGACTTTTAATTAGCTAAAATTACTTGACTAGTAGTTTCTTTGAAATCATCAAATGTGTTCCAAGCTGGTTGCATTGCTTTGACAATGACCATTGCTTAAGTCGGCTTGGTGGTGTCTTGACTTTTGCCTGCAAAGGTGCTCTGAACTTCGGCCTATACATGTGTGATGGAGGTATTTTTTAGACGGGTGTGGATGCAGCATTTCTAAGTATAGGGTCAACCCCTCTTCATGTCTATAACCAATTATTCTAAAAACTTGAACTTGGACGGAGTCCTCACTCAAAAGCATTTCTCGAATTTTGGTGTGAACCCAAAAATTATGGTTGACAGGCAAAGGTTCACAATCGTTATAACGTTTTCATACAACTCAAAAGCTATAGTTAATAAGTGGAGACTCAATAATATATATTAAGCTAGCATTAACACTTAAATTGCACCAAAAAATCATATATGTTTGGTATTAGTTTTGCACTTCATAAAGTTTATAATGGAGAAACAAAGCAAGTTTAAACTATATTTTATGCATTAGGCATTACTAATACATTCTCAATATTCTTCTAAATAATAATGTAAGAAATGTCAATAGTAAATGTTACTTTTTCTTGTTTTACTCAAAAATTAAAAAAAAAATCAACTAATACGAAATGAAGAATTTTAAGTTATTAAAAAGTGAAAGATAAGTAAACAAATAAAGATATTCTTAACTTCATTATCCTTCTTAAATCTTAGCAAGCTAGGAGTCAAACACAAAGATATACCCCATGAAACAAAATATTTCAAGCTCATATTACAAGAGAAAATGGTCTCCACGTTGTCCACCGAGCAGCACGTAGATTTCCATGGCAAACCCAACAAATCTTCTAGAACCTACCATTGGGTTATGATACTGTACTCCCCATTCTATATAATCTCCACAGCACCACAGTCATCAAACCCTAGAAAATCAGTGGTAACCCAACACCCAATTCGGGTTTTTTACATGATTACCCTTCCCAAAAAGAATAATTTCACAAATGCCATCCACTACAAAATAATGTCACTTTTGCCTTGTTTTACTGTTCATTGTACAGTCAGCTGTCCACACAAGCGCCACGTCGGCGCAGACGTGGAATTTTTTACCGTTGAAGGGAAGGCGTCTTTTCAAAAGACGCCTTCCCTTCAACTTAAAAAAAAAATATTGTGAAGGGAAGGCGTCTTTTCAAAAGACGCCTTCCCTTCAAATGCTATTTTTTTTTTACCGAAGAGAAGACGTCTTTTCAAAAGACGCCTTCTCTTCGGTATTTTTTTTTTAAAGTTGAAGGGAAGGCGTCTTTTCAAAGACGCCTTCCCTTCAACGTTTTTTTTTTATTTTAAGGGAAGGCGTCTTTTGAAAAGACGCCTTCCCTTAAACCCTACTTAAACCGCCCTCTCGCCCTCTCTGAAAATGTCTTCGCCCTCTCGCCCTCTCTGAACTGAAAAACTCCGTCTCTAAAGAACTCGTCGCCGTCGTCTCGCTCCTTCGTCGTCATCTCGCTCCGTAATCTCGCTTCGTCTCCGTGTTGCCATTCTCGATCACTAAACAAAGGTGACACTTTATATTTTATTTTTTTCATTTTCTTATTCTTGTTATGGGGTTCGCCATTCTCGATCTCGGTTCAACACTTGTGTGCCCTTTCACTAATTTTTACCCTTCTTCTCTTCTTCTTTTTCTTCTTCTTCTTCTTCTTCTTCTTCTTCTTCTTCTTCTTCTTCTTCTTCTTCTTCTTCCAGCATCACACCCAATAATGTCAATCAATGGTTTAGTTCGGATATGATTTTTTTTTTCTTGTTTGTTTTTATGCAAGAAGAGTTTTTCTCACAATTGTTCCGGTAAGTGCTATTTTTTTTTTCTCACAATTGCCAACGAAACCCACATCACATTCACTTTGTGTAAGAAAAAGAAAAAAAGAAAAAAGAAAATAGAAAAGATTGAATAAAAAACAACATTATTAGTTGATTTGGTTCCTAGTGCTTATTTATGCGTTTTGGTGGAGTATTGTAGAGTTTTTGTAATTTTGTTAGATAGATCTATTTGGTATTGGAATAAAATGGAAGAACGTTGCCACTTTTGTGACTAATTATTTGTTATTGGATTATCATTCTTTTGTGCTTAGTTATGTCTCTTCACTTGCTAAAAATATAGCAAGGATAATGGAGGATCCAATCACACTGTTATTTAGAGAGGTTATCTCGCACTTTTGGGGGATGCATATGTCATGCCCTCTAGAAAAGCATCATTTTGTGGGTACTTGGTAGGGATGTTAGTAAAAACATGGATTGAATAAGTTGTTTTGGCGTTTAAGAGAATTGTTCTTGGTTTATATGTAAATTTCAGAAGGTTATGGTGCTATATGCAAAGGTTATGTGTGACAATGTTCTTTTCACACAATAAAAGCGTTTTGTCTCCTTCTAGTTTGATTCATATTGATGTAAGGGTCTTCCCAAAATTTCTAAGATTTTGGGATCACTAAGATGTGTAATCCTCACCAATTATTATATTAGACCTACTTTGAGAAAAATATTTAGATGCTTGAAATGATTATTTTTTGAGTTTGAAAATCAGAAAATGTAGGAATTTCATTAATATAGACTATAGAAGATGAAAATTTTCCTTTATTACTCTTTGAAGATGGAGAGGGGGGAGTATGTTTTACTTTGACCCAAAAGGCTTGTCATTCTATTCATTATAATGGAAATGAGATGTGAATTCATCTTTATAATCATTTGATTCTTTAGTTTGAACATGCCAAAAAACCACGTGGTTTGGCTTCGGTGAGGCCGAACAGTTTAGTAATAGCGTTGAATTTTCATTTTAACTTGAATTCTGCATGGGGGTCCAAAAATTAAACCGGGCATGGGAATGAGATTCCGTCGAGTCCGGGGGATCGGGGGAGGATAGTGGGACGTGTCGGAAGTGGTCGGGTTGAAAAAAACCACGTGGTTTGGATTCGGCGAGGCCGAACAGTTTAGTAATAGCGTTGAATTTTCATTTTAACTTGAATTCTGCATGGGGGTCCAAAAATTAAACCGGGCATGGGAATGGGATTCCGTCGAGTTCGGGGGATCGGGGGAGGATAGTGGGACGTGTCGGAAGTGGTCGGGTTGAAAAAAACCACATGGTTTGGATTCGGCGAGGCCGAACAGTTTAGTAATAGCGTTGAATTTTCATTTTAACTTGAATTCTGCATGGGGGTCCAAAAATTAAACCGGGCATGGGAATGGGGTTTGGCTTCGGTGACACAAGTACAAAATAAAATAAAAAAAAATTGGGGAAGGGAAGGCGTCTTTTCAAAAGACGCCTTCCCTTAAAATAAAAAAAAAACGTTGAAGGGAAGGCGTCTTTTCAAAAGACGCCTTCCCTTCAACGGTAAAAAATTCCACGTCTGCGCCGACGTGGCGCTTGTGTGGACAGCTGACTGTGCGCTGACTGTACAATGAACAGTAAAATAAGGCAAAAGTGACATTATTTTGTAGTGGATGGCATTTGTGAAATTATTCTTTTTGGGAAGGGTAATCATGTAAAAAACCCCACCCAATTCCCAATTTCCCATGGGTCCCACTATTTTAATTAATTATAAATCTTTATAATTAATAAAATATATATAAGTTGCAGCAGAGGAGATGTCATCATCTTTATCAATCTTTTTTCTTTTCTTTTTTTAAAAATTTTGAATTTTTTTAGTTGAGGAAGATACAAGGTTCTTGTCAACCAATATGATACGTCTGCTTGCAATATAATATATATATTACTATCTTTCTATTTATCAACCAAGTGGAATTGTAGGAGATGCTCTCTCATCTCTGCCGTCCAAATGATGGGACATGTCTCTCAATTTCATATTCCCCACCGTACGATCCAATTACCAACTTTTAAATTGGTCAAAGAATCGTCGTCCTCTGTAAATAAAGTCAACACTGATCCTGTGGTTCTCATTGACCCATTTATTTCATTTCGGATATTTTCATGTTTTGGGCCCACAGTTCTAACGGCTGTGATTTAACAGCATCTTCATGTTAGTATGTTACAAACCCACAGAATTAAAAATGGTTGAAAAGGTCCACCGTTAAGTTTGCTTTCTTTTTATAACGTCCGTTAAATCTGTATTTTTTATTTATTTATAATTTTATATTTATTTTCTGCTCTGCTATCCTCTTCTTCTTCTTATTCTTGAAATTGATTCCCAAACTTTTCGCTTCACTTCTCATTTTCCTGAGAAGTTTTTATTCAGAAGCTTGAAATCAGGGATTTGTTTCTGTTCTTTCGGCGGGTCTTCTTCAATTCCTTCTTCAAAATCTTGAATTTTAATTTTTCTTTTTCCTGATTTCAGAGATTCAATACTTGAAAAAAGCTGATATTTTTGTCTCTTTTAGCCTGAAATTCAAACTTCTTGACTCCTCGAATTTAATAATATTCCCTGCTTTTTTTTTGTTCTACTAAATTGCTCTGTTTTTCCTGTTCTTAATGTCAGTCACTTGAATCTCTTCCCGGGTCTCTCCATTTCAATTCCTACTCTGTTCAAAAACCCATTCTGAATTCTGGGTGGTTGATTTTATTTCAAGTTTTTTGCCGCTTGAATCTCTTCCCAGGTCTCACAATTATCATTCCTTCTATGTTAAAATCCGATTTTGAATTCTGGGCGGTTTCTAATTTTCTATTTTAGTTGAAGGTTTGTCACTTGAATCTCTTCCCTGGTTCCTCCATTTCAAATCCTTCTCTGTTAAGTACCTATTATCATTCCTTCTATGTTAAAAATCCATTTTAAATTCCTGGTAGTTTCTATTTTAGTTCAATATTTTTCACTTGATTTCTCTTCCCGGATCTCTCCATTTCAATCCCTTTTCTGTTAAAATCCCATATTGAATTCTTGGTGGTCTCAATTTCAGTTGAAAAATCAAGTTTTATTTGTTCTGGGTAGCAAGTTTATTCGAAGATACGCGAAAATGGCGATTGACATGTGGAGTTCGGAGAGTTCTAGTTTAGGAATCAGTCCTAGAATATCATTTTCTCATGATCTTTGCCAAGCAGATGTGGTTCCCATAGAACACCTTCATCACAGATCAGATGCTTTGCTTTTGGATTCGAGTTCCGATTTCGATTTCTGCATTAGCAAAACCTTCGAAGAACAGGAATCGTCTTGCGCAGATGAGCTGTTCTCTGATGGAAAGCTTCTTCCTCTTGAGATTAAGAAGCAAAGGATTACTTCGCCGAAGCCTCCAATGCCGCCTCCAGTAAATGTAGAGAATTCGCGAAAAGAAAGCTTGAAGGAAATCATGGAGAAGAGCTCAAAAACAGAGGAAAAATCTGTGTCCAAATCTTTTTGGAGATTTACAAGAAGTAGTAGTTGTGGAAATGGATATAAAAGAAGCTTGATTTGCTCTTTGCCACTTTTATCAAGAAGTAATTCAACTGGTTCTACGCCGAATCCGAAGCGACCGCCGTTGCCAACTCAGAAGCAATCTCAAAAGCCGCCTTCTTCAATTCCTTTATCAAGAACTACTACTTTTTCTTCTTCTACTAGTAGTAGTAGTTCTTATCCTTATTTGCAGAAGCCACCATTGAAGAAGAATCATGGAAGTTACACAAATGGCATTCGAATCAGTCCAGTTCTTAATGTTCCACCTCCTTATATTCCCAAAGGTACTGTTAATCTCTTTGGATTGGGTTCTTTCTTCTGCAATGGAAAAGACAAGAGCAAGAAGAAATGATTTGAAAAAAAATTCATTTTCTTCTGATTTGTGATTAATGGTGTTGGAATTAGTCCTCTGAATTTGGTTTTGAGATTGATGAATTTATCATGGGTAAGAGGAAAAACAAGAAAAAATTGTCCAAAATTTCCTCTCAATGCAGCAATTTCATCTGAATTACTCTGTTCTTGATATTCTTCTTCCTTAGAATTTAATTGGTCTTTGTTTTTGAGATATGGAGAAGAACAAGAAGAAAAAAAGTTCAGATTCTTTCTGAAAAGAACTGAAAATCTTCAATTTCTGACACCAGATTTTGATGGGCTTAATTGGGTATCCAAGATTATTGTCTAATGAAAATGGAGATTAGAGAGAAAAATTTGGGGTTGTAATTAAGACTTTTGGCTAGTTGAAGAAAATGAGAAAGAAAGTTTCTACAATGAAAGGAAAGAAAAAAGAAAGAAAGTTAAGAGATGTGTATATCAAGATGTCACAGATTTAGGTGACAGAAAAACAGGTACCCCCCTTTCATGGCTGTCCCATTATCTGGACTCTTTTGGATTTTTCACATTATATGGCTTTCTATTGTTTCTTTTTAAGTTTCTCTGTTGTTCTTTGTTTTCACTTATTGTACATTCTTTAATGTGGATTTTCTCCATTTTATCTTCTTCTTATTCTTCTTATTATTCTAATCAATTCAAGAGGGTATTTTGAGATGTTTTGTTTTAGTTGTTTTTATGTTTTGTCCTGTGAGATTAAGACAAAGTTAAGTTGTTTTGTTATATATATAGAGATAGAGAGAAATAGAGGAAGAGGCCCTTTGAATATTCAATAACTTAGTAGCTAGCTAATACATAAATGTTGTGGATGATTGGTACTAGAATTCTCACAAGTTAATAATAATTAAAAGAGGGTCCGGCTCTTGGATTAGGTGACCCCTCAACTGCCCTTTTTTTGGGTGACTTTTTTGAGACTTTTTGCCTCTTTTAAGTTGTTCAATTAACAAATAAAATTAGATCTTCTTTATTTTTTTTCTTTTTTTCATAGGGTCCTAGTGGCCCAAATGAACAAGCAACTCCGTTTATTTTTTTTTATTTTTTATTTTTTAAAATTAGAGGACAATACCCTTGATGCACTTGTTGATAATTGTTTGAAGAAATCAATTAATTATAGAGATAAAATAATTGTATCCTTAATAATGCTTAATAAAATATAATTTTGTTTTTATGAAAGTCGTCGATATACAAATCAACTTCATTTATAATACATAATTAACTAGTTAATGTTATGTTTAAATGAACCTAACCCCCTCACTGTTTACTTTTAATCATTTAACATGAAAGTATGAACAAATCAATTGAAGTTTGATGCTTAACAAAAAGCCTGTTTAGAATTTTCACTTAGAACTAAACAATAATAAGGTTGAAGCTCAAAAATAGAGAACTCAAGATTTTAGCTTCTTTAGATTCTACATCCACTTGTTCTAGAGCTAGCAATAATAAATGTAACAACTAAATATTATAGCTTCTTTAGCTAACCTCTACTTTTTTTTTAAAAAAGATGTTTATAGGAGAATTTTCAAATGTCACCTAATTCCTACAGTATTGAAATATATTATTATTCAAGAATAGTTGTACTTCAATAAAAGCATAATTTGCTCTTAGCTGTATTATCTATAATTATTTGATAGTTATTTAACTTAATGAAGGGTAGTTATAGACTAAAAAAAGCTGAGGATACATGAATTGATTTCTTTGTCTAGATAAATTAATTAAATGCAATTACTCTACACAAATTTTAATCAATGAAAGACCAACTTGCTATTTTTAAAGGCTTGATGATAGAAAATCATTCCTTTAATTAGTTTGTTTTTTAATTAGCTAATTATTATACTCTCACACTCTCACTTTCTAAGGTGGGATGCTAACCATCACATTAATTTTAAATTAATTATGTATTTTAAACTCATTTATACTTACTCTGTCGATTTTGAATGTGGTAATTATTTCCTTTTTCTTATTTGACATTATTTTTGTCAATATTCATGAGTGGTGTATGCCAAGTGGTATAAAGAGAAGGAGTTTATTCAAGAAAGTACAAGTGTCTTTTTTTATTGAAGTAAAAAGGTTAGGACTTTTCCTTAAGGAAAATTTATGAAGGGACACAAAACTCAAATGGTGTATTCATGTATATGAGTCATTTCGATCATTTTAGAATTGAATGACTCTACGATGATTTAAAGGATTCAAACTTATGAGTATGCTATGAGTTTGGTTCAGAGTCCCTAAAGCACCATTCTTTCCTTGAGGGATTGGAACTTTCTTGCATTATTAGATAAAACCTAGTGGCTAAGAATCATATAAAACAGGAGTAGTTGAGTATTTCAAGGATGATAGGAAATAAGAAATAAAAAATTTGAAAATCAATTGAGTTAAGTAACTCAATTAATTTAATTTAATATTTTTTTGGAGTTTTCAAATAGTGCTTATGTTAGAAATTACTTGACCAAAAACTTATAATTGATAAATAGAGATCCAACTATGTATATAAGGGTGATCATATACATTACACTCGCCTGCCCTATAGATTTATAATTGGGAGGAAGACAAGATTAGCATATGGGATGAACACCCGCCTTATTCCCATTGGTACAGATACTCAATGCAAGTTGTTGTATTCTAATTTCAGGTTGTTCTTAATACAATAGTTGCTTTCGAGTTATTGTACCTTTACAAATTGGCAACCAACAAATACTTGCAAGGAGGTTTGAACACCGAATAAAAATTATTTGATTCAAAAGTTATAGCTAATGAGTAAAAATTCAACTATGTATATGAAACAAATATATATAGACATTATTAACTTCATATCAATGTGAAACCTAATTTTATTGCAACGGGGACACCGACTTCGCAAATGATTTAGATTGATCTTGACCCTAGAGAGGATCACTAGGCTGACAAAACCGAACAGACTGGATTCATTGATTTTTGACAAATGGTTGATTTGTTGATTGACACAATCCAAAAAGAGAGAGGAACAAGTGGTTCAAAGATAGGGTTTGTACATGGAAATATAAGAAATATCTCTTGTTAGGGAATTTTTGTGCATTTTGGTTCCTTGAAAGGCAGAGATGGTCTTTGGAAGTTTTAAACAAAGCAAGGACTTTCATGTCCTTTGCTCAAGAATTAATGAGGAAGAAACCAAAGGATCCCATGTATATCAAGGGACCTACAAGTACTGAACATGGGACCAAAGAAAAAGTAGAAATTAATGTACTGAGTGTATGACCTAGACCAGTATCAACAACAAGAAGTATTTTTTTTAGGTGATTTTAAACAATTGGAAGAAAATATTTATTTCATGAGATCTTGGAGAACTGCACTTAAAATCCAAATGGGCTTCTTTCATGATGAGTTTCTAAGTTAAATCCAAATCAACATTATTAGAGCTGGAGATAATAGTCTGTTTTTTTATTAAAATAAGGGCCCTGTTTGGGAGTGCGGAGACGGCTTCGTTGCGTCAAATGGTTTCGACAAAGGTGATTTTTGGGCGTTTGGCAAGTACGCTTTTACGTTTTGAATGAGATTTTTGAGCGTTTTTGTGAAGCTCCTTCACCCTTCTTTTGCGTTTGCCGATTGCATTTGAAAAAAATACTTTTGGCTAGAAACACAGACACGCTTCTAAACAAAGCCAAGATCTAAGATATTTTTAAAAGTAGAAAACTAGCAGGTTTGATTAGCATATAATGCAAAATGTGGAATAAAGAAGGCCCAAAATAATGTGCTGGAAAACTGAATATTTGTCTCATGAAACATATGTTTTGTTTTTTAATGTTTCTTTTACTTCGAACCTTATTCAAAAAAAAAAAAAAAAAAAAACATAAAACTGTAGGGAGCAATAGATCTAGATGAAGGGCTCAGCCCAAGCAACATATGGGTCACAGTCATATTGTTTATTTTGGATCTCATGATATGGTCTTGAAGTCTTGAGAGTGGACTAGTTACCAGTAACAAACTCATCAACATGTATAGATAGATCTTACCCAAAATCTGTTGAATACTAACAAAAACTTGAAAATCTTTAGGCGAGGCCCAATCTAATAAATGGAATTTTCAAATGAGTCAACATTTTAATGAGTATAATTTTACATTTAGACAGTAAACAAAGAGCTATCTATTATAATTCAGAATATTTGGGACTCACACGTATAATAATTTTAACTACACACTCATATTACACAAGAAGGATCAACACGCGTCTTTATAAAAATCTTGACTAATCTCTATTAGTGTAAGGCCACCGTGACTCAAACCCAAAACCGTCAATATCTGACACTAAATGTTCCTAATCCTAAACCAACCGCATTGGAGCTTGTTGGTAATGAATACAAATTTTTTGATATAAGATTACGATATATTTTTATTTCTAGAATACATTGTGCTAATAACATCATAAATTAGATTGAAATATTTATAGGCTAACCTACTAGCTAAGTCTTATAAAGATGAAGTGACACACAAGCCCCTAATGAAAGTGACCGAAAGTTTGATGAGAAAGGGCATGACCTCGTAACAAAAAACACTTAATTACATTATTTAAATATTTCTCACTAAAGTATATACTTGAACCCTTGTTCTATAGGTGCTATATATACCATTCGAGATGGATTCGCTGGATTAAGTACAATACAATTATTTTCATGTGTACTCAAAGACAAATTCCAAATTACATGTTTTATACAATGTTAGTTTGAAATCTTTAGAGAAATTGGCCTCTCAAAATTAAATTGTCCAAAAAATATTCCACACTTCAAACAAATTCCAAAATATTTGGGAAAATGGGTCTTTCGAAATTCGTCTTAAAAGTGTAATAAGATGTCTATAATGAACTAAATATTTCATATTGATATATACATATGTATATAAATATTATCATATATGGAAGTACTGACTGAATGCTAGACTGTTTTCCAAAAAAAAAAGAAAAAATTCATAGAGGTAAAAAGTTTTACCTCAGAGTTTAGATAAGAATGCAGGTTTAGATAAAAAGTTTGTTGAAGATTTTATTGTTGTGTGTTGGAGCATTTAGAACTCCAGAAACCTCCGAGTTCATAGAGGTCCTTTAATGGCTACTCCTATTCTCTAGATTCAGCTTTGGCTCTAGCAGATGAATTCCGAAAGAAACACACATCACAGATGATCAAATCAGTTCGTTCTAAAGGCAATTGGGATCCTCCAGAGAAACATAAGTTGGATGATGAATATCGATGCTGGAGGAGAGCAGAGTTAAATTAGATAGGAATAGGTGTTATTATTAGAAATGATGTCGGTTTTCTTGTTGCAGCTATGGCAATGAAGATGAATGGCCACTTTTTGGTGAAGACTGCAGAGGCTTTAGCGTTGAGGGAAGGGATCAAATTGGCAGCTAGACTCGGGCTTATCTTGCATATCATTGAAGGAGACTCAGCGGTGGTTATTGATGCACTAAATTCTCTATCTTCTGGATTGAAGGAGTTTAGTATTATAATAGAAGATTGCAGGGATCTCTTGATTTCCTTTCCAGTAGTTAATTTGCAGGCTATTCAAAGAGAGAAGAATAGGGCAGCTCACAGACTAGCCCAGTTTCCAATGGGAAATGTTTCTCAAGTCACTTGGCAAAATGTAATTCCTCCAATCATTTCTGATATTGTACTTAAGGACTCTCATTCCTGTTCAATTTAATTTCTCTTGTTTTTCAAAAAAAAAAAAAAGTTTTTTTTTTTTTTTTGTAAGCAGAACTCCCGCGAACTTAGAAGAAGCGGCAATTGTAAATGGGTATCTTCCCGAACGGACATCTTGGACATGTAAAAGTACCAAAAAAAAACCATAATATTATTTTCTTTCAAGGCTGTAAAGTTGTATTTTAACTACTGAAAGCTACTATCAAACATTTTACAAATATTGGAGAAAGTTGTATTTCAATGCACGCCTCTCGAAGTCTACCTGGTTAGAGTTATATTCTTAGTTCGCTTCTTTCATAAGTTAGGATCTCTTTTAGGTTGAAACTCCTTAATATTTGAGTCTAGTTGGTTAGAATTTCTGTAAGGTATGAGGTGTATGTTGGATTGAGCTTCAATATTTTTCTATTTCTTTTCTTTTCCCGCGGTTTGAAAAATAAAAACAAAATTTAATAGATGCTACTATATATGGAATATTTTATAAATATTGGATTACTATTCCCCATCCGAAAAAGGAGAGAGGACAACAAAGAGGAGACAAATATTGGTCCTAGAAATGAAAATAGGGGTGTCAATTGTTTTGTTTGAATTAATTAATTTTATGTCTAAATCATAAGTAATTGGTTTAACAATATGCCAAATCAAATTCATCTGAACAAAATAATTGGATTGGTTCGATTTATGTTAATTACTTTAAAATTTTAAATACCTATGTATTAGATAATTGAGTTAATTTGACGAAGAAAAGTGGTGGGGGACGACTAGGGTTGTAAGGGGTTCAAAAAAAAAAAAAAAATCGGTCTAAATTAATTTCTTGACCTAATTTAATTAGATTGAGTTGATAATTCAGGTTGAAATAACTTAAATTTTTTTTTTTCATGAAAATATCTTGAACTTTAAATAAAAAAAAAGTTTAAGAAAAAGAAGAAGGAAATAAGGAAAGAAAAAAAAAAAAAACAAACAAACATGAAGAACTGAAGAAGGGTTGTGAAATTTTATGTAAAAGGTTAAAAAAGTTATAATTTAGGTTGAAGACTTTAAAGATTTGTTAGTTTCGTAATTTAATGACTTTAGGGAATAAAAGATTTAAGATTTATGTTAGGGATTAAGTGGAGGGTATATCCAACCAAAATCGCTCAAATTGAGATTTTTGAACTTAACTTAATCAAAACACCTAAATAATCTCAATCTCACCCATCGGTTGTCTTCGGCTCGGTTGAATCGGTCGGGTTAGCTTACAGGGAAGCACAACTGTTTCTGCCTTTTCGCCAAGCTCATCATCGTTGGAAACAGAGCATCACCCATACTCTATTTCTAGTCTTTTTTTTTTTGCGACTTCTCTCGCCATTTTCGGGGAGATCTCATTCTATATCCATATCGACGAGGAAAGGGGTGTATTGGCACGAAGAGGCGAGGGAGAAAGGAGGGAAGAAGTGGTAAGGAGTTGTTGCTACTGCTCTGATTTCTCTGTGAAAACATGGCCTCGCCCATGTGAAAAAGAAGAAAACAAGCAGAGAATGAGAGCAAATAGAGGATGCTCAGTTCCCTGGGTGGTATTTTGCCCTTCACGTGATGTTTTGCATTTTCGAGTTTTCTAGCTTATCTGTTTTTTCTTGTTTTTGTGGTAAACCACATAAATGAGTGTATTGGGGACTTATGGACGTAAGGCAGGTGTTGTTTGAGTCCTTTTGGTCTGATGTGTAAAATTACAAAACTATCCCTAAGGTATTACATAATTGCTGATATAACTTGATTCAATGAAGATTTAATGAGGAGATTATGAAAAATGTGGTATTTAGAATCATTCCCATGATTCCCTTATGGTGCGTGTTCAGACCCAATGGTGGAACCTTAGAGAGAGAGAATAAAAGAATTGGTCTAGCTAGTACGATGGTTCATATATAGGTGATTGTCAATTAATTAAAACCACCCAACCATTGTGCTGGGTTGCCGCGTGGCAGCTTAGTGGGATCAAAATCCCACAATATCCAATACTAAATGAAGAATTCTCACAAAAGAAGGTGATGATTGAAGAATAATCATCTCTTTTTGTATTCCATCTAAGTAGACTCCGTAAAGAAAGGGAAGCAAAGAAATTAGAAGGGCCGGGCCCAGAGTGAAAACGCGACTGAGAAAGGAGGGAGACACTCGAGACAGGCGCATGATGAGTAATGTAAGAGGGTAGATGAAACAAAAAGTCGTGGAAGATTGCCCCGTCAGTAGTGGATAGACATGGAGAAAAAACAGATGTTATGCTCAGCAACAAACTTAGAAAGTAAGAAAATTATAACAGAAAAAGTCTGAGTGTTGGATTTTACTTGTGGGTGTGTCAAAGAAAGGCAACTACGAGAAACGTTGAATTAATAGTAGAAAATGACAGCTTCCGATGCCGCACCACTCATGCCTTTCGAAAAGAAATTAAAGGACCACTTTCCTTTCTACATTAAGTGCTGTTCACGGTGAACAACCTAACCCTTAGAATAATATTGCCAACTTCGAATTTAAAATATTGCACCCAATCGTACACACAATCGTGGGGAGCCTTCCGCCTCAAGGGATTGAGTTTTTCAGAATTTCTGACGTTTTTCTATTTTTATTTTTTGGCAATTCAATATTTTTTATTTTATTTGTGGGTGTTTTGTCAAGAGTCAATTTAATTCAACATTTAAGTACACACGCTTTCTCGGATTCTTTTAACTTCACGTTTCATTTGGAGGTCATTGTACATTTCCGTCTCGTGCATCGACATTTCTATTACAATTAGTTTTGTTAACATATTGTTTTTTTAATTTGCCGGACATTTAATTTCATATAGTATGATTTCATAATAGCAACTCTATTTTAATACTTTAGAACTTGTCTTACCATGTTTAACTCTATGGTTCACATAATAACTAATTTTTATTTTTATTTTTATGTATATAAATTTAATTCAAATATGTAAAATTTTAAATTTTAAATTATTTTTTTTAATAATTTAGGTGGTGTTCCATGAGTTAGCTTATGAGTAGCATAAAAACTGATCTACCTAAAACGAGCACTATTAAGGTGAGATAGTTACATTCTACTTAATAACGTATCAGTGTTCTTGAGTGATATCCTACCTAAAATTTTTACTATTTAATTAGTATTTTTTAACTTTCAATTTTTATTGTATCTTCATTTGTATTCTTGCTTCTACTAAAATTATGGTCAATGGATTTAGTGTTAATTCTGTTAATCTTGAATCTTTTCAATTAATGACCAGAAGCTCATTCTGTTAGCGAGGTATGAGGGGTTTAATTTTTCTTTTTTCAAAGCCATTTCAAATTGCCCCCAAGGTTTTTCATCAGTCTAGAAAGATTTTGGAAGTTGACAAATGACATATGGAGTGTGTGGTATTAATGTAGGCAAGTCATCGACTCATCGACTCATCCGCAGGTTGCTTTTGGAAGTTGACAAAATTATGGTGTTAGATTGTTCTTGGGTAATTTGGTTAGAGAGGAATCGACGTATTTTTCAAGAGGCCCAATGACATGATTACCATTCAAAAAAAAAAAAATTTCACAAATACCATTCACATACAAATAATGACCCATTTGCCATACTTTACTGTTCATTACACAGTCAGCATGCCAAACAAGCGTCACGTCGACGCGGAGGTGGCATTTTTTTTTAAGTAAAGGGAAGGCGTCTTTTTTCAAATTTTTTTTTTTAACACGAAGGGAAGGCGTCTTTTCAAAAGACGCCTTCCCTTCAAACTGTTCATCGTTGATTAACCTTCAAGCAAGATCCTGGCTTGACTGAAGCAAGATCGAACCCTTTCTTCAGCTGTTTCAAGGCTTCAATATCTCCCCAATAAGTTCTTGAATCTCCTTTCAAGAACAACACTCCTGAAAGTGTAACCAACAGAACTAGAGAGTAAAGAGAGAGAAAGATTACCCATTATTTGTCTCACTAATTTTTCACCCTTTTTTGTGGTTCAAATCTTAAATCATCCTCTTTCTGGAGTGTTCGTCATGTAAAACGGAGTTAATTCAAAGGAACATTATAATTAACAGAAGATATGATTTTAAGAACTGGACAGAAAAAGCTCAAATTCATCTATTACAATGCAGCATACCTTTCAAGATGCATGAATGTTTAATTCCTTTCTTGTAAGTTAACATTAATTTAACATGAAAATCCTGGCGCTGAACCACTGGACAGCTTAAAATAGAATTTCCATGGTAACGAGCAGAGGTGGCTCCAAGATGGGATACAGCAAACACCTTTGAACATTGTAGAAATTTGCTTATTCCGTTCCAGGGTGTTGATGAATGTTATGTTTCAAGGGTTTATGCAGATACTGCCGTCTGCAACAGGCCATTGTGCCTGAGCAGTGCCTCTGGAGAAGGTTCACGTCCGCGAAATTCCACAAAATATATCTTTTAAAAAGACGAAGGGAAGGCGTCTTTTGAAAAGACGCCTTCCCTTCGGCTTTAAAAAAAAAAATTTTTTGAAGGGAATGCGTCTTTTCATTTGAAAAGACGCCTTCCCTTCACCTTAAAAAAAAAAAAATTTGAAGGGAAGGCGTCTTTTGAAAAGACGCCTTCCCTTCACTTAAAAAAAATGCCACCTCTGCGTCGACGTGGCGCTTGTTTGGCGTGCTGACTGTGCAGTGAACAGTAAAATATGGCAAATGTGACATTATTTTTTAGGGGACGGTATTTGTGAAATTTTTTTTTTTTTAAAGGGTGATCATGTATTTTTGCCTTTTTCAAGATATGGCAAAAGACAAATGGATTGTGTGCGATGGAGTATTAATGTAGGCAAGTCATCGACACATCGGCAGGTTGCTTTCATTTAATTTTATATATAAATCGGAATCACGTTAGTAAGATGACAGAGACAGCATTCGTAGCTAGGTCAGAGGAACGAAGCTACGAAGCACCTTCCTTTGTTGAACAAAGTTATAAATAGAGAACTGGAAGTGAAGAATCGGAGAGGCAGATCAGGTGTTAGTAATTTATCTCGACACGATTCAGTAAGTGCAATACTTCCCTTCCAATACGATCTCTGAGATTGGGAATTTGAACTTTCTTCAAGTTTATCTGTGTGCATCTACTACACTTTTTCTCAAATTACTTCAATTATATTTAGGGCTAAAGGTTGAGTTCTAAGTTAGTTTTATTTCGTCGAATTAAACAAGAAAAAAGTTCAGATTCAGTTGTTGTTCGATGCAGGAAGTTGGGGTGAAGAGAGGAAGTGAGACCCTTTCAAATTTAGTTGGTGGTTTTTGAGTCAGAAAATCAAGCTATGCCAGAGGTGAGCTATAGTATATCAATTTCTTTCTTCAAATTTTGTCACTACCGTTCATTCTAATTCTCTTTTTTGTGGTTTTCTTGCACTCATTAATGTTCATCTTTTGATTCTATTAATTGAAATAGTGTAGGGAAAAAATCTCTTATATGTCATATTTTGGGATGTATGATGATGAATATTCTTGTTATGTATACGGCACCTTTTTTTTTTTTTTTTTTTTTTTTTTTCTGCTTCTAGAAATCCTAAGCCCCATCTTTGATTCTTCACCATTTTCAGTTGTTCACGTCTTATCTTTCGATTCTTCTCTTTCGGTTCTTCTCTTTTCGGATGGCCGGACCACGATTCTTCAAGTTGCATTTTCTCCGGCGCCGGGGCCGTTAAATCTTCGCCGGGTTTCTTAAGTTCCGTGAATTGCTTTTTCTTCTTCATCTTCTTCTTAATCTCGTTTGTTCTATTGCTCTCTTCTCTAAAATCCTTTTCATAGATTAAACGACGATAGAGAGATCTCTGGTACGTTTCTTCTTAACTTCAAATCTTTTTTATTTTTTTTTTAAACATTTTGCTTTCTCTAATTTTGGGTTTTTCTAATAAGTTGAAAACATGTATTTGGATTGTTGTTTTGGTTTATTTGTTTAGTTAGGGTTTTTTTTTTTTTTTTTTTTTTTTCTGTGCAGAAATATTGATATTTAATGTGATGTTGATTCGGTGTTGTTGTTGTTGATTTTGTATCTGATTCTGTACATGAGGTTTTGGTTGAATCTAGTTGTGATAATGTTCTTGTGAAGGTGAAGACCTTGAGTGAGCATATCAGAATATGAAAGCTTTGAGAGAGAGTGCATAAATTTAAGAGACTAGGTTGCTGTAGCAAAAATAGCCTGTTCAGCAAATTCAAAAAAGTTTTTTTTTTTTTTTTTGGAGATTTGTGTCCATATTGATGCAGGACACGCATGAGTTATATTTTGATTAAAATTTTAGATGGAGTTTGAGTTTGTTTAAGAGTCTTAGTTGGTGTCAATTTAAGAGTTATATTTAGCTATAAATTTATTGGAATGCAATTTGGAAATCACCGTTTAATGGATTGAAAAGTGATTGATTTCTCTCCTGTTCTATCTCCACTTGCCACTACATATTCTTTTGATATTGTTAAATAAACAATAAAAACTCGAGATGGCTATAAACTTTGCAGGAAAGTAGAGTTGATGAGGAAGAGGCACAATCTTAGGATGCTAGACAAGAGTTGGACATCATCATAGAAAATCAAACTCTACTTGAGGGCCTGAGGCAATATATGATGTGTAGCTTTGACATCTAAGATAGGATATTGAATCTTTGTCTGAGCTTTATATACATAGAAAATCAAATTCTTGGATTTGACATCTAAGAATGGATATTGAATCTTTGTTCAAGTTTTATATACACGACCCATTGTTACTTTCAGCTCAAAAATGCGGATTTCACTCTCTTCTGATTTTCTTAAATGATACAAATATATTCAGATTCAATTAAACTAAACTGTGCAGGGAACTAGAGATGATGACGGAGCTATACAAGGTCGAGTTGGTGAACTCAATATGGAGAACCATAAAGGAACTCAAACTTGGGTGGAGGTAATTTGTGATGCTTTGCTTTGACATCTGAGATTGGGTAAAGAATCTTTATTTGAGTTTTGGACATCAACTCTACTCAACAAAGCCTTTTTTTTCCAACTACATGGGGTTTACAAACGTTTATTCTCATTTGTATATACCAAAAACCTTTTGATCGATCAAGCAACACCTCTAATCGATATGTGAAGCACTCATACATATACCAAACCCCTTCCTTGATTGATCACACAATTATATTTCAGTTAAAAAACCGAAGACAGTGACTTTTTGGAATTTATAATATTCAAACTTTAAAAGTGTATGTTGGATCAGTCTTATATATTAAGCATGGTCAAACTGATTTCTTTTTAATGCAATGAATCAATATTCTGACTGAAGTCCATCATACTTGCACCTAGATACTGTAAAATCATCCTCACTTTCACTGAAGATATTTGCAAAAAGAAATTAGTGAGCAAGCTTCTATGTTTTCCATTATTGATCTAAATTTGCTTGACCTGGCTTTTCTCTTACTCTTTTATCAATGCTTTGCCTTAGTGCTGCTAGTGTGTGCATTATAGACCCATAAGGTTACTCTTTTATTCTTAGAACAAGTTTGAAGTAAGTCAGATATTATTTCTTGTTGTGCAAATTTCTATTCTCAGTCCTGTTGTTTGATGATAATTAGGTCATTTCATTAATATTGTGGAAACAGGAAGCATCAGGAAGAGTTTCAGCAAGAAATGTAAGTGGAGAATATGATGTTCTCCCAAACCCTCTAATTATTGGTCAACAGCTCGTTGGAATGTGGATTGTTCCTATTGTGATAGGTGTGATAGTTTGTCTTATTCCTGTGCTTGTGGAGAATCAAAAGGCTATACCAAATGAAAAACTTCTTCTGGACCTTTGCTTTGGAGCATCAATAGCAACTATTTCTCTGGGTGTTGTTCTGTTCATACTCTCCATTATGCAATGGAACAATCCAAAGAAGGACCTCATAATTAAGTTAATTGTTGTAGTGGCTTTTGGTTCTTCCATTGTGGACATAAGCTCACTAATGATATTTTGGGTTTTTGGGTATGCAATAAAAAATACAGAATCCGCTTGGTAAAAAGGTGTAGTCAGAATTCTGTTCGATGTGAGAGCAAACTTTTGTTGTTTATGTCTGTATCCCTAGATTGACTTTTCATCTAATGGTTTGGATAGGTTCTTATTACAGAGGGGACAAACAAAATAGCATCATAGTATTTTTGTTTTAAGTTGTTGAGAGATAAAGAGATAGTTGTGTGCAAGAGTATGTGCTCAGATTTGGAATTAGAAGTGAAAGGTTTTCTTGTTGTATTGTTCACCTTTAGTTTTTTTAATTTCCACTCGCGCTGTAGACATAGACTTGAAAAGTGGAACCTCATGAGTGTTGTTGTTTGATTGTATTTGTTTCCATTGTGTTGTTCCCCCCTTCCCCTCTTTTGTGAGTGAAAAGAATGATCAGAAATCTATTTGTTATTACAATCAATGATATGTCCAATTATTGGTGTCCTTACCCATAGGACTCTTATTTTAGGATGTTTTCTGGAGCATTAATTGTTTTGCTTTTAGAGTTACAAGATAATCTATAACTTGGTGGTTGGCTTCCCTACTTGAGTGTTAATATGGCTAGAAGGAAAAAGTATCCATAATCCCAAAAATTTGCTAGATCAAGGTTATGATTTTATTTGGACATGGGCATTTTTGCAAGTGATGTCAATTAAGAGCTTGTACGTAGATTATAGTAATAAAGTTCCTCAAAAGCTCTCTGAACTTTCTTTCAACTTATCCAATATTTTAATCATCAAATTATGAATTAAAATGAAAAATATTAAAAATAAATAAATCAGGAATTAGGCAAAGATGCAAAATAATTTGCAAAATAAAAAAATTCCATTTCATTATTTGTTGAAAAGGCAAAAGAGTCTTGTAATTAATACATTAACAATGCCATCCCATTCTAGAAATTTCTTTATGGTCTAGATTTCAATAGGTTGGTATCGTGAAGGCGAACAAAGAGAGGAGAAAAGAAGAAAAGAGATGAGAGAAAATTTGGAAAGCAGATTATAAACAATATGTGAACATTGTCATCCCCCTTCTCCCATTTCTTTTTGTATCTTATGAAAAGTATAGAAGACAACCATAATGTATCTAAATGTACTTAAGTTAAAACACATAAAGAAAGATAATTAATATTATTATGAACTATTTTAATACTCCCCTCAAATTATTCCATTCAAATTGGAGCATACAAATCAAGCGTATGGAGCTATGAGTACAAAATTTAGTTGGGATATCACTCAGTTGACCTTCAAAACAAATACATGTTACAAATGTTCTAACAAATCACGGATGAAGTGTAAAAATCAACCTCAATATGCATACAAGATTACTAGCCATGAATATTGTAGCTCGGTTATTTTAACCCATAAAGAATGATTGAAAGGAAATGTTGTAACCCATAATAGAGAACTATTGTGATACCATTAATTTCGTTTCACATGCTTAACCACATTATTAATGGTTCAAAAAATCAAATGAATTAGGCGAATTAATTCGATTTTTTGAACCATCGAAGTGCAAAGTTGATGTAATATAAAAAAGCGAAAAATCGCCAAAAAATTTGAAAAAATTCGATGAACTTCGACAAAAATGTAATTTTTCAATTAGAAACTGTAGAAATTCGACACAAAATTCGATGAAATTCGACAATGAAGTAAACATCTGTGATTTCATCAATAAAAAATAATTAAATAATTATGCATTATTTTCAACTTCATGAACCAACATAGCAATATTAATAAAAAAATTGAACAAACTAGCATATCATGTAATTTTATGAGAGATATGTAAAAAGGAAGCAAGAAAAATAAATATAACGAAAAAAAGAATAAATGAGAAAAAAAAATAAAAATACATTGAAAGAACTCCCAAAACCATCTTCTTTTAGTTAAGTACTTTTGCCCCTTGGAGGGAATCCTCTGAAAGCAAGTTTTCGGCATCCAGTTTTTTGCAAAGTGTCTAAACGGCTGCAGGGTTGGAGGAGTTTTTTTGTCCAGAGGGGGACAATTGGTTTTGCTCAAGTCTGTTTTGCAAGACCTTCCCAACTATTTTCTTTCCTTGTTCAAAATTCTTGTGGGGGTGGCGAAGTCTTTGGAGAAATGCATGAGGTCCTTCTTATGGAAAGGTACCAAAGATACTGGAAGCCTTCATTTGATCAATTGGGACAAGGTGCAACTCCCTTTGGAGACAGGCGGGCTGGGTGTTGGGAACCTCATCAAGAAGAACATGGCGTTAGCTGCTAAGTGGCTATGGCATTTTTCTAAGGAGGAGGACATGGTGTGGGTCAAGGTGATTCAAAGCATTTATGGCTCTTTTGAGGTTGGTAGATTTGATGGGTTGGACAACCGACTTTCTTATCGTAGCTCTTGGAAATTCATCACCTCTCTTAATTTGATGTTCAGTGGTCACTTATCTCCAGTGGTGGGCAATGGTAGGTCTTTTCATTTTTGGGAGGACAGTCGGTTTGGGGCTTCTCCTCTTTCATCCCTTTTTCCATGACTTTTCCGCCTTTCAACCATGCATAACATGTCCATTTCATCCTTTTTATTGTCACACTCCCCCTCCCAACCATAATCTTGGAATTTTCACTTCTCTAGACCACCTCGCTCCCGAGCTCTTAATGATCTTACTAGCCTTCTTGAGGTTCTTTCCACCCTTCACCTTTCAGAGACCAATGATGGCTTCCGTTGGAATCTTCATCATTTCGGTAACTATACCTCCAAATCTTTTTTTCCTTTACTTTCCGACAATACCACAGTCTCTCGCTTGCCTTTATTCTCCTCTATTTGGGATGTTCTAATTTGTTCAAAGGTTAAGTTTTTTGGTTGGTTACTGATTCATAGGAGATTGCCCACTAACGATCTCTTGCAGCGAAGGTTCACTCGGTGTTTTTTATCCCCTTATGCTTGTCATTTGTGTTTAAAGAATTGGGTGACAATTGATCATGCTTTTGTTGATTGTGAGTTTTCTAGAAGTGTATGGAGCAGATGGGAATCGTTTTGGAATGATGTTTTCAAGGCTCCTTCCAACTGTGAGGAATGTTTCTCACTGGAGAATATCCAAAACTCCTCACTAAGACTAAAACAGATTGCAAGATTAGCTTCTTGTGCTACCTTGTGGTGCTTATGGTTCGAGAGAAACCTTGGGATTTTTCATGATAATGCTAAGCCTGCTTCTTCTATCTTTGAAGAGGTTGTTCATCTCGCTAGTTTCTGGTTTCGTCAACAAAACTATCAGGTGGATATTCATGTGGGGAGTGGGAGAGGAATTCGGCGTTGTGTGTGTAATTGGGGTGGTTTGTTTTTGGTGTTTTTGTTTTCTTGGTGGCTTCCTTTCGTTTTGGTGTCTTTTAGATGTAGGGTGTGTAGTTGTTTGAGTACCCCCGGTACTCTGTTAGTATGTACTTGCCTTTCATATTAATATATCATTGTTTGTTTCTTCTAAAAAAAAAAATCCTATAAAACAAGACGAATAAGTAATGCATTTGAATAATAAACTAATAAATTCGGTAACGTAGAATGTCAAACTAGTGAAGTATGTGGTAAAAAATCAAGCCACCACAATATTAAAAATCAAAACATGGGAAAAGGATTAAGACCTAAAGCCACCATTTCAAATTCATTGACCCACTTAAAAAGATTGATTTTGTTAGATCATTTGTGAATATTTTTATGTATTAAAAGTATCTATTTATGTTAATTTTTAGCTTATATTACAATAAATCTTAATATTTTAGCATCTATGCAAAATTCTCTAAACTTCTCTAATTCGGAAAATTTTTACAAAAATTCTCTATGTCGAATTAAACTTCCTTGAATTAATTTTGATTTTCAAGTCATCGAAGTGTAGGGCGAAGTCAAATTTTTGATCATTGCATCTACTTGACTTCAAATAACATTACTAGGGATTTGATCCATATGCATTTATTCTTGTAGGTTACCATGGAGAATTATATTTATATTTTTTTCAAGTAGGAGTGAGACTATCCTAAAAACACATTGAAGAGAATATGGAGACAACTTATCATTGGGATAGGCACCATTCTTAGCTGGAACTTAGATATTAGAAGTTTAAAACCACCAATGCTATCTGATGTTTCTTGATTATTATGTGTAGGCCTCTCGGGCTTATCCTAGAAACATACCTTCATTTGCTTTTCTTTACCATATTGAGTGTGTGTGTGTGTATGTGTATGTGTGTGGATACTTTGCTCTCTTGCGATTACATCTGTTTTAGTGAATCCCAATTTTCCTTTATGGTGTCCAAAAATCAAATACTAGTAATAACGGTTGGTCCCATAGTATTCTACAACGGTGCTATCACTACGAAGGTCTCAACTAACAAATTTTCATAAGAGAGTATAAAAGGTTTATATTTTTCGTTGGGAGGATTTTCAAGAAAATATTTCAATTTCTTTCGGCATTGAAGCAAGTTATAATCAACATGCTTCCATGGTTGATAGTTATTCCCATTCAACTTTACGGATTTTCTAACATAGCTATGAATTATTATCATTTCTGGCAAAAGCAGAGGAGAACATTTTTATTCAGCCATTAATCACTTTGGACTTTATTCAAATTGCACCAATAACCATGAACTTCGTAACTTAGATGAACAATTAGATTATTGTTCATTTGAAGAAAGGTGACTTAGAAAGAGGCACAAATTTTAAAATAGAACTAAGGGCATTTCATACTGGATTTGAAACATATCAACAACAAATATATATAGCCTTGAGCTAATGAGCCTATCAAATCCATACTAATCTAGTAGGAAGAACTTAGAATCAATAACCTATGTTACTTGGACTCAGGTATGGGTGCCAAATGCATTACTTATCTAGAGGTTGAGTTTGTTTATTTTCAAATTATGGGATATGGTGACTCGACACTTGGACACTTTACTAAGACCTTAAAATCAATAACCTATGTTACTTGGATTTACGTATGAGTGTTGAATGCAGTGCATATCTAGAGGTTGAGTTTGTTCATTTTCAACTTATGGGATATGGTGACTCGACACTTGGACACTTTACTAAGCCTATATTCTATCTTTTTTTTTTTTGCAATCATTTATTGGCCTTTTTTCTCTCACTTCAGTGAATTTTCACGTATTTGCATTCTTTTATTTATTTTTGCTTTCTCTTCTTTCATTGGATGATCTACATAGCAAAATCTGAAGTGTTGGATTCATATTCCGTACCCATGTTCGATTCATAAAGTGTCTACACGGGTATGTTGAGCTAAAGTAAAAAGTTTGGGTAACATAGGGATTAACATGTGCAGATTAACCCTTTAAACTAATAATAATAAAAGGAACAAGATAGTCTTGATGGATTCAACCCTCATGGGGTACCCTAATTGTTAACAAGACTCATCAAAGTAGTTATTAACTAGAAATACATGTAAAGTTTGATATTTGTTGTATGGTTTTGCTAGCATTGCTGCAAAAGCCTTTATTTTTGAACTCTCAAAGGGCACCCTGGTGCACGAAGCTCTTGCCTATGCGGGGTCCCAGAGAAGGGTCGGCCCACTTTGGTTCTATTTTATGCAGTCTTACCCTGCATTTTAGGAGGTTGTTTCCATGTATGAGGTTGTTCATATGGCAACAGGTCTAATTGTTTGCCAAGGCTCTCCTTTTTTATTTTTGAACACTTGCATCTGCTAATTCTTATATTGATGAAATCCTTTTTGATTCATTTAAAATTTTTAAGTGTGTGTTATTGATGGGTCGCTGCTAATTGGATTCTTGTGCTGTGGAGTTTAATCACACATGGACGTATGTGTGTGCTTATGTATGCATGTATGTATGTATGTATGTATCTGACAGTAATATTCTGTCACACTGCACCTAGAATTTTCATTTTTGAGTTATTCATTTGTACTCTCACACTCTGTGTATTTTGTTATTTACTATGCTCAAATTGGGATTTTAATTCTGCATCGTAATATCATTTAATGAAAGAATTCAAAATATGATTCATTTATACACTGTGCAGAAAATTAAAGATGTATGGAATTGATACGAGCTCAACATTAAAAAAAATCGAGTTGGAGATTGTCATGGAAAATCAAACTCTAACAGAGGTAATGTGTTGAAAAGGAATGTGAAATCGCAACATTGGTTTTGTTGACAGATGAAAAGACAAAAAAAAAAAGTTATTTTTTAAGAAACTTGTTCTGGCGCATCTAATATACAAATATTTTATAATATATTAACTTGTTATTCATTTATAATTGTCTTGCTATATATGTATGCGTGTTTGTGTGTACTTCAACTTTTCACCACCAAGCTATTTTTTAAAATTCGAAATTATCTCTCAAATTTTTTATCTTATTCATTATTTAAAAATTATGTTGAACATTAAAACAGGCAAAATATTAATTTTATTATATTTTAAAAAATTATGCTTTACCGCACATTTTGTAATTTTATTCTTACACCTTAATTCTTTAAATTATATAAAAACAACCTTATTTTTTATTCAGACATTAATTTATATTTTATAAAATATTTACTTATTTTTAATTGATTAAGATATTAATTTAATTATAATTTTTATACATCTATAAAATCTTTTTAATTAACCATAAATAATAGTCGGGCACTTATGTTTACTAAACGAACAGGCTCAGTAGTACCTTAACTAAGTTCTAACTTCTTAAAATGGAGGACAAGGGACGGATGAAATTCCGAATGGTACCGAACTGACTTCTAAATGACAGCTGGAAGTCCCTTTTGGTTAATATAGCCGCTTGAGAAATACAAGTGCAAGCCTTGTAATATCAAGGGTGTTTTTTCTTTTTATTTCTTTCTTTTACTGTTTTGTCTTTTAATGTAACTCAATGTTCTTCTTCTTCTTCTTCTTCTTGAATTGCCCTTTATAGTTTGCGTTGCTGACTGACCCTTTTCTTTTTTTTTTTTTTGGTAGAACACCCAATTAAGGGACTCTGAAGATTATGGGAGTAGTACTTTGCTGAGGACTATTTCTCTTAATTATGTGATCTCCTATGTCTGTTGGCTCTTTACAACTATCTTCCCTCGTACCCATAGTCAGTGTAGTTGAGGTGTTGAGAGGGGAGTACTAGAAGGAGCAGGAGAAGTAGTGCAATTGCAAGTTGGTGGTGGTGGTCGCATACAACTTGCAGGGACTATCATGGGAAATCAAACTGTGGTGATGGAGGTAATTAACTCATGCTTTTGGAAAGACACCCAAAAATATATATTAGTGTACATCACCTTTATCTATCATTGAATTGTTTCGAATTATGTGTTAGTACATTATTCAAGACAATTCAATGGCGTTCAGTGATATTTCCATGTTAATTAAACTTTCTCGCATTCTATTTGAACAAGTATTATAAAGTAAAAAAAATAAAATCTGATGGGTGTTCTGTTGCCTTGATTATCTATCACTGGACCACATTTCTTAGGTTAAGATCATTGATGCACAGGCGGCATCAAGAAGAGGTCCAGCAGCAACTTATGCAAGCGAAGAACATGGTGCTTCCCCAAACCCAAACCCTCAAATCCATGGTATACAGGTTGTTGGAATTTTGATTGTTCCTACGGTGATAGGTGGGATAAGTGGTTATGAGAGTTTGAGCTGGTTTGATTATGCGATAGAAAGAAGAAAAGACACAAGTAAATGAAAACGGAGAGGAAAGAAAAATGTTCAGCTGAACTCAGCTTCTGAAACTTTCACCATTAACAGAGATGAAGATGAATGCTCTTCATTACAGATCATAGTTACAATCAAGGTACGAAACTTCGATTTCGCCCTAAAGTTCGACCTTCAAAAATCAGAATTAATTCGGAGAAGTTTAATTCGACATGGAGAATTTTTGTAAAAAATTGCTAAATTAGAGAAGTTTAGAGAATTTTTGCATATATGCTTAAATATCTAAATTTATTGTAGTATAAGCTAAAAACTAATATAAATAGACACTTTTAATACATAAAAATATCAATAAGCGACCTAACAAAATCAATCTTGTTAAGTAAGTTGATGAATTTGAATGACGGCTTTTGGTCTTAATTTGTTTTCTTTATTTGATATTTAATTTTGTGGTGGCTTGCTTCTCGACCATATACTTTACTAGTTTGAATTCTATCATGCTTAATATATTAATTTATTATTTGAATGTGTTGTTTATTAATCTTGTTTCATAGGAGTTAACTAAAAAAAGATGACTTTAGGAAATCTTTTAATTTATTTTTAAGTTTTTGTCTTATTTCGACTTTAACTATTTATTTATTTTGCTTCTTTTCTTTTTCTTTTGGTAAAGCATATCCCATAAACTACATAATTTGTTAACTTGTTAAATTATTTTTTAAAATTTATATTGCTATGTTGGTTGATGAAGTTAAAAATAATACATAATTATTAGTGTTTTTTTGTTTTTTATTGATGAAGTAACATCTTTTTTACTTCTCTGTCTAATTTCATCGAATTTTGCTCGAATTTTTGCTCGAATTTTTGCATTTTTTTATTGAAAAACTAAACTTTTGTCGAAGTTTATCGAATTTCGTCGAAATTGTCGAAGTTTATCGAATTATTTAGCGAATTTTTGCATTTTTTATTTTACGTCCCACTTTTCGCTTCGATTGTAAAAAAACCAAAAAAATTCGCCGAATTTCGGCGAATTTTTAGACCTTGGTTACAATGACCCCTTTATATATACATTACCGTCCAATAAGTAACTGACACTTGGCATTCTGTTTTACAATCTTGATAACAGCCATAACAGACTTGGCTCCTCTGTAACAACTTAACTAACATCCACCTTCTAGAAGATTCTGTACAACCCGAAATAACTACTTCCTCACAGTGGTCTCATTCAAGTGGTTGTAGGAGTCAAAAGGCTAATTCTAACCAAAAACTTCTGCTCTACCTTTGCTCTGGAGCATCTGGCTATTGTTTTAATAATTCTCTCCACTTTTCTACGGATTAGCAATCCGAGAACTGACCGTATCATTAGATCAATGATTGTAGTGGCCGTTGGTTTTACCTTGTCAGCATATGTGCTTTGATTTGATCACATTTCTTGTTATTGTTATCCGATGAAAGGCACATTAAAAAAAATAAAAATAAAAAAACAAATCTTTATACATAGTCTACTTGGTGAAAGTTGCGAAATTGGAAATTTCTAGATGGAAAAAAAAGGGGAAACTTTTGTAGTATTATGTCTTTTATCCCTAGATTGGAATTATAGTCCAATGATTATTAAGATAGGTTGTTATTTGAGAAACCCTAGTTTTATAAGTTGGGGAGATGATATTAAAATTGGCTTCGTAGGATTTTCATTTTTGCATTTTGAGAGATAAACAGGGCGGGCAGGTGTACAAGGGGTTAAGGGCTTGTATTTGGAATTAGTAGCAAAAAGCTTTTTTCTTGTAAATGTTCTTTTCTTTAGTTTTCTTGATGCAAACAGCCCAATTGTGTTGTAGACATGAAATGAAATGTTGGGACCTAAATTATCTTATCTATTTGGTTTTTTTTGTGTTCATATCTACAAAATCATTTTTGATTAACTATTCAATGAGTTTAACTCGATCTCGATAGTTCTATCCAACGACATGCGTAATAGACATAAAAACACCCATAGTTTCATTATTCGAAACCAGATATGCACCCATTCCAATAAGCAACTCATTTAAGCCACATGAATCAAGCATGTAACATAATGTAGAAGTAAAATATACTATCTATAAAAAGACAATAGATAGAGAAATGTGGAAGCGTTATTGAATGTTTTTCGATGTTTGCGATGAGTGCACGGTGAGATCCGAAGTATGGTTGTTCGACCACGGACCAAGAATCCACAGCCCAAAAACTTTTATCAGTATGATCGCAATCACCACACACGGCTTTCTTATCTCTTGTGTTTTCCCAAAAACACTCTTTTAATCTCTCTTAGGTTCAAAAAGATATCTTCAACTCTCTCAAGAGAGATTTTATATTAAAATCTTCTATTATCTTTAACTGCTTAAGAGTTAGAGAATTATACGGGATTGTGGGTGAGTTGGAGAATTATATAGGATCATGGGATCGGTTGGTGCTTATCTTAACTGTTGCTAAGTGGGTCCCACCTTGTGGGCCCACATGGATCAAATATTCCAACACATATTAATATGGTGACCCTTTGCCACCAGCCTTGCTTTATACCGTTCGATCGATCCATCTGCATTATGTTTGATGGTGAACACCCATTTGCACCCCACCGTCTTTTTTCCTTCAGGTAACGGAACGAGAGCCCATGTTTTGTTCTTTAGTAATGCCTCCATTTCTTCTTTTATAGCTTGGGTCCACTTAGGGTCTGTTAGAGCTTCTTGAACACTAGTGGGAACATGGCATGAGGAAAGTTCGTGCGCAAATGTTTTGAGGGGCTCAGGCAGTCTCTTTGTGGATACATAGTTGGCAATTGGGTACTTTAACCTTCGTTCCTCAATTTCTGGAGAGTACCTATTTGGTGGCTTGCCACGATTATTCCTGAAAGGTAAGATATAACCAGCAGAAGTGTCCTTATCATTATTAGTCGTAGGTGCAATGGGAGAGTTTACCTCAAGGATATTCTCAGGAGATGGCTCTTCAAGTAGTGGGGAGTGGGGGGATTCTGGTTCAACTTCAGGTGGTGTAGGTGTCGCTGATTCTGGTTCAACTTCAGGTGGTGTAGATGTTGCTCTTAAAGTTATGTCATCCTCCGGGGATGCATTCGGAGTTAAATCAAGTTCCCTATTGACCACCATATTTATGTCATTAAAACCCTGCCAGTCAAATCTTAACCAATTATGCTCTTCATCTTGGGTCTCCCCCTGAAGAGAAGAGTTGAATACCGAGGGAGAGTAGAAAGTGTCGGATTCCAGAAATGTGACATCCATAGTTACATAGGTGCGCTTGGTGGTCGGATCATAGCAACGGTATCCTTTTTGATGTACGGCATACCCTAAAGACAGACACCGAACAACACAAGGATCAAGTTTTGTGTGTTGGTTCTTATGGAGATGTACAAAAGCTACACATCCAAAGATCCGAGGAGGAATCATCAACACTGTGGGCAAGGGCACATGAGTTGAAAGGGCCTGTAAGGGTGTTTTAAAACCCAAGATTTTGGATGGCATACAGTTGAGGAGGTGCACAGCTGTTGCAACAACATCACCCCAATGGCGGTTGGGTACATGAGCTCCAAGTAAAAGAGCACGAGCAGTTTCAAGTATATGTCGATTTTTCCTTTCAGTAACACCATTTTGCTGAGGAGTCTGCGGGCAGGAGGTTTCATGAAAAATTCCATGAAACAACTCCATTGGCATTTGCAATGCTAGTGCGTCGTGGTGGAGAAGTGTGCGAGAAATCATTGTCGTCGAACATCATGTGGTCGGTAGCCCCAGAGTCAAGTATCCAAGTACTACTGTCAGCCTTTTGAGGAGAACTAAATAAAGCAGCACCAGAATTGCCTGAATCCGAAAGAGATAACACTCCCTGGGAAGATTCAACAGGCGGTGTAAGTGAAAGAGATGAAGAAGTTGAAGAAAGTTTAGGAAAGTCTCCATTGATATATCCCAACTTGTCTTTGCCAGAGATGTACATCTCGACAACTTGGGATCAAAGGGCATAGTTGGTGCCGTCCAACTTGATGCCAATCGGTGCAACGGAATTCTCGGTGGTCTGCGTCGGGGTCTGAGCTTTGGTAAAAGCTTCTGTATTCGGGTAGTTAATTCTGTGGGATGGTGTTGGTTTGGAGTCCACCAGAGTTGTCGAAGTCACCGGTATCCTCCATTGATGTTGATGAGGAAAAAAGAATTTGATCAAACGTCAAGGAGAACAGAGAGCCACAGATCGATTTTCTCCGATACCATGACAGATTTTTGGTGAAGTTGTATATTGCTACCTTGTAATCTTTGCAGCGATGGAAATATACATATATAGAAGATAATTGAAACCTATTCTAGGATATACAAATGTTATGGCTAGAATAACGGGTGACCCTTGAAACAGGGGATTTACATTCAATACTCATCCCTATAATCTCTCTAACTGATTCTAATGGATCCCTATAATCTCTCTAACTAATTCTAATGGATCCCTATAATCTCTCTAACTGATTCTAATGGATTTACATTCAATACTCATCCTTATAATCTCTCTAACTGATTCTAATGGATTTACATTCAATACCAATCCCTATAATCTCTCTAACTGATTCTAATGACAACTCACACCAACAGTTGAAACATGCAATTAGAGAAAATTTTGAAAATAACCTACATCATTAATCTTTGTCTAGCCTTTGGCTACTAATTGAGCCATCAAGTGTTCAATGGGAGTCATTTGGAAGATATTTAATAGCATAATCCCATTAACAGATGCAGTTTTCTTCTTTGTACGAAGTATTGTGAGCTGCTAAGTTTGATTCTCCTTGAGAACATGCATCTCTTCATCCATAGCCAACTTTTATTCGAAGATGAAATTTTTTTTTGCATAAGAATATGGGTTGATACTGCTGATAAGCGCAATGTTGAGGAAGAAAACAAAGAAGTAAGACGATGGAAGGACACAAAGTCATTAGAGATAGGATGTTGAGTATAGGAATGAGTACCTTTGTGGAAGGCAATGAGTAAATCATATGGATCCAATGTACTGATACTCATAGTGGCAATCTCAAATGGCAAAGCAATATAGTTCAGGGTGGACATCTGTGCTACAATTTGTCTCTTAGAAGATCTTTGATAAACTTGTATAAGGGCTGACTGTGATATGTGTTGAGTGGTCTGAGTAGGATTGATATCCTTAGTACAGTGATAATTGGTCTGGGAGGACAGTTGGTTGGAGGACTGTTCATTGGCAGAAACATTCGCAAGTCTATACAGATTATCCTTCCTTCACAACCATTCCATTTCTTCTTTCATTCCACCAGGCCAATCCTTGCCAAACTCAAACCTATCTTGGGACCTCCACCTTCCTGGAGCTTTAACATCTAGGGAACATGAAGAAATTATTAACCTCATCTGTAGACTTGATCAAGTTAGGTTGTCAAATACCCTGGACCATTTCATATGGACCCTTGAAACGAATGGCTCCTTCTCATGTAAGTCATTCCTCGACACCATTAACATCCAAACCACCCAGTCTCCCTTTCTTTATCGGCATTTATTTGGAAAACACATATCCCATCTAAAGTTAAAGTGTTTGGTTGGTTGGTGGCCCTTAGAAGGATAAACACAACGGATTTACTATAGAGAAGGCTACCTAATATGTGCTTGTCCCCTCAGTGCTGCTTATTTTGCTACCAAAATGGAGAGTGCCCGAATCATATTTTTTTGCATTGCTCTTTTGCGAGATGGATATGGGAAAGTTGGGTTAACTTTTCAGGTGGGAGATTATCTATCCCCAGTAGTCTAGAGGAGAGCATGTCTCTCTCACATAATGCCATCATTTCCAGTGTTGGCAAGGAGATTGCTCTCATTGCTTCTTTTGCCACCTTATGGCATCTTTGGCTAGAAAGAAACAACCGAGATTTCAGTGATAAATTTAAGGAGAGGGACAAACTATGGGATGAAATCAAATTCGCGGCTAGCTTATGGGTACATGCGGCAGATTTGGTGCAGGGTCTTTCTCTTTCAGATTGGGTTCTTGATTGGGCTAGTTGTTTGCATTAGGTTTAAGGGTTGGCATAGTTGTAATGTATTTATCCCTATGGTTTTGGATTTTCTTTATTTGTTCGGTCTTTTGTCTTGTGGCGCACTCCTGGTGCTCCTCAAGTTTTGTACATAGTTTTCAGTTAATAGAATTCAGCCTTTGTTTGTGCTAAAATAAAATAAAATAAAATATAAAAGTCCTTTCAGGATAGAGACTATTTCCCTTTCTCTGGTTTTTTTCACATAAGAAACAGAAGAGGGATTGCGTCTTAGAAGAAATCTCTTCGCTAGCCAAAATCAAATCTTTGTAAATAATGAATTTCAAAATCAAGGCTATGTTAAGTACAAGTAATAATACATGAAATTGTTCTCTTTGTTGCTTCTACAACGCCAAGTTGGTTGTGTATGATTATACAAAATTAACTCATCTCAAAATCCTCACTCAACTATTGTAATTAGTTTTTGATTGATTCTCGCTCTCTCTTTTTCTCTTGCTAAGATATTGATTCTCTCATTTAAGGGTAAACATGCCTTAATTTAAATCATGAATTTTGGATATATTATTCTCTTGCAAGTATGTGTCTTTCAAAGAATTCCAAATTCCCTTTGGTGATGTCTTAAAATTGAACATTGACAGCATCTTTTGGTTCAATACTATTCCACAGCAATGTTATCAGCATATATTTTATAAGAGAGTAACATAGGCTTAATGTGCTATCTAATGTCTACTTGCCCTTGACAACTATCTTTGGCCGTAGACAGGAGGGTCAAGTGCGGTTCTGTGTTAGCCTCTCTTAACTTACTTTATTCTGTTCATATTCTTTAATTCATCTTCAAATAAACCCTCATTTCATTACCCGATTCACCTATGCTTAGCAGGGTTAGTAGAGATGTTGAGAGGGTAGGAGCAATTTAATTGCAAGCTGCTGTACCCAATACACTTGCACTTCAATTTCCAATCGTTGATGGTGGTGTACAACTTGCAGAAACTATCATGCGAAATCAAACTGTGATGGAGCCATCGAGGTAAGACAGAGTTATAATGTGGGCATTTCCTTACATCTCATTCATGAATTTAATTAAGTTCAATTATAAAAATAGCCTTGATGATTGAATCGAGTGCTACATCTTCCTTAGTCTTATGTTATATGTTTGTAATTTGTTCTTAATTCTCTTATTTCCATGCTCCAACTCGTGTATCTCAACCACCCATGTTGTTCTAATTCCATTGATGGAACTAAAGTCTATCTTATATAGCAGTTAGATTCTGTGTAGGAAAGTAGAGTTGATGAGGGAGATATACAAGCTCAGGATGTTGAGCTAGAGCTGTACATCGTCATAGAAAATAAAACTCTAGTTGAGGTAATCTATGGCACATAACTTTCATATCTGACGTGGGGTATTGCATCTTTCTTCAAGTTCTATCTGCATCTTCCCTCATTCTCAATTGAATCTTTTGAATATTGATGGTCCAAAATTAGAGTTTGATATTCGTCTGATATTATCATATTGATATTGTTAAATGAAACAATGAAAAATCAAATGAAGTTATAACTATGCAAGAAATGAGATAGAAGTTGAAGATGCTGAGCCAGAGTTGGATGTCAGTATTGAAAATCGAACTCAAATTGAGGTAATTTATAATGGATACCTTAAGCTTTGACATCTGAAAATGGGCAGTGGATCTTTCTTCGAGTTTTATATTGAAAATGTGACAGTGATGTTCTTCTTTTCAGTTTGAGAGAATAGCTACCCTCAATATAGTCTGAACTCTGATGTTAGTGTTGTTTCACACTCACTTACAATTTCTTTACGTAAAATTTTTGTTGGTGAGTTCACCTAGAATCTTCATTTGTGAGTATTTCATTTCTACTCTCATGGTCAATGGATTATGCTATTTTCTATGCTCAAATTTGGGCTTTAATTATTTTTTGTAATTTCTTTAAATGAAGCAAGTCAAAACCAGATTTAGTTATATATCGTCCAGAAAATTAATCATGTATGGAATTGATACAAGCTCAAGATTCGGAAATTGAGTTGGACACCTGGAAAATCAAAGTCTAATAGAGGTAATGTGCTATACACAACTTTTTCTGCATCTGGCCAACAGGCGGTTGGCTCAATAGTCGCTACACGTTGGGGGAAGGCTGGAGGTTGTGGGTTCGATCCAGGGAGCAACATTTGGTTGTGTGGAGGGCGGAACGTGACTGGCTCGGTCCTTTGGAGGTGGCAGTGATCTTGGCCCCGGTTGTTGGTACGGGGACTAGTCCGTCTCAACAGGTCCGATACCCCGTGGGGGAGTGTCCAGAGTTGTAGTCTAGTGTCTAACATTTGTCCAACCCCTGTCTGCATCTGTTCTCATTTTCAATTTTCAAATGTCTCCCATCCTCCCTCCCCTTCTTGAAATGACCTTTTATTATTTACCGGAAAATTACAACTGAAAATGTTGAGGGTGGATGACCTTCCTAGTCACAGGCGTCAAGCATTACAATATGCATCTCACTAGGAAGTTTCTTGAGGAGGACAACTGAAGCAGAGTTTCAATCAGACTGATGATACGGATTATTACAAGTGTGGCCAAATTTTTCAGCCAGAATGACTTTCTAATCCGATCAATGATCAAAGTATTGAACAAGCACCAACTTTCTTTGCATCTTGATGCTGCACGATCCACTTCATGCAATTAACTATTTGGTGAAGGAAATATGGAAGCAAGTTCATGCCTTTCTTGATATTTTTGGTGAGTTTATGTATCCAGGGCTTGTCATTGTGTTTACTGTGCAAGTTCCCATGTTTGCAGTCTAATAATCTAATTTACCTTATATTGTACTCTTTCTTTTCTTTTTTTTTGTGTCTGACTTCAGCTTTGTATTAATTATAGGAATGCAAATATTTGGCGAGATTAAAAGAAACAATAAAGGGATTGAGGTGGGCAGGTCACTGGCCTAAAGCAAAAATTGCCCTTGTTAAGTACCCTAAGTTTTTTGGGCATTCGCTCTCTAGGCTACAACAATTCAATTAATCCAAGGGGTACATATGAATCGTCAACAACAAACTTAAGTAACAGTATTTCTCTCTTGGGAAACTTGGGGAATTTGATAAAAAGAAAGAGTAGTACTAAAGGAAAATCTCAAAAAAATTCGATTGACAGATAAAGTAGAAAGAGAGAAAATTCTTAATTAATTTCTATTATTTTGAAAAGTTTGTTGAAGATTTTATTGTTGTGTGTTGGAGCATTTGGAACTCCAGAAACCTCCGAGTTCATAGAGGTACCTTTAATGGCTACTCCTATTCTCTAGATTCAGCTTTGGCTCTTGCAGAGAATTCCGGAAGAAACACACATCACAGATGATCAAATCAGTTCGTTCTAACGGCAATTGGGATCCTCCAGAGAAACATAAGTTGAAGATGAATTTCGATGCTGGAGGAGAGCAGAGTTAAATTGGATAGGAATAGGTGTTATTATTAGAAATGATGTCGGTTTTCTCGTTGCAGCTATGGCAATGAAGATGAATGGCCACTTTTTGGTGAAGACTGCAGAGGCTTTAGCGTTGAGGGAAGGGATCAAATTGGCAGCTAGACTTGGGTTTTTCTTGCATATCATTGAAGGAGACTCAGCGGTGGTTATTAATGCACTAAAATCTCTATCTTCTGGATTGGAGGAGTTTAGTATTATAATAGAAGATTGCAGGGATCTCTTGAATTCCTTGCCAGGAGTTAATTTGCAGGCTATTCAAAGAGAGAAGAATAGGGCAGCTCACAGACTAGCCCAGTTTGCAATGGGAAATGTTTCTCAAGTCACTTGGCAAAATGTAATTCCCCCAATCATTTCTGACATTGTACTTAAGGACTCTCATTCCTGTTCAATTTAATTTCTCTTGTTTTTCAATTTTTTTTTTTTTTTTAAATAAGAACTCCCGCGAACTTAGAAGAAGCGGCAATTGTAAATGGGTATCTTCCCGAATGGACATCTTGGATATGTAAAAGTATCAAAAAAACAGCATAATATTATTTTCTTCCAAGGCTATATAGTTGTATTTTAACTACTGAAAGCTACTATCAAACATTTTATAAATATTGGAGAAAGTTGTATTTCAACTAGTAGATGCTCGCCTCTTGGAGTCTACCTGATTAGGCTTATATTCTTGGTTCGCATCTCCTATAAGTTAGGATCTCTTTTAGGTTGAGACTCCTTAATATTTGAATCTAACTGGTTAGGATCAATGTGAGGTGTATGTTAGATTGAGTTTCAGTATTTTTCTATTTTTTTTCTTTTCCCGCCATTTGAAAAATAAAAATAAAAACTAATAGATGCTACTATATATTAAATATTTTATAAATATTGGATTACAAAAGTCTGTCTTTTTTTCTTTTTTTTTTCATTCTTAATGCAATATTGACAATGAATTTACTATTCCCCATCCGAAAAAGAGAGAGGATAACAAAGAGGAGACAAATATTGGTCCAAGGAATGAAAATACGGGTGTCAACTGTTTTGTTTGAATTAATTAATTTTATGTCTAAATCATAAGTAATTGGTTTAACAATATGTCAAACCAAATTCAACTAAACAAAATAATTGGATTGGTTCCATTTATGTTAATTACTTTAAAATTTTAAATACTTATTTATTAAATAATTGAGTTAATTTGACAAAGAAAAGTGGTGGGGCTGCTACTAGGGTTGTAAGGGGTACAAAAAAAAAAAAAAATCTAACCTGACTAAACTAATTTCTTGACCCAATTTAATTGGATTGAGTCAATTTAATTGGATTGAGTTATTAATTAAGGTTGAAATCACTTAAAATTTTTTTTTTCATGAAAATATCTTAAACTTTAAAAAAAAATAAAAAAATTTAAGAAAAAGAAGAAGGAAGTAAGGAAAGAAAAAAAAAAAAAAATAACATGAAGAATTGAAGGTTTGTCAAATTTTATGTTTGTCAAATTTTATGTAAAAAGTTAAAAAAGTTGTAATTTAGGTTTAAGGCTTTAAATGTATCGTTACTTTCACAATTTTGTGACTTTTAAAGGTTAATGTTAACTTCAGATTGAGTTGAGCTCCGAGGTATACTCAACCAAAATCGTTCAAATTAAAATTTTTAAACCCAATTCAATTCAAACATCAAGATCAACTCAACTTAACCGATCGGTTGTCTTGGCTCGGTTCAATCCGTCGGGTTAGCTTACAGGGAAGCACAACTGTTTCTGCCTTTTCGCCAAGCTCATCATCGTCGGAAACAGAGCATCACCCATGCTCTATTTCTAGCCTTTTTTTTTGCGACTTCTCTCGCCATTTTCGGTGAGATCTCATTCTATATCCATATCGACGAGGAAAGGGGTGTATTGGCACGAAGAGGCGAGGGAGAAAGGAGGGAAGAAGTGGTAAGGAGTTGTTGCTGCTGCTCTGCTTTCTCTGTGAAAACATGGCATCGCCCATGTGAAAAAGAAGAAAACAAGCAGAGAATGAGAGCAAATAGAGGGTGCTCAGTACCATGGGTGGTATTTTGCCCTTCACGTGATGTTTTGCATTTTCGAGTTTTCTAGCTTATCTGTTTTTTCTTGTTTTTGTGGTAAACCACATAAATGAGTCTATTAGGGACTTATGGACGTAAGGCAGGTGTTGTTTGAGTCCTTTTGGTCTGATGTGTAAAATTACAAAACTATCCCTAAGGTTAAAATTTCTAAATACTCTTGAAATTTTGGGTATTACACGATTGCTGATATAACTTGATTCAATTAAGATTTAATGAGGAGATTATGAAAAATGTGGTATTTAGAATCATTCCCATGATTCCCTTATGGTACATGTTCATACCCAATGGTGGAACCTTAGAGAGAGAACAAAAGAATTGGTCTAGCTAGTGCGATGGTTCATATATAGGTGATTGTCAATTAATTAAAACCACCCAACCATAGTACTGGGTTGCCGCATGGCAGCTTAGTGGGATAAAAATCCCACAATATCCAGTACTAAATGAAGAATTCTGACAAAAGAAGGTGATGATTGAAGAATAATCATCTCTTTTTGTATTCCATCTAAGTAGACTCCGTAAAGAAAGGGAAGCAAAGAAATTAGAAGGGCCGGGCCCTGAGTGAAAACTCGACTGAGAAAGGAGGGAGACACTCGAGACAGGCGCATGATGAGTGATGTAAGAGGGTAGATGAAAACAAAAAGTTGTGGAAGATTTCCCCATCAGTAGCGGATAGACATGGAGAAAAAACAGATGTTATGGTCAGCAACAAATTTAGGAAGTAAGAAAATTATAACAGAAAAAGTCGAGTGTGAAAATTATAAGAGAAAAAGTCGAGTGTGGGATTTTACTTGTGGGTGTGTCAAAGAAAGGCAACTACGAGAAACGTTGATTTAATAGAAGAAAATGACAGCTTCCGATGCCTCACCACTCATGCCTTTCGAAAAGAAATTAAAGGACAGCTTCCACTTTCCTTTCTACATTCACAACGTAACCCCTTACAATAATATTGCCAACTTCGAATTCAAAATATTGCACCCATCACTATCAAAAGGAAAATTAATAAGAAATTAAGAATGATGGAATATTATTGGATCAGAAATAGTACACGATGGTGGGGGAGCCTTCCACCTGAAGGGATTGAGTTTTTCAAAATTTCTGACGTTTTTCTATTTTTTTTTTTGGGCAATTCAACATTTTTTATTTTATTTGTGGGTGTTTTGTCAAGAGTCAATTTAATTCAACATTTAAGTACACACGCCTTTCTCGGGTTCTTTAACTTCACGTTATCCAGTCTTGTTCATTTGGAAGCCATTGTACATTTCCTTCTCGTGCATTGACATTTCTATTAGTCAGTTTTGTTAACATATTGTTTTTTTAATTTGCCCGACATTTAGTTTCATATAGTATGATTTGATAATAGCAACTCTATTTTAATACTTTGGAAACACTTCTCTACTTGCCTTACCTTGTTTAATTCCATGGTTCACATAGTAACTTTTTTTTTTTTGATAATCTAGGTGGTGTTCCATGAGCTAGCTTATGCGTAATATAAAGACTGATTTACCTAAAATAAGCACTATTGAGGTGAGATAATTACATTCTACTTAATGGTGCATGAGTGTTCTTGAGTGGTATCCTACTTAAAATTTTTACTCTTTAATTAGTATCTTTTAAATTCCAATCTTTACTGGATGTTCATTTGTATTCCTGGTTCTATTAAAATTATACTTAATGGATTTAGTATTGATTCTGCTAATCTTGAATCTTTTGAATCAACGATCAGTAGTTCACTCTGTTAGACATCCACAACCTTTTTAAGGTATGGGAGGTTCAATTTTTCCTTTTTTGAAGCCATCTCAAATTGCCCCCATCACTAGCCTCACCTTTTACCAAACCATTATGGGTTGTACATGCACCATCAAAGGTAAAATTCTTTAGGTGAATTCTCTCAAATAGGAAGCTTTTTATGGAGGCAATTTTCATATAGAGCTTTGCCCCCCACATGTTCGTATTTTATGCTTAAATGGGAGTGAATAATCTGATCACCTCTTTGGTTGTTGGGAATGGATTACATTTATATTGTGAGAGATTGGTGAATGCTTGTAATGGTGTGTTCATGCCCCTCTAGTTCTTTTCAGACTGGAATTGCAAACTCAAGGTTTTCCATCACTCTAGGAAGATCTTGGAAGTTGGCAAAATTATGGTGTTGGCTTCTTCATGTTAATTTGGTTAGAGAGGAATCGACGTATTTTCCAAGATGTGGCAAAAGACAAATGGAGTGTGTGGGATGAAATGTAGGCAAGTCATCAACTCACCGACAGGTTGCTTTCATTTAATTTAATACTAGTCGTTCTTTTCAATAAATTAATATATAAATCGGAATCACGTTAGTAAGATGACGCAGAGACAGCATCCGTAGCTAGGTCAAAGGAACGAAGCTACGAAGCTACGAAGCACCTTCCTTTGTTGAACAAAGTTATAAATAGAGAACTGGAAGTGAAGAATCGGAGAGGCAGATCAGGTGTTAGTAATTTATCTTGACACGATTCAGTAAGTGCAATACTTCCCTTCCAATACGATCTCTGAGATTGGGAATTTGAACTTTCTTCAAGTTTATCTGTGTGCATCTACTTTTTTTCTCAAATTATTTCAATTATATTTAGGGCTAAAGGTTGAGTTCTAAGTTAGTTTTATTTCGTCGAATTAAACAAGAAAAGGGTTCAGATTCAGTTGTTGTTCGATGCAGGAAGTTGGGGTGAAGAGAGGAAGTGAGACCCTTGCTCAACGAGTTCAAATTTAGTTGGTGGTTTTTGAGTCAGAAAATCAAGCTATGCCAGAGGTGAGCTATACTATATCAATTTCTTTCTTCCAATTTTGTCACTACCGTTCATTCTAATTCTCTTTATGTGGTTTTCTTGCACTCATTAATGTTCATCTTTTGGTTCTATTAATTGAAATAGTGTAGGGAAAAAATCTCTTATATGTCATATTTTGGGATTATGATGATGAATATTCTTGTTATGCATACGGCACCTTGTTTTTTTTTTTTTTATCTGCTTCTAGAAATCCTAAGCCCCATCTTTCATTCTTCCCCATTTTCAGTTGTTCACGTCTTATCTTTCGATTCTTCTCTTTCGGTTCTTCTCTTTTCGGATCGCCGGACCACGATTCTTCAAGTTGCATTTTCTCCGGCGCCGGGGCCGTTAAATCCTCGCCGGGTTTCTTAAGTTCCGTGAATCGCTTTTTCTTCTTCATCTTCTTCTTAATCTCGTTTGTTCTATCTTCTCTAAAATCATTTTGATAGATTAAACGACGATAGAGAGATCTCTGGTACGTTTATTCTTAACTTCAAATCTTTTTTATTTTTTTTTTTAAACATTTTGCTTTCTCTAATTTTGGGTTTTTCTCAAAAGTTGAAAACATGTATTTGGATTGTTGTTTTTCTTTATTTGTTTAGTTAGGGTTTTTTTTTTTTTTTTTTCTGTGCAGAAATATTGATATTTAATGTGATGTTGATTCGGTGTTGTTGTTGTTGATTTTGTATCTGATTCTGTACATGAGGTTTTGGTTGAATCTAGTTGTGATAATGTTCTTGTGAAGGTGAAGACCTTGAGTGAGCATATCAGAATATGAAAGCTTTGAGAGATAGTGCAGAAATTTAAGAGACTAGGTTGTTGTAGCAAAAGTAGCCTGTTCAGCAAATTCAAAAAAGTTTTTTTTTTTTTTTGAGATTTGTGTCCATATTGATGCCGGACACACATGAGTTAGAGTTTAATTAGGATTTTTTATTTCATTTGGGCGCCATTTATTTAAGAGTTATATTTTGATTAAAATTTTAGATGGAGTTTGAGTTTGTTTAAGAGTCTTAGTTGGTGTCAATTTAAGAGTTATATTTAGCTATAAATTTATTGAAATGTAATTTGGAAATCACCGTTTAATGAATTGAAAAGTGATTGATTTCTCTCCTGTTCTATCTCCACTTGCCACTACATATTCTTTTGATATTGTTAAATGAACAATAAAAACTCGAGATGGCTATCAACTTTGCAGGAAAGTAGAGTTGATGAGGAAGAGGTACAATCTTAGGTTGCTAAACAAGAGTTGGACATCATCATAGAAAATCAAACTCTACTTGAGGGCCTGAGGCAATATATGATGTGTAGCTTTGACATCTAACATTGGATATTGAATCTTTGTTTGAGCATTATATACATAGAAAATCAAATTCTTGGATTTGACATCTAAGAATGGATATTGAATCTTTGCTCAGGTTTTATATACATGACCCATTGTTACTCTCAGCTCAAAAATGGGGATTTCACCCTCTTCGGATTATCTTAAATGATACAAATATATTCAGATTCAATTAAACTGTGCAGGGAGCTAGAGATGATGAGGGAGCTATACAAGGTCGAGTTGGTGAACTCAAGATGGAGAACCATAAAGGAACTCAAACTTGGGTGGAGGTAATTTGTGATGCTTTGCTTTGACATCTGAGATTGGGTAAAGAATCTTTATTTGAGTTTTGGACATCAACTCTACTCAACAAAGCCTTTTTTTTCCAACTACATGGGGTTTACAAACATTTATTCTCATTTGTATATACCAAAAACCTTTTGATCGATCAAGCAACATCTCTAATCGATATGTGAAGCACTCATACATATACCAAACCCCTTCCTTGATTGATCACACAATTATATTTCAGTTAAAAAACCGAAGACATAGACTTTTTGGAATTTATAATATTCAAACTTTAAAAGTGTAAGTTGGATCAGTCTTATATATTAAGCATGGTCAAACTGATTTCTTTTTAATGCAATGAATCAATGATCTGGCTGAAGTCCATCATGCTTGCACCTAGATGCTGTAAAATCATCCTCACTTTCACTGAAGATATTTGCAAAAGGAAATTAGTGAGCAAGCTTCTATGTTTTCCATTATTGATCTAAATTTGCTTGACCTGGCTTTTCTCTTACTCTTTTATCAATGCTTTGCCTTAGTGGTGCTAGTGTGTGCATTATAGACCCATAAGGTTACTCTTTTATTCTTAGAACAAGTTTGAAGTAAGTCAGATATTATTTCTCGTTGTGCAAATTTCTATTCTCAGTTCTGTTGTTTGATGATAATTAGGTCATTTCATTAATATTGTGGATACAGGAAGCATCAGGAAGAGTTTCAGCAAGAAATGTAAGTGGAGAATATGATGTTCTCCCAAACCCTCTAATTATTGGTCAACAGCTCGTTGGAATTTGGATTGTTCCTATTGTGATAGGTGTGATAGTTTGTCTTATTCCTGTGCTTGTGGAGAATCAAAAGGCTATACCAAATGAAAAACTTCTTCTGGACCTTTGCTTTGGAGCATCAATAGCAACTATTTTTCTGGGTGTTGTTCTGTTCATACTCTCCATTATGCAATGGAACAATCCAAAGAAGGACCTCATAATTAAGTTAATTGTTGTAGTGGCTTTTGGTTCTTCCATTGTGGACATGAGCTCACTAATGATATTTTGGGTTTTTGGGTATGCAATCAAAAATACAGAATCCGCTTGGTAAAAAGGTGTAGGCAGAATTCTGTTCGATGTAAGAGCAAACTTTTGTTGTTTATGCCTGTATCCCTAGGTTGACTTTTCATCTAAAGGTTTGGATAGGTTCTTATTACAGAGGGGACAAACAACATAGCATCATAGTATTTTTGTTTTAAGGTGTTGAGAGATAAAGAGATACTTGTGTGCAAGAGTATGTGCTCAGATTTGGAATTAGAAGTGAAAGGTTTTCTTGTTGTATTGTTCACCTTTAGTTTTTTTAATTTCCACTCGCACTGTAGACATAGACTTGAAAAGTGGAACCTCATGAGTGTTGTTGTTTGATTGTATTTGTTTCCATTGTGTTGTTCCCCCCTTCCCCTCTTTTGTGAGTGAAAAGAATGATCAGAAATCTATTTGTTATTACGATCAATAATATGTCCAATTATTGGTGTCCTTACCCATAAGACTCTTATTTTAGGATGTTTTCTGGAGCATTAATTGTTTTGCTTTTAGAGTTACAAGATAATCTATAACTTGGTGGTTGGCTTCCCTTCTTAAGTGTTAATTTGGCTAGAAGGAAAAAGTATCCATAATCCCAAAAATTTGCTAGATCAAGGTTATGATTTTATTTGGACATGGGCATTTTTGCAAGTGATGTCAATTAAGAGCTTGTACGTAGGTTATAGTAATAAAGTTCCTCAAAAGCTCTCTGAACTTTCTTTCAACTTATCCAATATTTTAATCATCAAATTATGAATTAAAATGAAAAATATTAAAAAAAAAAAATCAGGAATTAGGCAAAGATGCAAAATAATTTGCAAAATAAAAAAATTCCATTTCATTATTTGTTGAAAAGGCAAAAGAGTCTTGTAATTAATACATTAACAATGTCATCCCATTCTAGAAATTTCTTTATGGTCTAGATTTCAATAGGTTGGTATTGTGAAGGCCAACAAAGAGAGGAGAAAAGAAGAAAAGAGATGAGAGAAAATTTGGGAAAGTGGAAAGTAGATTATAAACAATATGTGAACATTGTCATCCCCCTTCTCCCATTTCTTTTTGTATCTTATGAAAAGTATAGAAGACAACCATAATGTATCTAAATGTACTTTAAGTTAAAACACATAAAGAAAGATAATTAATATTATTATGAACTATTTTAACACTCCCCTCAAATTATTCCATTCAAATTGGAGCATACAAATCAAGCGTATGGAGCTATGAGTACAAAATTTAGTTGGGATATCACTCAGTTGACCTTCAAAACAAATACATGTTACAAATGTTCTAACAAATCACGAATGAAGTGTAAAAATCAATCTCAATATGCATACAAGATTACTAGCCATGAATATTGTAGCTCGGTTATTTTAACCCATAAAGAATGATTGAAAGAAAATGTTGTAACCCATAATAGAGCACTATTGTGATCCCATTAATTTCGTTTCACATGCTTAACCACATTATTCATGGTTCAAAAAATCAAATGAATTAGGCGAATTAATTCGATTTTTTGAACCATCGAAGTGCAAAGTTGATGTAATATAAAAAAATGAAAAATCGCCAAAAACTTTGACAAAATTCGACGAACTTCGATAAAAATGTAAATTTTCAATTAGAAACTGTAGAAATTCGACACAAAATTCGAAGAAATTCGACAATGAAGTAAACATCTGTGATTTCATTTATAAAAAACAATAAAATAATTATGCATTATTTTCAACTTCATCAACCAACATAGCAAAATTAATAAAAAAATTCAACAAGCTAGCATATCATGTAATTTTATGAGAGATATGTAAAAAAAAAGCAAGAAAAATAAAAATAACGAAAGAAAGAATAAATGAGAAAAAAAAAAAATACATTGAAAGAACTCCCAAAACCATCTTCTTTTAGTTAAGTACTTTTGCCCCTTGGAGGGAATCCTTTGAAAGCAAGTTTTTGGCATCCAGTTTTTTGCAAAGTGTCTAATCGGCTAGAGGGTTGGAGGAGTTTTTTTTGTCCAGAGGGGGACAATTGGTTTTGCTCAAGTCTGTTTTGCAAGACCTTCCCAACTATTTTCTTTCCTTGTTCAAAATTTTTGTGGGGGTGGCGAAGTCTTTGGAGAAATGCATGAGATCCTTCTTATGGAAAGGTACCAAAGATACTGGAAGCCTTCATTTGATCAATTGGGACAAGGTGCAACTCCCTTTGGAGAGGGCTGGGTATTGGGAACCTCATCAAGAAGAACATGGCGTTAGCTGCTAAGTGGCTATGGCGTTTTTCTAAGGAGGACATGGTATGGGTCAAGGTGATTCAAAGCATTTATGGCTCTTTTGAGGTTGGTAGATTTGATGGGTTGGACAACCGACTTTCTTATCGTAGCTCTTGGAAATTCATCACCTCTCTTAATTTGAAGTTCAATGGTCACTTATCTCCAGTGGTGGGCAATGGTAGGACTTTTCATTTTTGAGAGGACAGTCGGTTTAGGGCATCTCCTCTTTCATCCCTTTTTCTACGACTTTTCCGCCTTTCAACCATGCATAACATGTCAATTTCATCCTTTTTATTGTCACACTCCCCCTCCCAACCATTATCTTGGAATTTTCACTTCTCTAGACCACCTCGCTCCTGTGCTCTTGATGATCTTACTAGCCTTCTTGAGGTTCTTTCCACCCTTCACCTTTCAGAGTCCAATGATGGCTTCCGTTGGAATCTTCATCATTTCGGTAACTATACCTGCAAATCTTTTTTTTCTTTACTTTTCGACAATACCACAGCCTCTCCCTTGCCTTTATTCTCCTCTATTTGGGATGCTCTAATTCCTTCAAAGGTTAAGTTTTTTGGTTGGTTACTGATTCATAGGAAATTGCCTACTAATGATCTCTTGCAGCGAAGGTTCACTCGGTTTTTTTTATCCCCTTATGCTTGTCATTTGTGTTTAAAGAATTGGGTGACAATTGATCATGCTTTTGTTGATTGTGAGTTTTCTAGAAGTGTATGGAGCAGATGAGAATCGTTTTGGAATGATGTTTTCAAGGCTCCTTCCAACTGTGAGGAATGTTTCTCACTGGAGAATATCTAAAACTCCTCACCAAGACTAAAACAGATTGCAAGATTAGCTTCTTGTGCTACCTTGTGCTACCTTGTGGTGCTTATGGTTCGAGAGAAAGCTTGGGATTTTTCATGATAATGCTAAGCCTACTTCTTCTATCTTTGAAGAGGTTGTTCATCTCGCTAGTTTCTGGTTTCCTCAACAAAACTATCGGGTGGATATTCATGTGGGGAGTGGGAGAGGAATTGGGCGTTGTGTGTGCAATTGAGGTGGTTTGTTTTTGGTGTTTTTGTTTTCTTGGTGGCTTCCTTTCGTTTTGGTGTCTTTTAGATGTAGGGTGTGTAGCTGTTTGAGTACCACAAAATTAAAAATCAAAACATGGAAAAAGGATTAAGACCTAAAGCCACCATTTTAAATTCATTGACCCACTTTAAAAGATTGATTTTGTTAGATCATTTGTGAATATTTTTATGTATTAAAAGTATCTATTTATGTTAATTTTTAGCTTATATTACAATAAATCTTAATATTTTAGCATCTATGCAAAATTCTCTAAACTTCTCTAATTTGGAAAATTTTTACAAAAATTCTCTATGTCGAATTAAACTTCCTTGAATTAATTTTGATTTTCAAGTGATCGAATAGGGCGAAGTCAAATTTTTGATCCTTGCATCTACTTGACTTCAAATAACATTACTAGGGAATTGATCCATATGCATTTATTCTTGTAGGTTACCATGGAGAATTATATTTATATTTTTTTCAAGTAGGAGTGAGACTATCCTAAAAACACATTGAAGAGAATATGGAGACAACTTATCATTGGGATAGGCACCATTCTTAGCTGGAACTTAGATATTGGAAGTTTAAAACCACCAATGCTATTTGATGTTTCTTGATTATTACGTGTAGGCCTCTCGGGCTTATCCTAGAAACATACCTTCATTTGCTTTTCTTTACCATATTGAGTGTGTGTGTGTGTATGTGTATGTGTGTGGATACTTTGCTCTCTTGCGATTACATCTCTTTTAGTGAATCCCAATTTTCCTTTGTGGTGTCCAAAAATCAAATACTAGTAATAACGGTTGGTCCCATAGTATTCTACAACGGTGTGAATCCCAATTTTCCTTTGTGGTGTCCAAAAATCAAATACTAGTAATAACGGTTGGTCCCATAGTATTCTACAACGGTGCTATCACTACGAAGGTCTCAACTAACAAATTTTCATAAGAGAGTATAAAAGGTTTATATTTTTCATTGGGAGGATTTTCAAGAAAATATTTCAATTTCTTTCGGCATTGAAGCAAGTGATAATCAACATGCTTCCATGGTTGATAGTTATTCCCATTCAACTTTACGGATTTTCTAACATAGCTATGAATTATTATCATTTCTGGCAAAAGCAGAGGAGAACATTTTTATTCCGCCATTGATCACTTTGAACTTTATTCAAATTGCACCAACAACCATGAACTTCATAACTTAGATGAACAATTAGATCATTGTTCATTTGAAGAAAGGTGACTTAGAAAGAGGCACAAATTTTAAAATTGAACTAAGGGCATTTCATACTGGATTTGAAACATATCAACAACAAATATATATAGCCTTGCGCTAATGAGCCTATCAAATCCATACTAATCTAGTAGGAAGAACTTAGAATCAATAACCTATGTTACTTGGACTCGGGTATGGGTGTCAAATGCATTACGTATCTAGAGGTTGAGTTTGTTTATTTTCAAATTATGGGATATGGTGACTCGACACTTGGACACTTTACTAAGACCTTAAAATCAATAACCTATGTTACTTGGATTTACGTATGAGTGTTGAATGCAGTGCATATCTAGAGGTTGAGTTTGTTCATTTTCAACTTATGGGATATGGTGACTCGACACTTGGACACTTTACTAAGCCTATATTCTATCTTTTTTTTTTTTTTTTTTTGCAATCATTTATTGTCCTTTTTTCTCTCACTTCAGTGAATTTTCACCTATTAGCATTGTTTTATTTATTTTTGCTTTCTCTTCTTTCATTGGATGATCTACATAGCAAAATCTGAAGTGTTGGATTCATATTCCGTACCCATGTTCGAATCATAAAGTGTCTACACGGGTATGTTGAGCTAAAGTAAAAAGTTTGGGTAACATAGGGATTAACATGTGCAGATTAACCCTTTAAACTAATAATAATAAAAGGAACAAGATAATCTTGATGGATTCAACCCTCATGGGGTACCCTAATTGTTAACAAGATTCATCAAAGTGGTTATTAACTAGAAATACATGTAAAGTTTGATATTTGTTGTATGGTTTTGCTAGCATTGCTGCAAAAGTCTTTATTTTTGAACTCTCAAAGGGCACCCTGGTGCACGAAGCTCTTGCCTATGCGAGGTCCCAGAGAAGGGTCGGCCCACTTTGGTTCTATTTTATGCAGTCTTACCCTGCATTTTAGGAGGTTGTTTCCATGTATGAGGTTGTTCATATGGCAACAAGTCTTATTGTTTGCCAAGGCTCTCCTTTTTTATTTTTGAACACTTGTATCTGCTAATTCTTATATTCATGAAATCCTTTTTTATTCATTTAAAATTTTAAGTGTGTGTTATTGATGGGTCGCTGCTAATTGGATTCCTGTGCTGTGGAGTTAAATCACACATGGACGTATGTGTGTATGTATGTATGTATCTGACAGTAATATTCTGTCACACTGCACCTAGAATTTTCATTTCTGAGTTTTTCATTTGTACTCTCACACTCTGTGTATTTTGTTATTTACTATGCTCAAATTGGGATTTAATTCTGCATCGTAATATCATTTAATGAAACAATTCAAAGTATGATTCATTTGTACACTGTGCAGAAAATTAAAGATGTATGGAATTGATACGAGCTCAACATTCAAAAAATTGAGTTGGAGATTGTCATGGAAAATCAAACTCTAACAGAGGTAATGTGTGATACACAACTTTAACTCTTAAGATGGATACACACTACATCTTTGTTTAAGCTTCATCTTCATCTGTTCTCCTTTTCAATTGCATCCCATCCCCCCTGCTTGAAATGACCTCGTTTTATTATACTGGGAAATTAGTTTCGTGACAATTTCTTTTCTTCTGTAGAAAACATTAAGGGTGGACCATCTTGTTTGCATCTTGATGCTGTGTAATCCACGTCATTTCATCAGAATATTTGGAGGAGGAGATATTGAAGCCAGTTCACACCTTTCTTGATTTTCTAGGGTGAGTTTCCTATGTATCCAGGGCTTGTCTTTATTATACTAAACAAGTTTCCATGTTTGCAGTGGTTGATCTAAATGTAGTAATTGACTCTATCCTGCATTGTAGAACATATCTTTTGACATTCTAGAATTTTTTTTTTTTTTTTGTTAAATCTCCACTGTCCATCATTGTACCTTATTATTGGATCATATTGTATCATTGACTTGTTATAGTACGCATTGGAGATTGGAGCTCATATCACTATATTACTTCATTTGACACTGTTTGGGTATGTTTGGATCATACGTCTTCTATATTTCTTCGTAAAAGTTTGGTCTAAATTAGATACTACCAAATACATATGTCTGTACTGATTCTGTTGTTTTATTTAACTGTAGGTGAATGCATTCAATCAATTGCTCTACCTACACCTCTCAAACTATCAAGATCTTTATTCTACAAATATTGGGCCGCTGTTTGAAATTTGGAGTGTTTCCTCTAATGCTGGCTTTTAATAGAACGCTCCCCAACTCAAATGATGGTTCATAAAGTTATGCACTTGGTTTAATGTATGATGAACTTTTATCCAACTCTTGTCAGCAATTTGGAGGATGAGAATTAATGTTGTACTGCAATTCGATCAAAAAGCTGTCTTTTTTTTTTTTTTTGACTACTGATACAAAAACCTCTGGTTGAGACGGGCACTATGACAGGAACCACTTGGTACCTGGACAACTGATAGACACGTGCCTTGTACTTGCTTGAAAGGAGAGAACTCCCACTTATTTCCAAAAAAAAGTCTTGTTGTCTATTGATAATTTTACAAGTGATTAAAATATTGTGTACAGTTTTAGAACATCAGTCAAACCAAGAGAAATGCCAAAGAGAAATGCAAAGCTTTAACAATAGAAATGCAAAGAGAAAATAAGAGAGAGTTTCAGAGACTTAACAACATCATGCACCCCTTCAAGTAGTTGATTTTATAAATCAACTAGGGAATAAATAATAAATAATGAGAGGTCAAAATGCAGAAAACTGAAGATGTTTTACCTGTGAGTGCACAAATAATTTTTGTAGCTTGCCATCTGCTTATTTGTTTCATCTCTTCGTTGTTGAAAAGGAATATGAAATCGCAACATTGATATTATTGACAGATGAAAAGGCAAAAAATAAAAAAAAGTTATTTTTTAAGAAAATTGTTCTGGCGTATCTAATATACAAATATTTTATAATATATTTATTTGTTATTCATTTATAATTGTCTTGCTATATATGTGCGTGTTTGTGTGTACTTCAACTTTTCACCACCAAATTCGAAATTCTCTCTCAAAATTTTTTATCTTATTCATTATTTAAAAATTATGTTGAACATTAAAACAGGCAAAATATTAATTTTATTATATTTTAAAAAAATTATCCTTTAGCACACATTTTCTAATTTTATTCTTACACCTTAATTCTTTAAATTATATAAAAACAACCTTATTTTTTATTCAGACATTAATTTATATTTTATAAAATATTTACTTATTTTTAATTGATTAAGATAATAATTTAATTATAATTTTTATACATCTATAAAATCTTTTTAATTAAACATAAATAATAGTCGGGCACTTATGTTTACTAAACGAACAGGCTCAGTAGTACTATACCTTAACTAAGTTCTAACTTCTTAAAATGGAGGACAAGGGACGGATGAAATTCCCAATGGTACCGAACTGACTTCTAAACGACAGCTGGAACTCCCTTTTGCTTAATATAGCCGCTCGAGAAAGACAGGTGCAAGCCTTGTAATATCAAGGGTGTTTTTTCTTTTTATTTCTTTCTTTTACTGTTTTGTCTTTTAATGTAACTCAACTTTCTCCTTCTTCTTCTTCTTCTTCTTCTTGAATTGCCCTTTATGGTTTGCGTTCCTGACTGACCCTTTTTTTTTTTTTTGTGTAGAACACTCAATTAAGGGACTCTGAAGATAATGGGAGTAGTACTTTGCTGAAGACTATTTCTCTTAATAATGTGATCTCCTATGTCTGTTGGCTCTTTACAACTATCTTCCCTCATACCCATAGTCAGTGTAGTAGAGATGTTGAGAGGGGAGTACTAGAAGGAACAGAAGCAGTGCAATTGCAAGCTGGTGGTGGTGGTGGCATACAACTTGCAGGGACTACCATGGGAAATCAAACTGTGGTGATGGAGGTAATTAACTCATGCTTTTGGAAAAATATTAATTGATTAATGCTATATTGACATCCAAAAATATATATTCAAAGTGTACATCACCTTTATATATCATTAGATTGTTTCAAATTATGTGTTATAGGAGACAATTCAATGGGGTTCACTGATATTTCCATATTAATTAAACTTACTCGCATTCTATTTGAACAAGTATTATAAACTAAAAAAAATAAAATCCGATGGGTGTTCTGTTGCCTTGATTATCACTGGACCACATTTCTTAGGTTAAGATCATTGATGCACAGGCGGCATCAGGATGAGGTCCAGCAGCAACTTATGTAAGCGAAGAACATGGTGCTTCCCCAAACCCAAACCCTCAAATCAATGGTATACAGGTTGTTGGAATTTTGATTGTTCCTACGGTGATAGGTGAGATAAGTGTGGTTATGAGAGTTTGAGCTGGTTTGATTATGCTATAGAAAGAAGAAAAGACACAAGTAAATGAAAACAGAGAGGAAAGAAAAATGTTCAGCTGAACTCAGCTTCTGAAACTTTCACCATTAACAGAGATGAAGATGAATGCTCTTCATTACAGATCATAGTTACAATGACCCCTTTATATATACATTACTGTCCAATAAGTAACTGACACTTGGCATTCTGTTTTACAATCTTGATAACAGCCATAACAGACTTGGCTCCTCTGTAACAACTTAACTAACATCCACCTTCTAGAAGATTCTGTAGAACCTGAAATAACTACTTCCTCACAGTGGTCTCATTCAAGTGGTTGAAGGAGTTAAAAGGCTAATTCTAACCAAAAACTTCTGCTCTACCTTTGCTCTGAAGCATCAATAGCAACTGCTTTACTGGGTATTGTTTTAATAATTCTCTCCACTTTTCTACGGATTAGCAATCCAAGAACTGATCACACTCCAAAGATCTTTATTCTACAAATATTTATAGAATAAAGATCTTTATTCTAGCTCATGGGTACATGCGGCAGATTTGGTGCAGGGTCTCTCTTTCATATTGGGTTCTTGATTGGGCTAGTTGTTTGCATTAGGTTTAAGGGTTGACATAGTTGTAATGTATTTATCCCTATGGTTTTGGATTTTCTTTATTTGTTTGGTCTCTTGTCTTGTGGCCTACTCCTGGTGCTCCTCAAGTTTTGTACATAGTTTTCAGTTAATAAAATTCAGCCTTTGTTTCTGCTAAAAAAAAATATAATAAATAAAATAAAATATAAAAGACCTTTCAGGATAGAGACTATTTCCCGTTCTCTGGTTTTTTTCACATAAGAAACAGAAAAGGGATTGCGTCTTAGAAGAAATCTCTTCGCTAGCCAAAATCAAATCTTTGTAAATAATGAATTTCAAAATCAAGGCTATGTTTAGTACAAGTAATGATACCTGAAATTGTTCTCTTTGTTCCTTCTACACCGCCAAGTTGGTTGTGTATGATTATACAAAATTAACTCATCTCAAAATCCTTTCATTCAACTATTGTAATTAGTAGTTGATTGATTCTCGCTCTCTCTTTTTCTCTTTCTAAGATATTCATTCTCTCATTTTAGGGTAAACATGCCTTAATGCAAATCATGAATTTTGGATATATTATTCTCTTGCAAGTATGTGTCTTTCAAAGAATTCCAAATTCCCTTTGGTGATGTCTTAAAATTGAACATTGACAGCATCTTTTGGTTCAATACTATTCCACAGCAATGTTATCACCATATATTTTATAAGAGAGTAACATAGGCTTAATGTGCTATCTAATGTCTACTTGCTCTTGAGAACTATCATTGGCCTTAGACAGGAGGGTCAAGTGTGGTTCTGTGTTAGCCTCTCTTAACTTACTTTATTCTGTTCATATTCTTTAATTCATCTTCAAATAAACCCTCATTTCATTACCCGATTCACCTATGCTTAGCAGGGTTAGTAGATATGTTGAGAGGGTAGGAGCAATTTAATTGCAAGCTGCTGTACCCAATACACTTGCACTTCAATTTCCAATCGTTGGTGGTGGTGTACAACTTGCAGAAGCTATCATGCGAAATCAAACCGTGATGGAGCCATGGAGGTAAGACAGAGTTATTGATGGGGTCCACCTCACTTTCATGTGGGCAGAATGCATGCATGAACAACAACAACTCATGCATTCACGTGGGCAGCTCGTGGGCAGAAAGCAAGAAGATGCATGGGCAGCAACTGCATGAATCACGTGGGATTGATCAAAGAAATTACGAAATTGCCCCTGATTTAACTCCTATAAATAGATCCTTAATTTCATTCTTCAAAATCATCTGAGAGATCAAATATTCAGAGAGATCTAATTCTAGAGATCTAGAGAGCCTCAAAGAGAGTTTCTTTGAGAAGAAAAAGTGTGAGCCAATTTGTGAAGTGTTATCCACAAATTGAAGATACATAATTAGTGTATATTTGTGAGAGATCCACCTAAGGGTGAAGTTTGTAATCCCATTTGATTATAGTGGAAGTTTCTAAGCGGCCTACGGGTCCCGTGATTTTTACCTTATTTTCAAGAGGGTTTTCCACGCTAAAATCTTTAGTGTTATCTTTGTTGTATTTTTAGCTTGGGAAATTGTCCTGGGATTGTAGAATTTATTTCTTTACATCCATCGTTTTTCCCAACAGTTATAATGTGGGCATTTCCTTACATCTCATTCATGAATTTAATTAAGTTCAATTATAAAAATAGCCTTGATGATTGAATCGAGTGCTACGTCTTCCTTAGTCTTATGTTATATGTTTGTAATTTGTTCTTCATTCTCTTATTTCCATGTGTGGGGACCACCCATGTGGTAGACAAAAGGGCAGCGGCTGACAATGGGGCAAGTGGGCATGTGGCAGACAAAGGGCCGTTTTTTCTGATGGCGCCAAAAGGGTATTAAAATATTAAATATATATTATATTATATATTTATAATTACGAAAATGTCCCTAAATACTCCTATAAATAGAGCCTAACTTCATTCTTGAAATTCATTCCTGAGAGTCAGAGAGATCTATTTAAGAGATCCAATATGTAAGATTCACCTAAGGGTGTAGTTTGTAATCTCTGATAATACAAGTTTGCTGTCTCCCGTGGACGTAGGCAATTTGCCGAACCACGTTAAATTTGTTGTCTTGCTTTTCTTTCATGCTTTACCACGATTCCGCACAACAAATTGGTATCAGAGCCGAGGTTATGCTTTGGAAGAAAAACAGACCCTCTGTCGAATTTTTCGAGACAGCGTCGAAATTTTCGTAATTCTATAAAAGTGATCGGAACTGTTTTCTGATCACCCGTGGAGGTAGCTCTTGTTTCCAGGAGTCCAACGCAATAAACAGCGAGAAAAACGAACAAGAAATGAGTTCTCAGGAGTCGATTAAAGTTTGATCCCTGTACAGCGTTTGTCGACACTGTTCATTCCGGCGCAGTTCTGACCCGGATCTGATCCAGACCCGACACTGTTCATCCGGCCCAGCCTACTCAGTCCACACTGTTCATCATGGTCCAGCCCACTCGGTCGGTACTGTTCATCACCGGTCCAGCCTACTCGGTCTGCATTGTTCATCTCGGCCCAACAGTTAGACCTGCACTGTTCACCGGCCCAACCATTTTGGTCCACAACTGATCCTCCAGCCCAGCCCACTCAGTCTGCTCCCCCCGGCCCAGCTGACTCAGTCCGCGTTGTTCATCTTGGCCCAGCCTGGTTCAACCCCGCCCTGTTCATCCCGGTCCCATCCGTTTCGGCCCGATACTGTTCATCCGGCCAAGCCCACTCTCAGCCCGTTCGGCCCTCCGCTGTTCATCAGGCCCGGTCCGTTTCGGCCCGCAGTTGATCGAATCCATTTTCGGTTGACCAGCCATATCCGGCTTATTTTTCGTCTGATTTCAGCAAAGTCAGACTCGTTTCCACCATTCTCGACTGTTCCAGACGCAACCGTGTAATCAGTTTCTGCAGATTCAGCTCCTAAGTTATTGATATAGCTTAGTTGGAGTCTTTTATCATTTTTAAGCACTTTTCGGCGTCATACATATCTTTGGTCTTAATGGCGGAGGAAATCCCAACTACAAGCAGGCCTTGGCAAAGAAGTTCGATGTTCAACGCGAAGTTCGAGGTGGAAAAATTCAACGGCACCAACAACTTTGGCATGTGGCAATGCAAAGTTCAAGATCTATTATTCTGGGAAGGATCACATATCGCCTTGGAAACCAAGCCCAAAGATATGTCCGATGATGATTGGAATTTCGTAAATCGTCAAGCTTGTGGAACAATCAGACTCTGTTTGGGAAAAGATCAGAAGTACTTTGTCATGAAAGAAACTATGGCAACAAGTCTCTGAAAGAAACTGAAGGACAAGTACATAACGAAAAGCGTAGAAAATCGACTCTACCTGAAGAAGAAGCTCTTACGTTTTCAGTACAAGAAAGGTACTCCCATGATTGAGCATCTTGATAATTTCAACAAGATTCTCGCTGATCTACAAAATCTTGATGTTGAAATTCTTGATGAGGATAAGACACTATTGTTGTTAAACTCTTTGCCTGAAAGTTATGAACATTTAACAACAACTTTGCTATATGGTACAGATGATGTTAAATTCCGTGATGTTTCAAATGCGTTGGTGAACAACGAGTATCGAAGGAAGGACCAGCTTGATAACAAGGAAGCATCACCAGAAGCCTTGAGGGTATCCAGAGGCAGGGCTAACAATAAATCTGATAGATCCAGTGGGCGAGGCCGATCTCGCTCAAAGTCAAAGGGACCTTCATTACGTCAACGTCTTGCAAAAGATGAATGTGCCTATTGTCACCAAAAAGGGCACTGGAAGAAAGATTGTCCAAATAAGGGCAAGACAGATGCAAATGTGGCACAGAAGGCTGAAGAAGATTCTGCATTCTCAGTTTCATCTATAGACAATCAGTCTGATAGATGGATATTAAATTCTGGATGTTCCTATCATATGTGTCCGAATTGAAGTTGGTTCTCAAAACTGGATGAGTTCGATGGAGGAGTCGTGCACATGGGCAACAACAATACCTGCCAAACAAAGGGTATTGGAACTATACGACTTAAGATGCATGACGGTACAACAAGACGGCTCACGGACGTCAGATATGTCCCAGATCTGAAGAAAAATCTGATCTCACTAGGAGTCCTTGATTCCAGCGGTTACAAAGTAACCATTGAAGGTGGAGTTCTGAAGGTTGTACGTGGAACATTCTTGACCATGAAGGGTACTGAGAAAGGAAATCTCTATTTCCTTGACAGACACACAGTACTCGGAAGTGTATCACCTTGCACCAGTTCTAATGATGTTTCCTCGGACACTTTCCGACTTTGGCACATGCGACTCGGTCATGTTGCAGAGAAGGCTCTTCAAACCTTGATAAAGCAAGGTTCTCTGAATGGTGCAAAAATCGAGAAACTTGACTTCTGCAAGCACTGCATCTTAGGCAAGCAGACAAGAGTCAAGTTTGGAACTGCAATCCACCGCACAAAAGGAACATTGGATTATGTTCATACCGACATTTGGGGACCCTCTCAAAATGCTTCATTGGGCGATAAACGTTGGTTTGTTACTTTCATTGATGATTTCTCTTGCTATGTTTGGGTTTATACCATGAAGTATAAAGATGAAGTGCTAGATATCTTTCTTAAATGGAAGAAAATGGTAGAAACCCAAACGGGAAGGAAGATTAAGAGGCTCAGATCTGATAATGGAAGAGAATACAAGTCAGACCCATTTCAGAAATTTTGTGACAATGAAGGGATAGTCCGACATTTCACAGTCCCAGGCACGCCACAACAAAACGGTGTTGCTGAACGCATGAATCGAACTTTGGTAGATAAAGTTCGCTGCATGTTATCTCATTCTGGACTGAGCAAGGCATTTTGGGCTGAAGCTTTGTCATATGCCTCTCATATCATCAATAAACTTCCTACAATAGCACTAGATGGCAAAACTCCCAAGGAGGTATGGTCTGGACACCCCGTTTGTCACGACGCCCCTGACGTAGGCTGACGTCATGACCGGCACAATGTACTATACACTGTACATACCCGTATATAGTATACAATACACTGTAAGCCTTCTCGTACTCTCACAATAATACCCAAAAGTTACAGTAATTTTTTTTTTTTTATACCACAAATCATATTTAATATAGATCTCTATCTTCATTACATTCATTTCATAAATTGAAGTCTCACCTGATAATATCTATGATCATCTCATTTCATCAGATAGTATTACCACACAACCCATCTAGGTGATATTACATATATATATTGTGTGATAATTATACATATCAAAATAATAAAAATATGATCTATTTCCTCCATGTATACGTACACGTACCAGACGAAGGTTCACGTGAATATCACTCACGGATTTTTCCTTTTCCCTTCGACTCACTACCTGAAATATTGGAGGAAATGGGGTGAGCAAACAACAGCTCAGTGAATATAGTTCTTGAAATGGCAATTATATACATTTAGAGAAAGATGACATTTAAAATCATTATTTCAACACATGCATCATTCAAAGAATATATTGTACATGTCAACATCATAAATTTCATGATTTTCAATACCACAATGCACAATCTCCCTCCTCCGCAAGGCAAGAGAGCGGGTCTATCCCTTGTGTGGCCGTACAAGGTAGACACAACTTCTTATTACCCAATTTACAGTCATTTCAAGGATCGCAATCCTTGTTAGGACAGACCTACTGACAATGAGGACTCGCAAAACCTCATCCGGGTCTAATTCCTAACGAAATGACGATGAGGAATCGCAAAGCCTCATCATGACAAACTCCAATTTCTAAAATCAGTTTGCATGATCCATAAAACTCAATGCATTATATATAAATATCACATGCATACAATCAAACATTTTGTATATATATAATGTCATACAAGAACCAAATCAAGGAAACTATACTCACAGTACAACACGTTCCACTTCAACTTAATTATTGTCGCTTTCGAGTCCAGCTCCAAGTTAAATCCAACTAATTTAACCTGTGACAATCACTCCATAATTCAATTGCATGTCTTCATATTTATTTACATCTATTCTTTCTCACGAATAATAAATCTATTTAGGACTCATAAGCAATATTATCTCGTTTCTGTGGTCACTCTAGATATTTCTTGTCCACAAGAAATAACAGTGAAAATAGATGTCCAAATTATATTTTCACGACACCATATACTTAGTTACTAAAATGATCAAATCATATCCAATATCATGTTACGTCCGGAATGTAGTTCTTCACGATTTTATGATCTCAAACCGGGGTTTCATTGGATTCACATCACTGGTCACATCACTGTGCACAGTACTCTTCACATCACTCACTATATCACTATTCACTGTGCACTATTCACTGTACACTGTGCACTATTCACTGTACACTGTGCACTATTCACTGTACACTGTGCACTATTCACTATTCACTATTCACTATTCATCACTATTCATCCGTCACTATTCATCCGACACTATTCATCCGATACTATTCATCCGACGCTATTCATCACTATTCATCCGACACTATTCATCAATATTCATCCGAAAGATGTAAATTGTATTAAAATTGTCAAACGGTCTCCAAAACACATGAAATCGAATCTAACCACAAATTCGGAGTCCCGACGGTCCAGGAAGTGTTTTTCTATCTTCCTAGCGAATTTCTCATTCACATTGGGGTCAAAACCCCAATTTGTCAAAATGCCGTAAAACGGCTCCTACAATCAAAATTAGGCCGCTAGAACGGTTACCGCTAGCTTAGATAGTAATTTCACGAAGAAAGAGAGTGAAAATTACTTACCACGAGGCCGAATTTGACGCAAAATTACGCGTTCCTCTTTTTCTTCTTCTCTTCTCCTCTTCTCCTCTTCTCCTCTCTGCGTCTTCTCTTTCCCTCTCTCTGGAAACGTCGGTGAGATAAGTTTATTTTTTATTTTTTTATAAGATGAATACTGTTCACAATGAACAGTACCCACTAAGTAAACAATATTTTTTTAGTACTATTCATTCACTATTTGATGAACAGTAATTTACTATTCATCCTTTCTCTTTTTATTCGTTCTTCTTCGTACACTCAATCACACACACGTATATTTGGCTCATACGTATCAAATACGTATATTCTTAAGCGTATAGTTCGCTTACATACAAAATACGTGTAGTATACATCTCGTTATACGTGTACGTTAACATATGTATTTAAATGGGGTCTTACAATCTCCCCAACTTAAGAAATTTCGTCCTCGAAATTTAACAGATAAGGAGAAATGTACCTCAAGTGGTAAAGAGATCAGGAAATGTCTCCCTCATCCAGTCCTCGCGTTCCCAAGTCTGTTCCTCATTATCATGAAACTGCCATTTGACTCTGACCAAAGGAATTGCTTTCTTTCGCAATTGTTGAACCTTCCTATCGAGAATCTGAATGGGCTTTTCTTCATATGTAGCATCCTCCCCAACTTGTAACTGTGTTACATCTAAAAGATGTGTCGAGGGTGGATACTTCGTCGGGTCTGAATGATATTTTCTCAACATAGAAATATGAAACACATCATGAACACCGACTAACTGAGGAGGCAAAGCAATCCGGTAAGCTAATGGACCAATCCTCTCTGTGATTTTAAACGGTCCAATAAAGCGAGGAGACAATTTTCCTTTCACCCCAAACCGCATCTGACCTTTCCGTGGCGAGACTTTAAGCAACACGAGATCATCTACTGCAAACTCTAAAGGTCTGTGGCGGTTATCAAAATAACTCTTCTGTCGGTCTTGGGCAGCTTTCAGTCTCTGTCTAATCTGTTTAACCTGCTCAGTGTGATCAATAACAACTTTCGGTCCCAACAACTGTGATTCTCCAACCTCATACCAGCAAGTCGGAGATCTGCACGGCCTACCATACAAAGCTTCATAAGGTGCCATGCCAATACTGGCCTGATAGCTGTTATTATAAGCAAACTCACACAATGGTAAACTTTCACTCCAAGTCCCACCAAACTCTAAAATACACGATCTGAGCATGTCTTCCAGCATCTGAATCACCCTCTCAGTCTGGCCATCAGTCTGAGGATGAAATGCTGTACTAAAACGGAGATGAGTACCAAATCGGGCCTGCATAGCCTGCCAAAAGCTCGATGTGAACCGCGGATCTCTATCCGACACAATAGAAACAGGTATACCATGCAACCTGACAATCTCCCGCACATACAATCTGCTCAGTCTATCAATCGAGTCTTTAGTGGTCATTGGAAGAAAGTGTGCAGATTTAGTCAATCTGTCAACTATTACCCATATGGCGTCAAATCTACCCTGAGATCTGGGCAATCCTGTGATAAAGTCCATCGTGATATGCTCCCATTTCCATTCTGGAATAGATAATGGTTGCATCTGACCTCCTGGTCTCTGATGTTCAGCTTTCACTTGCTGACACACCTCACAATTTCGCACATACTCAGCTATATTTTTCTTCATCCCATGCCACCATACCGTTCTCTTCATATCATGATACATTTTTGTAGACCCTGGGTGAATGGTATACTGAGATCTGTGTGCTTTTTCTAATAACTCAGTCCTCAATGCTCTATCCACGGGTACCCATAATCTCCCCTGATAACGCAGGACACCATCTGGACCTCTCTGCCAATCTGCCCTGTCTGCACTATCTGCCCAAGATCCATACATACCAAGATCAGGATCATGCTGCTGCATATCCTTAATCTTTTGAATAGAAGAATCTGTCACATGTATATGCATCTGAGCACAAATGTCAACTTGTGGAGCCATGGAGAGAACACTCATCATAGTAGCTCTCTCTAAAAGTCGCCACTCCTGGGCCATCTGACAAGCTACCACTTGGGTCTCAACCCGTTTTCGGCTCAATGCATCAGCTACGACGTTTGCCTTTCCAGGATGATATTCTAACGTGAAATCATAATCTTTTAGGAATTCCAACCATCTACGCTGTCTCATATTCAACTCTTTCTGGTCAAACAAATATTTCAGACTTTTGTGATCTGAGTACAGTGTGAACTTTTCCCCATAGAGGTAATGTCTCCACAATTTCAATGCAAATACCACAGCTGCTAGTTCTAAATCATGCACAGGGTAATTCTTCTCGTGTATCTTCAACTGTCTGGATGCATAAGCAATCACTCTACCCTCTTGCATCAATACACATCCCAAACCTAAATGTGATGCATCGGTGTAAATCACCAACTCCTTTCCAGGTTCTGGGAGTACTAAAACTGGGGTAGTAGTTAGTTTCTTCTTCAACTCAGTGAAAGCATTTTCACATGCAGAAGTCCACACAAATGACACATTTTTCTGAATCAGCCTTGTGAGTGGGGAAGCCAATCGGGAAAAGCCTTCCACAAATCTTCGGTAATAACCAGCGAGACCCAGAAAACTACGGATTTCAGTCACTGTGGTTGGTCTTGGCCAATTTATGATTGCCTCAACCTTAGCAGAATCAACAGAAATACCTTCTGCACTAACCACATGACCTAGAAATCTCACCTCATGTATCCAAAACTCGCATTTACTGAATTTAGCATACAACCGATGCTCTCTCAGTGTTTGCAAAGTGATGCGGAGGTACTGCTCATGATCCTCCTGAGTCTTGGAATAAATGAGTATATCATCAATAAACACAATAATGAACTGATCCAGATATGGTCTGAAGACCCTTTGCATCAAATCCATAAACATGGCTGGGGCATTGGTCAGTCCAAAGGGCATAACAAGAAACTCATAATGACTATTCACTATTCACTATTCATCACTATTCATCCGACACTATTCATCCGACACTATTCATCCGACACTATTCATCACTATTCATCCGACACTATTCATCACTATTCATCCGAAAGATGTAAATTGTATTAAAATTGTCAAACGGTCTCCAAAACACATGAAATCGAATCTAACCACAAATTCGGAGTCCCGACGGTCCAGGAAGTGTTTTTCTATCTTCCTAGCGAATTTCTCATTCACATTGGGGTCAAAACCCCAATTTGTCAAAATGCCGTAAAACGGCTCCTACAGTCAAAATTAGGCCGCTAGAACGGTTACCGCTAGCTTAGATAGTATTTCACGAAGAAAGAGAGTGAAAATTACTTACCACGAGGCCGAATTTGACGCAAAATCACGCGTTCCTCTTTTTCTTCTTCTCTTCTCCTCTTCTCCTCTCTGCGTCTTCTCTTTCCCTCTCTCTGGAAACGTCGGTGAGATAAGTTTTGTTTTTATTTTTTTATAAGATGAATACTGTTCACAATGAACAGTACCCACTAAGTAAACAGTATTTTTTTAGTACTATTCATTCACTATTTGATGAACAGTAATTTATTATTCATCCTTTCTCTTTTTATTCGTTCTTCTTCGTACACTCAATCACACACACGTATATTTGGCTCATACGTATCAAATACGTATATTCTTAAGCGTATAGTTCGCTTACATACAAAATACGTGTAGTATACATCTCGTTATACGTGTACGTTAACATATGTATTTAAATGGGGTGTTACACCGTTTCAGATTATGATTCTCTGCGCATTTTTGGATGCACTGCATATTTCCATGTGAAGGAATCCAAACTGGATCCTAGGTCCAAGACAACGATTTTCATGGGCTTTAGTGAATGAGTTAAGGCTTTCCGACTATGGAACCCTGAGTCAAAGAAGATTGTACAAAGTCGAGATGTAACTTTTGACGAATCTGTGATGTTAAAGCATACAGTTTTTGATAAAGAAAATCGAGATCCAGATTTGCATCAGCAGGTGGAGTTAGATATTCCAGTAACTCCTGGCAAGTCAGCAGAGATATCAAACCATCCTGAAGAAGACGAGGAGGAAATCTCAGTTAAGGTGGAGGCTCCAGGACCAGACATTAGTCAACAACCAGAATCAATTGCCACTAGTCGACCAAGAAGAGAAATCCGCAAACCTGCTCGGTACACTGACATGGTTGCATATGCATTTCCAGCACCGGAGATGATATTCCATACAATTACAAAGATGTTAGTCAGAGTATGGAAAGTGATAAGTGGAAAATGACAATGGATGAGGAGATGAAATCACTCCATCAGAATCAGACTTGGAAGTTGGTTCCACTTCCGAAATGAAAGAAACCAATTGCCTACAAATGGGTTTTCGCTAAGAAGGAAGGCTCTCCCAGCACAGATGGTATCCGATACAAAGCCAGACTGGTAGCAAAAGGCTACGCTCAGAGGGAAGGAATTGACTACAATGAGGTATTCTCACCTGTTGTTAAGCATTCGTCAGGTCGAATATTATTGGCTTTGGTTGCATAGTTTGATATCGAGTTAGCCCAACTCGATGTCAAAACTGCTTTTCTGCATGATAATTTGAAAGAAGAGATATATATGTCTCAACTAGAAGGATTCAAAGTACCAGGAAGAGAGAATTGGGCTTTCAAGTTGAGCAAGTCATTGTATGGCCTGAAACAGTCACCGAGACAGTGATACAAGCGATTTGACAACTTCATCTAAAGGCAGAAATATACCCGTAGTCAGTTTGATCATTGTGTCTACTATCGCAAACTTCAACATGATACATTTATCTACTTGCTTTTATATGTAGATGATATGTTAATCGCATCTAAAAGCAAGGTGGAGATCAACAAATTAAAGGCTTAATTGAGCTCAGAGTTTGAAATGAAGGATCTTGGAGAAGCCAGAAAAATTTTCGGGATGGAGATAACTCGAGACAGGGCCAAATGCACAATCTGTTTGACTCAGACTCAGTATTTGAAGAAAGTTCTTCAAACTTTTGGCATTGGCAATGACACAAAACCTGTGAGCACACCATTGGCACCACATTTCAAGCTAAGTTCATCAATGTCACCAAATTTCGAGGATCAAAAGAAGCAAATGGAGAATATTCCATATGCAAATGCAGTTGGTGCCTTGATGTATGCTGTGGTGTGTACCAGACCTGACATTTCACATGTTGTAAGTATGGTAAGTCGTTACATGCACAACCCCGGTAAAGGCTACTGGCAAGCAGTGAAGTGGATTCTACGGTATATTCATGGTACAGTAGATATTGGTTTGAAGTTCGAGAGAGATAAGAAAAGTTGTAAGCATCTAGTCGGATATGTGAATTCGGACTATGCTGGAGATCTTGACAAGCGCAGATTTACTACTGGTTATGCTTTCACTATGACAGGAGGACCAGTGAGTTGGAGATCAACACTACAGTCAACAGTTGTTTTGTCTACTACAGAGGCAGAGTACATGGCAGTAACGAAAGCTTTTAAGGAATCAATCTGGCTTCATGGATTGACTAAAGACTTGAGAATTGTGCAGAAGAATGTTGAAGTTTTCTGCGACAGCCAGAGTGCTATTTGTTTGGCAAAGAACAAAGTTCATCACAGTCGAACGAAGCATATTGATGTTCGTTTTCATTTTGTTCGAGAAATAGTAGAAGAAGGGAGTATTCTTTTGCAAAAGATCAAGACTGCAGATAACCCCGCAGATATGCTTACAAAGGTGGTTAAAGGGATCAAGTTCCAACATTGTTTGGACTGGATCAACATCTCACGAGCTCGGAGTGCCTAAGGGCACTAATGGAGGCAGCAACAATTTTTTGAAGGAAGCTTGCTATCTGTAGAGAGATTGCAGGTGTGGAGGAGCTCTGTTCCACATGAGGTGGAGGTGGAGATTTGTGGGGACCACCCATGTGGCAGAGAAAAGGGCAGCTGCTGACAATGGGGCAAGTGGGCATGTGGCAGACAAAGGGGCGGTTGACAATGGGGCATGTGGCAGAGAAAGGGCCGTTTTTTCCGCACAACACCATGCTCCAACTCGTGTATCTCAACCACCCTTGTTGTTCTAATTCCATTGATGGAACTAAAGTCTATCTTATATAGCAGTTAGATTCTGTGTAGGAAAGTGGAGTTGATGAGGGAGATATACAAGCTCAGGATGTTGAGCTAGAGCTGTACATCGTCATAGAAAATAAAACTCTAGTTGAGGTAATCTATGGCACATAACTTTCATATCTAACGTGGGGTATTGCATCTTTCTTCAAGGTCTATCTGCATCTTCCCTCATTCTTAATTGAATCTTTTGAATATTGATGCTCCAAAATTGGAGTTTGATATTCGTCTGATATAATCATATTGATATTGTTAAATGAAACAATGAAAAATCAAATGAAATTATAACTATGTAAGAAAAGAGATAGAAGTTGAAGATGCTGAGCCAGAGTTGGATGTCAGCATTGAAAATCGAACTCAAATTGAGGTAATTTATAATGGATACTATTACGTTATTATTGGGGTATTTTAGGAAATACAGAGTTGTGATATTTTGTAATATATAGACTTGATGGTTGTGAATGAAGGGAGAGAGAAAATTGGTAGAGATTTTGACATGGTATCAGAGCATGATGAATATTTGGCAAAACTCCTCCATTCGTGATCGTCACAGATCCCAAAAGCTTGCTCAATTCCTCATCGTTTCTCACAGCGAGTTGTACATGCCTAGGAGTTATCCGATTCTTCTTGTTATCTCTCGCAGCGTTTCCAGCAAGCTCAAGAACGGCGGAGAGATAAATCAGAGCTTCGGCACCTACATGCTCGGCGTAACGTCCAGCTTTGAGATACCTCGCGATCCTGCCGACCGGAAACTGAAGACCGCTTTTTGAAGACCGAGAGACCGATTTTGACGACTTTGATTTACCACGGCCGCCCTTCGTCGTTGCTGTAGAACTCATCGTGAAACCCTAACGAGATCTCTCCAATCCCGGCTGTTGACCATTCATTCCGGCGGAAAATCTCAAACTGCAGATCGAAAATCAAAGAACTGCGAGGATCAAACCTGCAGATCGAAAATCAGCGAATAGTGAACAGTAATTTCCTGTTCATCTGCACACCGTGAACAGTGAACAGTGAGTTCAGTGAACAGTGAACATTGATTTCAGTGAACAGTGAACAGTGATTTCGGTGAACAGTGAACAATCGGTTTCATCAGCGGGTTCAACTATTTCGGTCGGTTTATCGTCATCGTCGCGATTCCGTTCGGTTCGCGAGCCACTTGGATTAGTACTTTAACCTCCACGTGAGCTCATGGCTGGTTGAGGGCATGGTGCACCGCCTGTCCACGCACATAAAACTGGCGGGGCTGGAACTTCATCTGGGCAGCACGCAGGGACCTCGCAGGGGCTGGCGGGTGCAACCGACGCTGCAGCTCTTGCAGGTGTTTCCGCAACGCAACTGCAACAACTTCTTTAATTTTTGAACTTCGACAAAACAAAAGATCGACTACATGGTAAGAACAGTCATTTTAGTTGAATTATCGATACAGGAGCGTCGAACCATGTGACGTGCGACTTGTCTATTTTGAAGAATGTGAGAAAGGTGCAATACTGCCCGGTGGGTTTGTCGGATGGAAACACGGCAGAAGCAAACCAAGAGGGGAATGTCGTGCTGCCAGGAGGATTGAAGCTTGACAATGTACTTTATGTCCCACAATTGACATGCAATTTAATTTCTGTTACTCAATTAATCGATGCATCAAATTGTGTTGTACAATTCACTAATAATATTTGCGTTATACAGGACCAACCGACGAGGAAGGTGATTGGAGCGGGTGAAAGATTGGATGGACTTTATTTTTCCGTGGTGTTCCTCAAGTGAAGGTCTTGACAGTGGATGGTAATTCGTCGTTCGAGTTATGGCATCAACGAATGGGGCATCCGTCGGAGAAAATAATGAAGATGATTCCGGCTGTAAGTCATTCTTGTAGGACAAATAATAAAGCTTGTGATGTGTGTCCGCGTGCAAAGCAACCTAGATCTAGTTTTCTAATTAGTACGAATAAAGCTGGTAGGATTTTTGAACTTGTTCATTTGGATTTGTGGGGGCCTTACAAGGCTCGTTCTTCGTGTGGGGCTACCTATTTTTTGACAATAGTAGATGATTTTTCAAAAGGAGTTTGGGTCTATTTACTTTGCAAAAAAATGGAAGTTGAATCTATGTTTCTTAATTTTGTTGCTATGGTTAAACGTCAATTTGAACAAGTGATAAAACGTGTGAGAAGTGACAATGGGACCGAATTTAATTGTTTGCATAATTATTTTCAAAATATTGGGATTATTTTTGAGACTTCTTGTGTTGGGACTCCTCAACAAAATGAGAGAGTTGAGAGAAAGCATCAACATATTTTAAATGTGGCTAGAGCCCTAAGATTTCAAGGGAACTTACCAATCAAATTTTGGGGTGAACGTGTGTAGGCAGCGTGTCATTTGATTAATAAGACACCCTTTACTTTACTTAAGACTAAATCGCCATATGAAATGCTGTTTGGGAAAGTGCCTTCTTATGATGCTATTCGTGTATTTGCTATGCTCATAATCAACGACACAAAGGTGATAAATTTGCAAGTAGGAGCCGTAAATGTATCTTTGTTGGCTATCCTTTTGGGCAGAAAGGTTAGAAATTGTATGATTTAGAAACACATGAGTACTTTGTATCGAGGGATGTGAAGTTCTTTGAGAAAGAATTTTCTTTTGCGCCAAACCAACCAAGGAATGTGGTGACTCCTATGAGGATGGGGCATGGAGTGAGGATGAGGGTGCCGATGAGTGTGCTGTGTGCGTTGAGGGGGGGTTGGAACCAGCGTCCACCCTCGAGGGGGGTCTGGTGCTGCGGTGCAGCTCGAGCAGCAGCCCGCACGTGATGATGTGCGTGATGAGGGGCTGGAGAATACGGTGGGGAAGCAAGGTGTGGAAGTTGACGGTGAGCTAGGGCGAGGAAAACGAACCAAAACTCCTTCAACACGGTATTGTGATTTTGTTACTCATACTATACGAAAAATAAGTCCATATGAGAGAACGTTTGTGAATTGTGAACGTTTTTCTGTGAGACATAGGAATTTTCTTGCAGCTGTGACAGCGAGACATGAGCCAAAGCATTTTAAAGAAGCGATGAAAGAGTCGGGATGACGAGATGCGATGGGTAAGGAAATACGAGCCCTTGAAGACAATAAGACTTGGGTAATGAAGACTCTTCCACCCGGAAAGAAAGCACTAAGGAGCCAGTGGATATATAAAATTAAGTATAAGTCCGATTACAGCATAGAGTGACTCAAAACAAGACTTGTGATCTATGGCAATCATCAGGTGGAAGGAATTGACTATAACGAGACATTTGCTCCTGTGGCAAAAATGGTGACAGTTCGTATTTTTCTTGCAATTGCTGCTGTTAAAAATTGTGAGGTACATCAAATGGATGTGCATAATGCTTTCCTTCACGGTGACTTAAGTGAGGAGGTTTATATGAAGGTTCCTCCAGGTTTCAAAAATACAAATCCTAACATGGTTTGTAGGTTGAAAAAGTCGTTGTATGGTCTGAAACAAGCTCCCCGATGTTGGTTTGCAAAACTGTCAACAGCGTTGAAGAATTATGGTTTTGTGCAATCCTATTCAGATTATTCCTTATTTGGGTTGTGCAGGGGAAGAACTCAGATCAACATGTTAGTTTATGTTGACGACTTGATTATTGCAGGGAATGATAAGGTTGCATTGACAACTTTTAAAGATTACCTTGGCAGGTGCTTTCATATGAAGGATTTGGGAGTTTTGAAATATTTCTTAGGGCTAGAGGTAGCCCGTAATCCAGAAGGAAAGCCTACGACATTTTCTATGGAACAAAATCACAATTTGGCCCTTGCTAGGGCGAATTCCTTGCGGATCCGGCGCCGTATAGGCGACTTGTAGGGAGATTGATTTACTTGTCTGTGACGAGACTTGATCTTGCATATTCGGTTCATATTTTGTCTCAATTTATGCAACAACCTCGTGAGGATCATTGGGAGGCAGCTCTCAGGGTCGTGAGATATTTGAAGAAAAGTCCGGGGCAAGGGATTTTGCTTCGTGCTGATAGTGACCTATGTCTAGAAGGGTGGTGTGATTCGGATTGGGCTAGTTGTCCACTTACGCGGCGTTCCTTGACAGGTTGGTTCGTGTTACTTGGTTGTTCTCCTGTGTCGTGGAAGACCAAGAAGCAACAAACAGTGTCTAGATCGTCTGCGGAGGCTGAGTATAGATCAATGGCGGCAACAGTGTGTGAGTTAAAGTGGCTTAACCAACTTTTAAGCGACTTGGGTGTGCGACATCCGAAGGGTATGAAGTTGTTTTGTGATAGTCAGTCGGCCTTGTACATTGCTCAAAATCCGATTTTTCACGAAAGAACAAAGCATATAGAGGCTGACTGCCATTTTATTCGAGATGCGGTGACTGAAGGGATGATTTGTCCGTCATATATTTTTATTAGTGTTCAATTGGCAGACATCTTTACAAAAGCGTTGGGGAAAACGAACTTTGAGTTTCTACTCTGCAAGTTGGGCGTTCGAGATCTTCACGCTCCAACTTGAGGGGGATATTACGATATTATTGGGGTATTTTAAAAAATACAAGGTTGTGATATTTTGTAATATATAGACTTGATGGTTGTGAATGAAGGGAGAGAAAATTGGTAGAGATTTTGACAGATACCTTAAGCTTTGACATCTGAAAATGGGCAGTGGATCTTTCTTCGAGTTTTATATTGAAAATGCAACAGTGATGTTCTTCTTTTCAGTTTGAGAGAATAGCTACCCTCAATATAGTCTGAACTCTGATGTTAGTGTTGTTTCACATTCACTTACAATTTTTTTGCGTAAAATTTTTGGTGGTGAGTTCACCTAGAATCTTCATTTGTGAGTATTTCATTTCTACTCTCATGCTCAATGGATTATGTTATTTTCTATGCTCAAATTTGGGCTTCAATTCTTTTTTGTAATTCTTTAAATGAAACAAGTCAAAACCAGATTTAGTTATGAACTTGCTTCCATAATTCTTATCGCAGAGCTGCGGCGCTTGACTATGATTTGGAGTAGAAATTTTAATTACTGTAGAACTGCGGCGATGACTTTATAGAGTAGCGGTGCTCTCCTTGTTGGAATTTTAACTAATTCTTGTTGGTGTAGAGTCACGATGCTCATTTGATAGAACCGCGACTTTCGACTTGCTGGAACTTTTTATATATGCTCCAACCTTAATGCAACTTGTTCTTGCATTTACATGTTACACAGCCACATTAATCTGGGATATCAGATATCTCTTCACTATATTTCCAAGTATATTTGCGTGCTTCATCTGTTTATATTTATCTAATACAAGCAAATATTACAACTATCACTTTGATTTTTGTAAAAGTTTGAAATAAATTACATACTAGCAAATACAAATTTCTGTACTGATTCTGTTGTTTTATTAACCTTGACGTGATTCAATCAATGGTGCCAAGATGCTCTACTACTACCTGCCCCTCAACTCTCCAAGAAGTTCTTTATTCTACAAATATTGGGCTATAAGTTGAAATTTGGATTGTTTCAGCTAAGACATGCTTTTAATAGCATGTGTTGGTGTAAGATTTGATCAATATTAGTAATAAATTAGAGAAGACATGTTGAACGGGAACCTGCCAAATTGTTTGTTCGTCTGTTATATTCTTGCCTGATTTATAGTATCTGGTGATACATATAAGGATCGACTGTACCAACATGCTTTATTTGGACATCTAGTATTATCTTTACAGTGTGTGCAACTTTCAATAAAATCAATCAGACTAGTCTCTAAGTTGAGAGGTGAGGTCACAATAGACCCGTTTAAATATCAAGTCTTCTGAAGCAACAAACTACCTCCCGTTTACTATTTAAAGTTACTAAAGACAAGACTGAGTCTGGCTAATTAAATCAATTATTGATTCAACAGAGTAACGGTATAATACATTGATTCTTTGACAAGGTACACACATGAATAGTAGTGTGCTGTGAATAGTTGATATACACCGATTCCCACTATTTCTCATGAATAGTCCCATATACATGAAAAGTATTGTATACTTGAATAGGTGAATAGTGTCATCCTGTAAATAGTGTTGCACCTCGAAAAATACCTTTCGGATGTGGAAGATCAGCCAAGGTCGCAATCACAAAGTATACTAAGAACTTCTCAGAGGTTCTGACACTATTTCTTGGAGAACATATACAATATTAGACTACTTAATGATAAAATAAATACAATAATTATAAAGAGTAGAGAGACAAAGTTTTACGTGGTAAAATTCTGAGACCTACGTTTACGGGCAAAATATAGAAACTTCACTATAAACTGTAGATTACAACTCTTTCTTTACTTTCAAGGAGAGAACAATGAGTCTTTTTCTCTTGATTTAGAGAAACTCTTTAGTAGAGAACTAGTAGATGATTTTAATCGTTTAGATATAAATAAATTGAATTGAATTCTGAGCCCTTATTTATAATTATGATAGATGACAAACTTGTAATTAATTAGTAATGAATGAATAACTATGATTAGATCTTAAATATCAGATCAATGATTAGGATTAGATCTTACCTACTACATTAATGGCTAAGATTTGACCACACCTACTACATCAATGGTTAAGATTAGATCATTTATTTTATAAAATATGTGAGACCAAATATTTTTGTATCTTTTTCTTTTTTAATTTGAAGTGGGGCCACGACTAAATGCAAGCCGGATGGAATGTAATCTCAATATGTGTCAATCTTTTAAGAGACATATATGCTTGTAATTAGAGTTATTCACTTTGTTGAAATTGATTGTACCATGAACTTCAAATTATCTAATTCTTGTTAACAATTTTGCACACCAAGTGTTCTGAAAATTTATGTTTGCTACAGAAGAATGATACACGAAATTTGTATGAATGAAAACCACAAAGAATATGATGATTTAGCAAAATTAATGATAGCAACAAATAGGTAGTTGCCAAATAATCCTGTTTACAGAAAGAAACTAAATGAGTCGGGCAAACTGAGACAAATAATGGAGTGAAAGGATAAGGGCACGTTTGGTTGATTATCCGAAAACACATATTTTATTTATTTTATTTTTTTTCGGAAGAGATATTCTATTTTCACGAGTACTCAAAAAGAGGGATTGGGAAACTCCGAAACCACAAAGCGTCATATTTTAAGTTTCTCATGCTATTACTATTCCACGTAGCATTAACCCCACCCAAAAATACTTAGACTATTCTCACTTCACCCAAAATTAAAAAACGTTCCAAACTATCTTTTTGCATATTCCATCCTTCAGATACTTACCGAAAGGTCCAGAGGTTACGTAACCGCGAGATTCCGATGGTTAAGTTAAGATGACAGTTCCATGACGAGGAGCAGGTTACTTGAGAGTGTGAGGACTACATGATGGAACACTTTGTCGAGTTTATGGGCTTAGGTAATTTCTTAACCTTAAAACTAACTACAATTTTCTTCTTCTCCCAAGCTTTTTCTTCTTTCTAAAACCCTAGATTCAACTCCAAAAGTGATAGATTTTCCACCAATTCTTCTCTTTCTTTTCATTTGCCACTGTTTTCTTCTCCCAAAGCCATAAAATTTAGCCACGCAGAGCCAAATCAGAATGTGATTTTTCTTGAAAAAAACGCGAATGAAACTTTTAAAAATTTCAAAAACTTATATTTTATCTAATCTTCCAAAACAAACTAAAAACACTTTAGATTTGTATCTAAGCATTTGAAATATTAATCTTGAAGCTTTAAAATACTACTTATAAATAAGAAAATGATAAGAAATCAAGGAAGAAGATGAAGAAAACAAGAAGATTTTGCCTGCCGGAGCAGATGAAATGGTAAAAGGCTTCCGAGTAGGGTGATTTTGGTCATTTGGCATGAGGATAGTTTAAGAAATAAATCTTTTTGGTTAAGTGGGGTGGTGATAGCCTATTAGTGGGGTTCATTTAGCCGCCTTCTTTTTTATAGAAAAATGTTAATTTAATTGTAAATTTTATAAATGTATGTACAACTACACATATATATCTATTGAATATTAATATTTTACACACTTTAAAATGTATAATAAAAGATTTAATGGTTATACATGCGTAGTTACACATATAGTTATAAAAAATTGTAAGTAAATTAAAATTTTTCTTTTTTTATAAGGAAATTTAAAAATTAATTTTCATATCTTTCCTTCTACCAACTGAAGTATGTCGCCAACAAAATGGAGCAAAATGGAGCATGCACGAAGGAGTCAGATGCTTCTTCTATTCAGCTGAGCAATCCATTTGGGATATTTGACGGAACTCCATTCCACCTAAATACGATCCAAAGGGAGTTACAACATTGAAGTTGAATGTAGTGTAATCAGATCTCACGGGGTCCCATCAGGACCCCTAATCTTTTTAGTATAGTTCCAAATATGTATCCTGCACTATTTTCATTTATTTTATTATTTAAGATATAATAACTCACAAGTATCATTTATTCACCTAGTAAAAAAAAGTATTTTTGAACTATCTCACTTATCAAATGTGTGTAATTTTATATGTCATAAAATTTATTAAATTTCTAATAAAATCTAGCTCTAATTACCATGGCCTAACTCTCATTTTATTTAAGGGAAAGGATAAACTTTCGGGAATAAAATTGAACTTTTGAATTCAAGCGAATGAAGTTCAGATGCATTCTATTTGGAGTTACCCAACATTTACTAGATACCTTAAGCTACGAAGGTGTAGAGAAACTTTTTTTTTCTAAGTATTTACTTTAGCAAGACATTAAATTATTCTCCCGCGTATTTACGAGAGAAAGAATTGAACTTTTAACCTTAAATGAAAAGAGTTTAGATGCATTATATTTGAAACTAGCCAACATTTACTAAATACTTCAAGCTTTGAAGGTGTAAATATTTTTTTCCTTTTTGAAAGTGTTTAATTTAGCAAGACATTAAACAAAGGAAAATGCTAGAAGTTATTTGACTTTTTTATTTACTTGTCACCTGTGAAATAAGGGGCAACTCTCATTTCAGGCCACCTCAGAAGTAGCTGGAAAATTTCCAGCCAATTTAGCATTCTCGCAAAATTTTTGCATCTGCTTCAATTAATTTCGCATTCCCCCCCTTAAACACAAGTGCTATTGAGATTTGGACCCTTATGGTATCTCGAGCATGACTACGGCCCCAGCTGAGTAAGGTGGCGGTGTTTTGTTCCGAGAATTGGCCGACCAGAATCAGCCAATTTCAAATTGGATCTGTCATGGGAAAAATTATGCTTTTTGGAAAACC